>SJXQ01000619.1:0-75118 GCA_006408695.1 Aepyceros melampus
CTGGAATGAAAATGGACCTTTTCCAGTCCTGTGGCCACTGGTGAGTTTTCCAAATTTGCTGGTGTATTGAGTGCAGCACTTTCACAGCATCATCTCTCAGGATTTGAAAGAGGTCAACTGGAATTCCATCACCTCCACTAGCTTTGTTCGTAGTGATACTTTCTAAGCCCCACTTGACTTCACATTCCAGGATGCCTGGCTCTAGGTGAGGGATCACACCATCGTGATTATCCAGGTCATGAAGATCTTTTATGTACAGTTCTTCTATGTATTCTTGCCACCTCTTCTTAATATTTTCTGCTTCTGTTAGGTCTATACAATTTCTGCCCTTTATTGAACCCATCTTTGCATGAAATATTCCCTTGGTATCTCTAATTTTCTTGAAGAGATCTCTAGTCTTTCCCCTTCTGTTCTTTTCCTCTATTTCTTTGCACTGATTGCTGAAGAAGGCTTTCTTATCTCTTCTTGCTATTCTTTGGAACTCTGCATTCAGATGCTTATATCTTTCCTTTTCTCCTTTGCTTTTTGCTTCTCTTCTTTTCACAGCTATTTGTAAGGCCTTCCCAGTCTGCTTCTGTTAGGTCTATACAATTTCTGCCCTTTATTGAACCCATCTTTGCATGAAATATTCCCTTGGTATCTCTAATTTTCTTGAAGAGATCTCTAGTCTTTCCCCTTCTGTTCTTTTCCTCTATTTCTTTGCACTGATTGCTGAAGAAGGCTTTCTTATCTCTTCTTGCTATTCTTTGGAACTCTGCATTCAGATGCTTATATCTTTCCTTTTCTCCTTTGCTTTTTGCTTCTCTTCTTTTCACAGCTATTTGTAAGGCCTTCCCAGACAGCCATTTTGCTCTTTTTCATTTCTTTTCCATGGAGATGATCTTGATCTCTGTCTTCTGTACAATGTCACGAACCTCGTTCCATAATTCATCAGGCACTCTGTCTATCAGATCTAGGCCCTTAAATCTATTTCTCACTTCCACTGTATAATCATAAGGGATTTGATTTAGGTCATACCTGAATAGTCTAGTGGATTTTCCTACTTTCTTCAATTTAAGTCTGATTTGGCAATAAGGAGTTCATGATATGCGCCACAGTCAGCTCCCAGTCTTGTTTTTGCTGACTGCATAGAGCTTTTCCATCTTTGGCTGCAAAGAAGATAATCAGTCTGATTTCAATGTTGACCATCTGGCGATGTCCATGTGTAGAGTCTTCTCTTGTGTTGTTGGAAGAGGGTGTTTGCTATGACCAGTGTGTTTCTAGACCCTTAAATCTATTTCTCACTTCCACTGTATAATCATAAGGGATTTGATTTACGTCATATCTGAATGGTCTAGCGGTTTTCCCTACTTTCTTCAATTTAAGTCTGAATTTGGCAATAAGGAATTCATGATCTAATAATCAGAGAGACGCAAATCAAAATCACAAATGACACCCAACTTTACATCTGTTAGAATAACTGTTACCAAAAACAAGTGATAGCAAGTGTTGATTAGGGAGTGGAGAAAAGGAAACCCCAGTGTATTATTGGCAGGAATGTAAGTGGGTATAGCCACTATGGAATATATGATGGAGGTTTCTCAAAAATTAAAAATAGAATTACCATATGAAACAACAATCTCACTTCTGGCTATATATCCAAAAGACTTGAAAGCAGGATCTTGGGATATTTTACACCCAAGTTCATAGAAGTACTATACACAATAACCAAGAGAAGTAAGCAATTGACTCCTTCATTAGATGAAAAGAGGAATGAAGTGTGGTATATACATACAATGGAATATTATTCAGTCTTCAAAAGGAAGGAAATCCTTTCATGTGCCACAATATGGATGAAACTTGAGGATGTCATACCAAATGAAATAAGCCATTTAAAAAAAAGACAAATTCTGTGTGATTCTACTTAAATGATATATTTAACATTGGCAAATTCATGAAAGTAGAATGATAGTTACCAGGGGTTAGTTAGAGGGAGGGAGAAAGAGGAGCTATTGTTTCAAGGATATAAAATGTCATACTTATAACATGAAGAAAATCCAGCAATGTAAATGTAGTTAACACTGTCGAGAAGTACATTTGAAAATGGCTAAGATAGTAAATGTTTTTATCACAATTAAAGAAAATTCTTCAGTTAAGTAAATTGTTATGCTGCTTTTGTATTAAACTTCTAAGGGGTGTGTGTATGTGTGCCTGTGTGTGTATATATTACATGGCAGGAAAATATACATATCTGCTTGGATCTACATTAACCTCATTCATCTAAATCCCATTTGTATATATTTGGAAATTTTTCCCATATTGATCAATAAACTATCCTAAACAAGGGGATGTTGATTATTGCTTCATCAGTCTTTATTCCTCTTGTTTTATCAATATCTCTGTGTTGCAAAAGGTCCCATTAGTTCCCCAAGAAGATGCCATATGATTATAGGACCTCATTTGCCCCATCCCTGTGTGAGCTCTTGGACACTTTTCTAGGTTTATATATTTGCATAATCTCTAGACCCAATATATTTTAATTGTTAAGTTTAATATACTTAATATGTAAAATAGTATTTTGGATATATGATTGTCTCCTCTTTTATACAGATTAAACTACAATTAAATGATAGAGCCAAGTGAATATTATTAATATTTCATTTTCTTGATGCATTTTCTATTTTACAGATACTAAATTCCATAAAAATACATAGAGTAAATAATCACTATATCACCTGCATTAGGAGATGAGTACTGAGATAAAGCATATATAATTTTAGATGTGTTTAATTCTGGAGTCTTTGTCTATTTACTTTTATAATTACTGGAAATTTTTTGATTGTTTTTATTTTGTTTTTTTTTTCTTTTTAGAACTTTTTTGCTATAGTAACTGCGTTTTCTGTTTACACAGGAGAGATGCTTTTCATTGTGCCACACTGGCTCACTTTACATGATCTGAACTTGAGAAGCTATTTCTCAGGTTTCAAGACAAGTTAAATGTATGGGAGCACCTACTGGTGAAAGCTGATACAGCCCTACAGACTGGTTTTATTGGACCTTGTCATTTAGTATGAGGAAGCCCTTATGTGTACAATCAAGGGAATCCTGCTGCCAAAAAAATGCTTATTGCTTAAATTTTGCAAGAGAGTGGACTTAGGCAAGAAATACAAGAATTAAGAAACTCTGTAAAACAAACAGTCTATTTAGATGGAAACACATCTAAGAAGGATAAGTTGTTTAGTGTTGATGTACTAAAAGTTTTCATGAGGGCTGAGATGAAGTTTACCTCCTTCACTTCTGAATCCCTCGCATGGTAATTGACCTGAATGTGTCATTGTTTACTGAATTAACAAATGTTCACCAGTTTGGAATTTCTTCCTCAAAATATTTGAAAACTTGCATTTTGCCCTCCTTCTTCCATAGGATCATATATCTATCATTTACAATAAAAACAAGGAAATATATATTTTGTGTGACAAATTTCCTTTTTAGAGGAAAACAAATGCTTCTTTTTGCTTAACCAGAAACCCTGAGCCAGTTAAAAAATATACTAGAACTTTGGAGTTAAAAACTGTAATAATGAAAAGTGACCTAAACTAATTGAAAGGAAGGTAATGAGGAGTTGCAAAGGCTTGGTAATCAAATATTGCTAGGCTCAAATTTCAGCTCTACAGTTTAACAGCTGCATCTGGCTGGATGGATTGCCTAACTTCTGTTCTCACTTTCTTCTTTTATTAAATTAGAGTTCTGTAAAGATTTCATGAGTCAACGTATACACAGTGTTTTGTGCCTACACGTAGTGCCTTTGTTCCCAGTCGTGTCTGACTCGCTGCAACCCCACAGACTGTAGCCCGCCAGACTCTTCTGTCCATGGGATTATCGCAGGCAAGAAAACTGGAGTGGGTTGCTCTTTCCTTCTCCACAGGATCTTCCTGACCCAAGGTCAAAACTTCATCTCCTGCATCTTGTGCACTGGCAGACAGATTCTTCACCACTGGGCCATCTGGGAAGCCCTTGTGTCTACCTGATAAATAATAAATAGTATCTATTGAATTTTTCTCTGAATAATGGTACTCATTTTCCTAATTTTCAGTGGACTGCAAGCTTCTTGGGAGAGGAACCATATTTTATTTATTCCTAGAGCCTAGCACAGCATCTGGCATAGGTTGGTACTTAATAAATAAATGTGTTGAATTAATAAGGAAAATAAATATTTAAACAACTATTTGGTGACTATGGTGCATGGTACATCATATAACTTGTAACTGAAGTGTATGAAAACACTCAACAGAGTCATTTACAATATAGAAATAGGATGTTTTCTATTACTGGAATGATCTGTAATCCTTTGATTTGTCAAGATTTTCTATGATAATTTAGGAACTCACAAGTAATGTTGAGCTCAAATAACTGTATATCAGATGGAGACTATATTACAGTGTATTCACACCACAGCCATATTGTAGCTTTAAGTAACCACGTGGTGATTTTTACCATTAAGGAATTTTTCTCATTTGCTTTCATTAGTACAACCCCTAATATACAATGCTTGCTTGTAAGTGTAGATAATTGGTTTTGAAAATTTCACAACAAAAACTGTAAAGCCTTTTGTACTTGGTAATCAGGAAAGGCATCAGCAATTCTGAAGAAGGAATTTGCTTTCAATGAAAATATTCTCTACATCCATCTGAAAGCTCTCATGTGGCAAACGCTGCAAGTAAAACTCTTAATTATATTTAAATCCTACCTCTCAATCATACCTACATCATCAGACTAGTAAATACTCTGAGCTATGTGAAAGTATTTTACACTTCTAAAAGGATATAATTTTGCCATAAGGTAGTTATATCAAAGACATCTCTTTTAATAAAAGTGATTACCACTTTATACATATCTCAGAAATATGTAACATTCTCTGGATAGGGGTTCCAATATGTAACAAACTTTTCTAGGCTTATTGAGTCAAAAAACTATTCCAAACAGATTAAAAGCTATTAAAATAGGCTAAGACTATTGCCAAACATGAAATTATACTTGGAATCAAAGTCTCAAAACAAAAATAACATACTCATTTATACCTTTACTGGAAGAACAAAATTTGACACAAAAACTAAACTATTATCAGGGGAAAACCATTCCTATCAGAAACAAATGTAAACTCCAGTTGAATTTCAAGATATATCATTCTCCTTGAGATTAATGGAGAGAGATTTTCAACATGATCTTGTTTACAAGAATACACACTATTTTAGGCTCATGCTAGGCATAACATTACATGCTGTAGAAATATAATGCAACATTTTCATAGAATGCAACTTACTTTCCAAGTTTATAAGCTAACCAAAAACAACACATTTAAAAATCAGTTCTATAAATTCATAGTTTTTTTTTTTTTTTTTACAAAAACAAAATAAAACAGATGTCAAAATAATTTGGGCAAATAGATTCATTTGAAAATTGAAATATCCTTCTTTTTCCATTCCTCACCTATAATTCAAAGATGGCTATGTTCAAGGATGCTATACTCAAAGATGCCTACTTTATTTATCAATCTTACTCACATTTTTCTCAAAATTTAACTATAAGAATAGTAAAACATGGTATACTCTTTGGACCATTTCGTAAACACTTAAATGAAACATAAATACAAATTCAAATTACAGTTTTTTCCCCTCCAAGTTAGGGGATATTGGTCCTGGAAGAAAATTCAGAAAATAAATGGACACAAAATGTGCATGCAAAATATGTTTCTTTAGAACTCTTAACATTTAAACTGCAATGTGTACAGCTTTTAATACAGAATTTAAAAAATCCTTGAATCCTGTACATTATAAATTATGAGTTCTTTACTTCAGGCAGTTGGTAGGATATATTAAATAAAGGCTAATTAAAAATCTAATATTTGCTTTGGCATTCTTTTCATAGTTTCAAACACAATATATTTTTTCCTAAATGCTTTATTTTCAAATTAAGGCATAAAAATTATGCACATGTTTAAAATGACAATTTTTAATTTTCTTCTTCTACCTTTAAAAATTAACTCCAGATAACCACTCCAGACTTTTCCCTACAGTGGTATAAACTGGATAACTACTAATACATAATTTAGATAAATGAATAATATTTTTCAAGTTTTAGTTCCATGCATTTTTTATAAAACCTTTGATGGCCTGCCTCACCTTTCTAATAGTAAGTAGTAGTAACTGACAAATGAATAAATGAGTGCTTTTCTAATAGGAAGTAATAGTAACTGAGAAATGAATAAATGAGCAGTTAATGATACTAACAGAAAAACTTAGAGGTACTGGTTTTGATTTTTATATTACATTCTTTCAAGTAAGGTGGTTACATTTATTGATAATTTGAAATGTCAGCATCAAAGAATTGAAGTGTGAAATCTTATGGTGTTCTATTACAGGCATTATGAATGACATCCAGGTCTTCTACCAACTGAAAAAGTCTGAGAGTCACTGACTTAGCATCTATTATGGCTGTGTCTAAGTAAGCAAATAAAATCCTAAACCACTAATAACTAAGTATTTCCACTTTTTCTGGCAGTAGGAGATTAAAATGGTAGTCCTGGCTTTCATACTTACTCCAGGGCAATCAAATATGTAAGATCTATCTCATAAGACTATTCCATACAGATTTCTCATTATGTTCAATAAATATTAAATTGACAAAACAGTTCCCCTTTTGATTGCTGGGTGTAGGGGTACGTTAATATTGAGTAAGAGTGCATACTGTTGAAAGATTTTTCTAACATTCCTGCCCCATTTTAAGCCACAGACCAATGACCTTTCCATTTTATACTTAATTTCCATATCTTATAGATAATAATCAAATAATGACAATACTAGCATTACTTATTCTCTTTACAACATCTCATCTTTTATTGCTATTACAGCCCAGTTGAATTTCAAGGATAATAGTGAAAATAGCACTGAACCAAGGAAATAGGAAAACTTTATTTGAGCCTGGGATTTGCCCTTAAATAAATTTGCATGATTAAGGCAAATATGAGTGTCAATTTTCTCAAAAGCAAACTAGGAAAAATAATATCTGCTTCAAAAGTTTGCCATAAGGATTAAAATGAAGTGATATAAATGAAGATTGTAAAGTATATTATCATAAATTGCAAATTATAAAGTACTATTTCAATATATTTTATTACTCTGATTTTGAAAATCTCTCTATTCTTATAGCACTGCTATTTTTTAAATGTGGTGGACTCCTTTGAGTATAAAAACAAGCTAAGTATTTCTGGACAGAATTTGCAATAAATAATCCTTTCAAGTAAAGTAACAGGCTGAGACAAACATTGTTTGGATACTCCTTTTCTAAATTGGCAATTCTCTTTTTAGAATGAAAAAGTTTACTAACAAATAAGTAAGATTCTTATTAAAATGAATTGTTATGTGCCCACATTGAGATGCTCAAAATTTAAAATTAAAAATAGGATATTTTTTACATATAAAAGAAATATAGCCATGCTTCTTTCTTTCAACCACTTTCATTAAAAGAATTTTTTCATGTTGAAATTATCAATCAAACTATTGTGTACACAGGTTTAGTTGAACACTATCAATAAAGGAACATAGATTCTAGCTGTTAAATCTAACAACCATAAATGGACAAAAATGTCACTCAAACTTCTATTTTTATGCACATGGTTTCAACGCAAACATTGTTCTTAAGTTGTCTATCCTCAAGACAGGTCTCATGTTTGTCAAGATTTTCAGACCCATCACATACACATAGCAAATTTGCTAACTCACCTAGAAAATCCTGTTTTACATGTGAATTAGTCTTTCATTAGGAATTAGTATAAGCCATAATGACTAATCTTACATAATGCATTTATTTTCTTCTGAAAAGTCAGCTCATACATTTCCTTGATGCTAAAATCTTATAAAACATTTCTTGCTACCTTTTTTTCCCTCTGTCCTTAGCTTAACACAATGCATGAACTGTAACCATGTCTCTGAGCCTTTAACTAAAAATTAACATTTAAAATATATCAGAATAAATTAGGATGTTTCATCTTCATTTTTTATTGTTTTCAGCACTGAGTCTTCTCCCAAAATTTTACATAGTTCATTGAGTCTCTGCTGCATTTTGGGAATTCCGGCTAGCTGAGATTCTAGCTTTTGTTTTTCTTCACTTAGTGTTAAACGAATAGCACTATCCAGTTGTTCAAAGCGCCAACCTCCTTCACCATCAAACTGTAATAAATGAGTGTGGTATTTCCTGCATAATCAAAATGAAATCATATTATTAGCAATAATTACAAAAAGCCATTTTACTTACAGATTTATCATTCTAATTGATATTCAAAGGCAAATTTTAGGTAAGGTGTCTATTTTACATTTGATTTTCTAGAATCCTTCAAGAGGTAAAATATTGTGATTGTTTTCACTCTCAAAATCATTATCTCTAGAAAATTCTATTGTTTGTATTAAATTTATTTTATATTCTGAATATATGTGAAGCAAAAGAAGACATACTATTGCATTTATTTATATTCATAACCTAGTATAGCTCCTGAATAAATATAAGAATACTTAGTGAAGAAGAACTAAAGAGCCTTTTGATGAAAGTGGAAGAGGAGAGTGAAAAAGCTGGCTTAAAAAGTCAACATTCAGAAAACTAAGATCATGGCATCCAGTCCCATCACTTCATGGCAAATTGATTCGGAAACAGTGAGACTTTATTTTGGGGGGCTCTAAAATCACTGCAGATGGTGACTGCAGCCATGATATTAAAAGATCCTTGCCCCTTAGAAGAAAAGTTATCACCAGCCTAGACAGTGTATTAAAAACCAGAGACATTACTTTGCCAACAAAGGTCCATCTAGTCAAAGCTATGGTTTTTCCAGTAGTCATGTATGGATATGAGAGTTGGACTACAAAGAGAGTTGGACCATAAAGAAAGCTGAGCACCAAAGAATTGATGCTTTTGAACTGTGGTATTGGAGAAGACTCTTGAGAGTCCCTTGGACTACAGGGAGCTCAAACAAGTCCATCCTAAAGGAAATCAGTCCTGAATATTCAGTGGAAGGATTGATACTGAAGCTGAAACTCCAATCTTTTGGCCACCTGATGAGAAGAATGGACTCACTGGAAAAGACTCTGATGCTGGGAAAGACTGAAGTGGGAGGAGGAGGGAATGACAGAGGATGAGATGATCGGATGGCATCATCAACTTGATGGACATGAGTTTGAGTAAACTCTGGGACTTAGTGATGGACAGGGAAGCCAGGCATGCTACAGTCTATGGAATCACAAAGAGTCGGACATGACTGAGTGACTGAACTGAACTGAACTGAACTAGAATGGGAATAACAACAGGAAGCAGAGGCAAGAAAGTAAAAACTTTAAAGGTTATTAAGAAAATAACTAAGAAGAATAAAGGAAATACACTATCCTTTGGGAATGAGTTAGTCAACATAAGAAAATTTCTCAAAAATCAAAGTTTAAAATGTTTTTTAAAAATGAACTTATAGAAATCCTCTAAAGCCAGTTTCATGCTTTCACATAATTGCTCTCTTTTTCTCATGGTTCAAGTTCATAACTAGGAATTTCAGAGAAGTATAGAGATGGTTTTTACTGATGAGACAAGAGGTAAACAACCTTTTCCTAAGTGAAAGTTAAGGTTACCAATTTTTGGGAATTGGAGGTATATGTTTAAAGAAGGTAGTCCTGGCAGATCTGGCCCCACATGGCTGGCCCACTGCATCTTGACACTATGCTGAAGCGGCACATGTTCTTATGTGTCTTCAGTTTTTATGCCTTTACTGTACAGGTTTTCTTATTTCTTGATTTAAGTTCTCATTGTTATTAGTTACTATGCTCAGTGTAGATATATCACGTCACTTTACCCTCCTTTCTAAATTGAAATATGATTTATATATTATAAATTCATTCTTTTAGAATGTAAAATTCAGTGATTTTTGGTATAGTCACACCCTCATGCAACCATCAGCACTATCCAATTCCAGAATATTTCTTCATTCCCCAAAGAAACCTCATACCCATTAGCAGTCCATCTCCATTTCTTCTGCTGCTCAGTCCCTGCCTACTACCAAGCTTCTCTCTGCCGATTTGTCTATTCTGGATATTTCATACATACAGACTCACACAAAACGGCTTTTTGTTACTGACTTCTTCCACCCAACAAATGATCTAAAAGTTGTAGTATTAGTACTTCATTTTTATGGCTGAATAATATTCCATTTATGGTATTATACATTTTGTCTATTTATCATTTGATAGAAATTTGAGTTTCATTACATTTTGATTGATGGTTTTACTATAAAGATGGGGAAATTAAACTAATTAAATTAAACTATGTCTAAAAGGGTAAATATCACTCTTAAGCTGAAGGCTGATGTTCATATGTTTGATATCATATGACAGATATTAATCTTTTCCATATACTTTTGAGTAACTATCTTTAGGATTTCAACTTTTCCAAAATTTGACCTCCCAACAAGTGGTAACTTGCAAAAATTAAAACAATGTGTTCTTACATTAAGGGAAATTTTTTTTAATGACAACATTGCTATTAAAATATGAGAGCTAAAACAAAAGTAATGAAAAAACAAAAGAAAGATAGTGATACAGGAAAGAGAATTAATAGGAAAAAAATATCATTTTGTTTATTTCATTGTCAACTTCTCTTGGACTTTCCTAATCGTGAATCTTCAACCAGGAGCAATTTCAGAATGCAGTAGTTCAGATCTTGAGCAACTTCCACTTTAAGTGTATATTGAAGGTTTGGCTCATCATTCCAGTCCTACAACATTATTTGGTTTCTACACAGGGGAAGAAACTATATTGGTGTTTCATGACCTATGTTCTATATTATGTGCTAAAATACTATTTCAGGGTTTATTTTAGTCAGAGGAATTTAAAAGAAAACTATTTTTACAGAGGCTTATTGGAAATAATCTGCAGACTTTCTGTACAAATAAGATAAATCATTGGATAGTGGTAACTATAAAATTGTAATTCTATTCAGGAATCAAATAATTTAATAAGCTTCTATAATTTTTGATGTCTTCAGATACAGTATTGATTTTACTCTTTACAATCAACAATTACCCATTTGTTGTACAGAGGAAAATATTTCCTCTGTACAACAGAGGAAATACATATTTTTCCTCTTCTGAAATCTTTTCAGGGAAAATAAGAATTTCATGTAGGAAGAAAGGATAATCAGAAATGATAGATTTCTATAATCTAAAATGACTAACTGCTGCTAAGTCGCTTCAGTCGTGTCTGACTCTGTGTGACCCCATAGACGGTAGCCCACCAGACTCCCCCGTCCCTGGGATTCTCCAGGCAAGAACACTGGAGTGGGTTGCCATTTCCTTCTCCAATGCATGGAAGTGAAAAGTGAAGTCGCTCAGTTGCTCAGTTGTGTCCGACTTAGCGACCCCATGGACTGCAGCCTACCAGGCTCCTCTGTCCAGCTCATAAATCAGAACTAACATGATATTAGTTTACAGGGAAATATACTATGGGTAGCTACAATTAAAAACATGTTTGTTCATTTGTTTTTTGGTTCGAAAGTATGAAACTAGATTTTATTATTTATTTAAAAATTTGTCTACTACACACCTGTTTGAAATGGCCGAAATCCAGAACACTGACATCTTCAAAAGCTGACAGAGCTGTGGACCAACAGGAACTCTCTTTCATTGTTTTCTGGTTGCTAAGTTGGTTGCTAAGTTTGGTTGCTAAGTTGTGTCCCACTCTTGCAAACCCATGGACTGTAGCCTGCTAGGCGCCTTTGTCCATGGGATTCTCCAGGCAAGAATACTGGAGTGGGTTGCCATTTCCTTCTCCAGGGGCTTTCATTGCTAGTGAAAATGAAAAATGGTATAGCTGTTTTGGAATACAGTTTTGTAGTTTCTAACAAAACTAAACATACTCTTGCTAGTACAATCCAGTAACTTCACTTCTTGATATTTACTTAAAGGACTTGAGAAAATGCATGTCAACACAAAAACCTGCATTGAATGTTTATAACATCTTTATTCATAATGGCTAACACTTGGAGGCAACCAAGCCTATCTTCAGTAGGTGAATGGATAAACAAACTGTACATTGAAACAATGAAATATTTAACACTAAAAAGAAATGAGGTATCAAGCTGTGAAAAGACATAGAGGCAACAAATGATCATCACTAAGTTAAAGAAACCAATCTGAAAAGGCTACATACTGTATGGTTCCAGGTACACGATATCCTGGGGAAGGAGAAACTGTGGACACATTAAAGATGAGTGGTTTCTGGGGCTGACATTGTTGTTGTTCAGTCTCTAAGTTGTGTCCAACTCTTTGCAACTCCATGGATTGCAGTGCACCAGGCTTCACTGTCCTTCACTATCTCCAGAGTTTGCTCAAACCCATGACCATTGAGCCAGTGATGCTATCCAACCATCTCATCCTTTGTGGTCCCCTTTTCTTCCTGCCCCCAATCTTTCCCAGCATCAGGGTCTTTTCTAATGAGTTGTTCTTTGCATCAGGTGAACAAAATATTAGAATTTCAGTTTCAGCCTCAGTCCTTCCAATGAATATTCAGCGTTGATTTCCTTCAGGATTGATTAGTTTGATCACTTTGCAGCCTAAGGGAAACTCAAGAATATTCTCCAGCACCACAATTCAAAGCACCAGTTCTTCAGTGCTCAGACTTCTTTACAGTCCAACTCTCACATTCATACATGACTACTGGAAAAACCAGAGCTTTGACTAGATGGACCTTTGTTGGCAAAGTGATGTCTCTACTTTTTAATACACTGTCTAGGTTTATAATAGCTTTCCTTCCAAAGAACAAAGATCTTTTAATTGCATGGTTGCAGTCACCGTCTGCAGTGATTTGGAGCCCAAGAAAATAAAATCTGTTTTGCTTCCACTTTTCCCCTTTCTATTTGTCATGAAGTTGTGGGATTGGAACTCATGATCCATGGGTTGAGGAGAGGGATAAAATGGCAGAGCACAGAGGATTTTTAGAGCAATCAAAATACTCTGTATAATACTATAAGGATGTATTTTTCAAATTTGAGGACATATTGAGTGCAGCACTTTCACAGTATCATCTTTTAAGACTTAAAACAGTCAACTGGAATGCCATCACCTCCACTAGCTTTGTTCTTTGTAATGCTTCCTAAGGCCCACTTGACTTCACATTCCAGGATGTCTGGATCTAGGTGAGTGGTCACACCATCATGATTATCTGGGTCATTAAGATCTTTTCTGTTTAGTTCTTCTGTGTATTCTTGCCACCTCTTCTTAATATCTTCTGTTTATGTTAGGTCCAGACCATTTCTGTCCTTTATTGTGCCCATCTTTGCATGAAATGTTCCCTTGGTATCTCTGATTTTCCTGACGAGACCTCTAGTCTTTCCCATTCTATTGTTTTCCTCTCCTTCTTTGCACTGATCACTGAAGAAGGCTTTTTTATTTCTCCTTTCTATTCTTCGGAATTCTGCAATGAAATGGATACATCTTTCCTTTTCTCCTTTGCCTTTAACTTCTTTCTTTTCTCCACTATTTGCAAGGTCCCTCTGACAACCATTTTGCCTTTTTTGCATTACTTTTTCTTGGGGATGATCTTGATCCTTGTCTCCTGTACAATGTCACGAATCTCCATCCATAGTTCATCAGGCACTCTATCAAATCTAGTCCCTTAAATCTATTTCTCACTTCCACTGTATAATCATAAGGGATTTTATTTAGGTCATACATCTATGGTCTAGTGGTTTGCCCTACTTTCTTCAATTTTAGTCTGAATTTGGCAATAAGGAGTTCATGATCTGAGCCACAGTCAGCTCCCAGTCTGGTTTTTGCTGACTGTATAGAGCTTCTCCATCTTTGGCTGCAAAGAGTATAATCAATCTGATTCAGTGTTGACCATCTGGTGATGTCCATGTGTAGAGCTTTCTCTTGTGTTGTTGGAAGAGGGTGTTTGCTATGACCAGTGCATTCTCTTGGTATGTTAGCCTTTCCCCTGCTTCATTTTGTACACCAAGACCAAACTGGACTGCTACCTCAAGTATCTCTTGACTTCCTACTTTTGCATTCCAATTTCCTATGAGCTATTTCAAATCCTAAAAGATGATGCTGTGAAAGTGCTGCACTCAATATGCCAGCAAAGTTGGAAAACTCAGCAATTGCCACAGGACTGGAAAAGGTCATTTTTCATCCCAGTCCCAAAGAAAGGCAATGCCAAAGAATGATCAAACTCCCGCACAACTGAATTCATCTCACATGCTAGCAAAATAATGCTCAAAATTCTCCAAGCCAGGTTTCAACAGTACATGAACTGTGACTTCTAAATGTTCAAGCTGGGTTTAGAAAAGGTAGCGGAACTAGAGATCAAATTGCCAACATCAGTTGGATCATAGAAAAAACAAGAGAATTCCAGAAAAACATCTACTTCTATTTAATGACTATGTCAAAGTCTTTGACTGTGTGGATCACAACAAATTGTGGAAAACTCTTCAAGAGATGGGAATACCAGACCACCTGACCTGCCTCCTGAGAAATCTGTATGCAGGCAAGAAGCAACAGTTAGAACTGGACATCAAACAACAGGCTGGTTACAAACTGGGAAAGGAGTACATCAAGGCTATATATTGTCACCCCGCTTATTTAACTTATATGCAGAATGGTCTAGCAAAATGCTGGGCTGGAGGAAGCACAAGCTGGAATCAAGATTGCCAGGAGAACTATCAATAACCTCAGATATGCAGATTGCACCACCTTTATGGCAGAAAGTGAAGAGGAACTAAAGAGCCTCTTGATGAAAGTGAAAGAGGAGAGTGAAAAAATTGGCTTAAAACTCAACATTCAGAAAACAGACATCATGTCATCTGGTGCCATCCATTCATGGCAAATAATGGGGAAACAATGAAAACAGTGAGAGACTTTTTTTTTTTGGCTCCAAAATCACTGCAGATTGTGATTGCAGTCATGAAATTAAAAGATGCTTGCTTCCTGGAAGAAAAGCTATGACCAACCTAAACAGTGTATTAAAAAGAAGAGACATTACTATGCCCACAAAGGTCCATCTAGTCAAAACTATGGTTTTTCCAGTAGTCATATATGGATGTGAGTTGGAATATAAAGAAAGCTGAGTGCTGAAGAATTGATGCTTTTGAACTGTGGGGCTGAAGAAGACTCCTGAGAGTTCCTTGAGCTGCAAGGAGATCCAACCATCAATCCTAAAGGAAATCAGTCATGAATATTCATTGGAAGGACTGATACTGAAGCTGAAACTCCAATACTTTGGCCACCTGATGCAAAGAACTGACGCATTTGATAAGACCCTGATGCTGGGAAAGATTGAAGGTGGGAAAATGGGATGACAGAGGATGAGACGGTTGGATGGCATCACCAACTCATTGGACACAAGTTTGAGTAAACTCTGAGAGTTGGTGATGAACAGGGAGGCCAGGTGTTCTGTAGTCCATGGAGTTGCAGAGTCAGACATGACTGAGCAATTAAACTGAATTGAACTGAACTGATGCTGAAGCTGAAACTCCAGTACTTTGGCTACCTGATGCAAACAACTGACTCATGGAAAAGACCTTGATGCTGGGAAAGAATGAAGGAAAGAGGAAAAGGGGATAACAGGATGAGATGGTTGGATTGCACCACTGACCTAATGGACATGAGTTTGAGTAAGTTCTGGCAGTTGGTGATGGACAGGGAAATCTGGCATGCAGTTGCATCCATGGGGTTGTGAAGAGTCAGACACAACTGAGTGACTGAACTGAACTGAAAATAAACTGAATTGAGCCTGAAAGTGTGCAGGCTCAGTTGTGTATGACTATAATGGTAAGTAAGTAAGTAAAGTCACTCAGTCGTGTCCGACTCTTTGTGACTCCATGGACTGCAGCCCACCAGGCTCCTCAGTCCATGAGATTCTCCAAGCAAGAATACTGGAGTGGGTCACCATTTCCTTCTCCAGGGGATCTTCCCGACCCAGGGATCGAACCCGGGTCTCCCGCTTTGGAGGCAGACGCTTTAACCTCTGAGCCACCAGGGACTATAATGGTAGACACATGTGTTTATAAATCTGTCCAAACCTATACAATGCACAACAGTAAGTGAATCCTAAAAAAAATTATGGACTTTGGATGTTAAGAATGTGTCAATATAGGTTCATCAATTGTAACAATTATACCACTCTGGAGGGGGATGTTGATCATGGAGGAGGCTATATATGTATAGGGACAGAGAGTATGGGCATATTTCTGTATGTTCAATTTTGCTATGAACCTAAAACTGTTTTTTAAAGAAAAGTCTTAAAAACAACAAAAACAAAAACCTCTTTGTTCTAAAATTAAAAAAAAAACAGCTAAACATGCTTTCAATGCCACTTTAGGCTACTTGAATAGGAACTAAATGACAAGAATGCATAATAAACTCATTGATAGAGGTTGGAAAAATACCAGGACTGTGTTAGAAAGGACTCAAGAGTTCTATAAGTCTGGCTCCACAGGCATATGTCATAATTGTATTAAACCAATTCCTGTTGGTTCTCTCCAAGAAAAGGTCATAGATATCACTCATCAACATGGACTCTAACTCATCCTGACCAGATCCAGACTGCCTCTGGGGAGACTGGCAAATCAGGGTCCTATCACTCCAGATGCTGATTAATATTTTTTAACAACAGAGAGACAAACTACAAAATTCTATAGAAAAGATCACTTCATGAAATTCTCTATTTTCAGGTAAACTTTGAGAAAGAAAAATATAAAAAGTCTGAATGTTTAAATAAAGTGATTATCCTCTCAAAAGCAGAATTTAGAGTCAAAGAACTTTGAACAAATAAAATCTGATCTGAACTGAACATTCAACTTACTCACAGTCTTAAAGTAAACATTCTCTATAAGGTAAAGGGCTGGAAATGCTTTAAGCATTAACTTAAAGCTTGCTATTTAGCCTAGGTTTGAAGTCATGTACATAATGACAGCTTTGGCACAAATGTGATCAGCCACATGCTACAGAATGCTCCAGTCAGAGAGAAAGGAGGAATCCTGCCTATCCCGTGGGAAATCAGAAGCCATAGCATGTAGAGTCCACCATATATCTACTAACATGTCAAAGGAAAAGATTTTGATTGATGGAATAGAAATGCAAATGTAGACAGTAGAATGTAGTGAGAATTAAAGTTTTTTTATGAATCATGCATGAGATACCTTTTGAGTTCCTTATAATAAGTAGGGCAATAGAGGAGGGTATAGAGAATATGATCATAGAAAATTATGTTCCTCATTTTCTAGCTCTCAGTTTCTTCATCTGTATAATGGGGAAAATTGGGCTACCTATACTCTGTAAGGTTGCTATTAGGCTTAAATAAAATAAGCTTGGAATAGAATAGGTGTTGAAGGTGCATTAGTGACTCTTATGATGATGAATCAATAAAAACATAAGGGGATGATAAAAATGGTGATCTTTTTTTTAAAAAAGAGAAAATTCCATTAGGTTTTATGAAATATTATTTACAAAAAATGTCTGTTCATTTTTTTGTTAAAACAAAGGGGGAAAAAAAACTCTGTTTATACACTCTAATTTTTCCCTCGACATAGTTTTCAATTTAATGTTGGTAAGGTCCACACCCATTGGGAGGTCAAAGTTTTGGAAACTTAAAACCTAAAGAGAGTTACTCAAAAGTATATGAAAGGACTTGTTTGGTTGTCTAGTGGTTAAGAATCCACCTGCTAATACAGGGCACACTGGTTCAATTCCTGATCCAGAGAGATTTCATAGGATGTGGAACAATTAAACCTGTGTGCCAAAACTACTGAGGCTGTGCTCTACACACACATGATTACTGAGTTTGGGAGGAGCAGCTACTGAAGCCCGCACACTTTGGAGCCCATGCTCTGCAACAACAGAAGCCACTGTAATGAGAAGTCTGCATACCACAACTAGAGAGTAGGCCCTGCTTAGTTCCTGCCACAACTAAGGAAAGCCCGTGTGCAACAACAAAGACCTTGTGCAGCCAGAAAAGCATATGGAAAAGATCACTAATTTCTGTCATATGTTATCAAGTACAAGAACTTCAACTTTTAGCTTAAGAGTGATTTCACTCTCTTAGGCATAGTTTAACTTTAACTGAAATGCAGGTGGAAAATAACTGAAATGTCTTATGCCCTATGGTAAAAAGTTTAGCAAAGTCATTCTTTAAGAAACAAAAAGAAAAATTATTTATCATAAATTAGCATTGGAAACACTTACCAAAGTGAAGGCCTGTGTGTTATAGAAAGTAAGGAAATCCCAGCTCCTTTTGCAGCCTGAAATATCTTTCCTTCAACATCAATGCTGACAGCACTGGTGCATTCATCTAGCAATGCATATTTTGGTCTTAAAAATAAGCACAAATAAATTAATAATTTTCTTTTTGAATTATAAACCTTTATTTGGCAATATGAACTGCAATGTTAACAACTTTAAAGGAGAAAAGAGAATAATGACATGTTTAAGATGACAAATGATAAAGCAAAAAAAGCAGTCATTCCCCCTTCTTTGGAATAGAATTTCATATTCTTCTTAGATTTTAAATAGATTTTTAAAATATTTTCTCATAATACAATAAGCTTTATTGCAGATTGGGGAATCATGACTATGAGGCGAAGAAAGATGACAGGTCACTGAAAGAACCTTGCTGCAAAAGACAGTTCATTCTTGGTGACAAGGTTCTAATTACGTGAAAAATCCAATTTAGTAGCTAATTATCGATCATGTCACAATTCTGTTTGCAAACATTGATTAAGAGATAATTTTATCAATAATGTAAATGCCTAATCACTATCAATAGAATTTTGTTGATCTAAGACTCTGCAAAAGTAAGTATGGCTAATATGACAAATTTAGAGCAGGCATTTAACCTGGTAACATTGTGACTATTTTCTTTGGGAAAAAAATCTATATATATTTTTCTGATTGCACTCAACACTTTTTTCCACTAGCTCAGTTTTTTCCTCTGGAAATGACTATCTGCTACTATCAGAGGCACCTGACATTTGCCACTATATACTTCTGTTGACTCTCTTCCTTTCCTTTTCACCCTCTAGCTCTTTATCGTTTTTTCCTTTCTCTGTCTTCTTTCTGTCAATGGAACAGAATAGAGCCCAGAAATAAACTCACATATCTATGGATAATCTTTGACAAAGGTGGCAAGAATATACAATGGGGAAAATATAGTCTCTTCAGCATGTGGTATTGGGAAAGTTGGACAGCCATACGTAAATCAATAAAATTGGAACACACCCTCACACCACATGCAAAAACAGACTCAAAATGGCTTAAAGAGTTAAATACAAGACAAACAAGACACCACAAAACTTTTAGTAGAGCACACAGACAAAACATTCTCTGACATAAATCAATGTTTTCTTAAGTCAGTCTCCCAAAACAACAGAAATAAAAGCAAAAATAAACAAATGAGACCTAATCAAACTTGTAAGCTTTTGCATGGCAAAGGAAAACATAAGCAAAATTAAAAGACAATCTATGGACTGGGAGAAAAGTCTTTGTAAATGATACAACTGACAAGGGCTTAATTTCTAAAACACACAAACAACTCCTATGAGTCAATAACAACAAAAAATAACCCAACCAAAAAATGGGCAGAAGACATAAATAGATAATTCTCAAAGAAGACATACCCATGGTCAATAGGTACATGGAAAGAGGCTCATTATCTCTAATTATTAGAGAAATGCAAGTCAAAACTGCAATGAGGTACCAACTCATATCAGTCAGAACAGCTATCATGAAAAAGACTTCAAATAATAAATGCTGGAGAGGGTGTGAAGAAAAATGCAAACATCTTACTTATACTGTTGGTAGGAATGTAAATTGGTACAGTGACAATGGAAAACAGTATTAAGATTATTCAAAAAGCTAAAATTAGAGTTTCTGTGTGTGTGTATTTGTTGCTCAGTCATTTTTGATTCTTTGTGATTTCATGGACTGCAGCCTGCCAGGCTCTCCTGTCCATGGAAATCTCCAGGCAAGAATACTGCAGTGGGTTGCCATTCCCTTCTCCATGGGATCTTCCTGACCCAGGGATCAAACTCAGGTCTCCCATACTGCAGGCAGATTTTTTACGGTCTGAGCAACCAGGGAAGCACATATGATCCAGCAATCCCAGTCCTGGGCATATACCTAGATAAAGCTATAATTTGAAAAGATACATGCACTCCTGTGATCAAAGCAGCACTATTTACAATAGCCAAGACATGGAAGCAACCTAAATGAATAGGGACAGATGAATGGATAAAGAAGATCTGGTGTGTTCCACAAAATGAAATAGTACTTAGTCATAAAAAAATAATGAAATAATGCTATTTTCAGCAACATGGATGCAACCAGAGATTATCATACTAAGTAAAGACAGCCAGAGAAAGACAAATACCATTTGCTATTATATTTTATATGAACATGAACCTATCTGTGAAATACAGACTCATGGACATAGAGAAGTTGTTTATGGTTGCCAAAGGGGAAGGATCGGGGAGGGAAGGCGTGAGAGGTTGGGGTTAAGTAGATGTAAGCTGTTATACATGGAAAGGATAAACAGAAGATTCTCTGTATGGTAAGAGAACTATATTCAGTATCATATGACAAACCATAAAATGGAGATTAATTTTTAAAAATAGAATATATATATACCACACACATTTATGTATAACTGAATCATTTTGCTGTACAGGAGTAATTAATACAACATTGTAAATCAATCATGCTTCAGAAAAAAATACACTGTAATAAAATGAAAAAGAAAAGATAAAAATTGAAACCAGTAGTAACTTCTCATTCAGCAAAAATATTTGGCACTTCAAACTGTTTTCCTAGTAATTTGATGGATTGTTTATTAATAAGATCCTGTTTCCTATTGTGGGGAGGGGGGCCTGTCAAGGATAATAGAGGGCTTCCCTGGTGGTCCCGTGGTTAATAGTCCACCTTGCAATGCAAGGGACACTGGTTTGATCCCTGGTCCAGGAGGCTCCCGCATGCCATGGAGCAGCAAGCCCATACGCCACAACTGCTGAGCCTGCACTCCAGAAGCCCATGTGCCTAGAGCCTGTGCTCTGCAACAAGAGAAGCCATCATAATGAGAAGTCCATGCACTGCAACCAAGGGTAGCTCCTGCTCACCACAGCTAGGGAAAGCCCTTAGGCAGCACCAAAAATAACTAAATGTAAGGGTAAGAGATACAGGAGTCAAACCCAACTTTAGCACTACATTTGATTTTAATATCAGCTCTCCACACAAAGAAATAAAGATCACTGCAGTCTCCCCTTGACAACAGAAGTGATTTAACCAGTTAGCTTTTGGTTATTGTTCAGGTTAAAGTATTAAGAATTATTTGTCTCAGAGTTTATTTCTGTTTATGGATGATTTTTTTTTAAGTAAAAATGATAGAGGATAAAAGGAAGTATAATACAGAGAGGTTTGGGTAAAATTTTGTTTTTTTGTATAACTCTATTTTTAGTAATAAGTTATTGTATTGTGTCTTATTTTTTAGAGTGCTTTGAGGTAAACAGACGAGATGCCATTTTAGAATTAGAAAAAAACATATATTTCTTACACTCTGTTGTCATAGCAACTCCTAGCCTAGCAGATGTAAGATATTTTGTTTCCTTGGTAGGGCTGGTTTTGTGGGGTGTGTGTGTGTGTGTGTGTGTGTATGGTGTGTGTGCGCGTGCGTGCGCGCGCACGCATGTGTACACACATGCAAATATATTAAGCAGTGACTGTAAGCTGAAACTGATATAACTAAGTAAAACATTAGATAACACTGTTTCTCAGATTTTTCTTTGGGTGCATCCTTAGAAGAGGAGGCTTAAGAAGGATCTAATCTATTTCCTATAAGATGGGACTTTTCCAATCATTTTTAAACATTAAAATTAAAATCCTCTCAAAAAGACTGATTTTGACACATAATTCTCCTTGCTAAAGTTCTCCATTTTAGTTGTTAGCTCAAGTCTTTCTCATTATAATTCAAATCTTCTTATTAATCCTTTGAGAAAGAAGGGAGGCAATTTCTCATTATTATACTTTTCCTTCACTGAGTTTTTAAACTTTTTTTAAGTTGATTTACAATGTTACATTAATTACTCCTATATAGCAAGGTGATTCAGATATACATATATATATATACACACACACACACATGTGTGTGTGTGTGTTTAGTTGCTTAGTCATATCTGACTCTTTGTGACCCCATGGACTGTAACAAGGGTCCTCTGTCCATGAGATTTCCCAGGCAAGAATATTGGAGTGGGTTGCCATTTCCTATATATATTCAGATATATATGTAGATATACATACATGTATATGTACTTATATATCTGAATCATTTTGTTGTACAGGAGTAATTAATATAATATTGTAAATCAACTATAATAAAATAGTATACATATATTCTTTTTTATCTTCTTCTCCATTATGGCTTATCATAGGATAGTGAACATAGTTCCTTTTGCCATACAGCAGGACCCTCTTGTTTATCCATTATATATATAAAAGCTCACATCTGCTAAGCCCCACCTTCTACTCAGTCCGTCCCCACAAACCCTCTCTCCTAGCAAGCACTAATCTGTTCTCTCTGTTAATGAATACGTTTCTGCTTCATAGACAGGTTTATTTGTGTCATTTTTAGATTCCATATATGAATGACCTCATGTGGTATTTGCTTTCTCTTTCTGACTTCTTCATTTAGTATGACAACCTCTAGTTGCATCTGTGTTGCTGCAAATGGCATTATTCCTTTTTTTTTTTTTAATGGCTGAGAAGTATTCCATTGTATAGGTGTGAAGTGAGGAAGTGAAGTCACTCAGTCGTATCCGACTCTTTGTGACCCCATGGACTGAAGCCTACCAGGCTCCTCCGTCCCTGGGATTCTCCAAGCAGGAATACTGGAGTGGGTTGCCATTTCCTTCTCCAGGAGATCTTCCCAACCAACTATCAAACCTGGGTCTCCCGTATTGCAGGCAGATGCTTTACCATCTGAGCCACCAGGGAAGTCTTTATCCTTTCATCTGTGGATGGACATTTAGGTTGTTTCCATGTCTGGGCTACTGTGACCAACGCTGCTATGAATACTGAGGTGCATGTCTTTTTGAATATCAGTTTTGTACAGATATATGCCCAGCAGTGTGATTGCTGGGCCATATGGTAATTTTAGTTTTAGTTTTCTAAGGGACCGGCACACTGTTTTCCATAGTAGCTGCACCAACTTACATCTCCACCAACAGTGGAGGTGCTTCACTGGCTTTAGTATTTTTTATTCAGTATCATTCTATACCCAAAGTATTTTAGATACATGAGTATCAAGTATATGAGTTATAAGCACTTAAAAATCTCTTTAGGTTAGCATCTTTTAGTAATGCCACTTGCTTCTTATCTTATTAACACACTGACATAATGAGAAATTTACAGCCACATATTACATTTCATCATTTTACATTTCAGGCTTCAATTATAGTTCAGTTGGTAAAGAAACTGCCTGTAACACAGGAGACTTCGGTTTGATTCTTGGGTTGGGAAGATTCAACTGGAGAAGCAAATGGCAACTCATTCCAGTATTCTTGCCTGGAGAATCCCATGGACAGAGGAGCCTGGCAGGTTACAGTCCATGGGATTGCAAGAGTCAGACATGACTGAGCAAGAAAACCACCATCATATCACATTTCACCAACTATACGGGGGATCATATTACTGAATATTTATGTCAAGGCACAAACAGATTCAAGGTAATAGTGGTTAACAGCTAGTCATAAACTTCATACTA
The DNA here is from genome assembly GCA_006408695.1 of Aepyceros melampus. NCBI lineage: Eukaryota > Metazoa > Chordata > Mammalia > Artiodactyla > Bovidae > Aepyceros > Aepyceros melampus. The sequence continues at coordinate 23,802 of SJXQ01000619.1, forward strand.
CAAAGTTTACCCTTGAATCTCACCACATTATCTCAAAAAAGTCTTTGTAAAATATATTTCACTAAAAATTCAGTTTGCAAATTTTGGTTTATACTCTTTAGTTTGCCTTATCCTTGAACTAACCATGTATGTTATTAAAATACCATGTTATTACACAACATTTTTTTTCATTTATAAACTCCAGCTATAACACAAAATGATACATATTGTATAATTTAATTTTGGGGCTTCCCTGGTGGCTCAGACAGTAAAGAATCTGCCCACAATGTGGGAGACCTGGGTTTGATCCCTGGGTCCGAAGACCCCCTGAAGGATGGAATGGCAACCCACTCCAGTATTCTTGCCTGGAGAACTCCATGGAGAGAGGAGCCTAGTGAGCTACAGTCCATGGGGTCGCAAAGAGTTGGACATAACTGAGCGACAAACACACACACATGATTAATTTATATGAAGTTGTAGAACTGGAGAACTAATTTATTCATTAGAAATGGAAACAGAAATTATCTATGGAAAGCTTTGATTGGAAAGGGGCATGAGGGACTTTCTAGGGTGATAGAATCATTCTTTATCTTAATTGGGATATTGATTACATACTGTATATACATTTATCAGAATTCATTGAATTGAATACTGAAATACATTTATGTATTTGGTACATAAATGTTATAATAATGATAATAATAATAAACAAACCTTGGCTAGCTATTACATAGTAATATACATAATAGGATACAAAATAAAAAGAGGGATACAGGGAATTCCCTTGTGGTCCAGTTGTTAGGACTCAGTGCTTTTACTGCTGGGGCCTGAATTCAATCCCTGGTCAGGGAACTAAGATTCCACAAGCCATGTGGTATGGCCAAAAAAAAAAAAAAGAGGAATATAAACTGTACTATACTTTATGAAAATAGTTACATGTTAAAAAGTTAAAAATAATAACCAACTTCTGTATACTAAAATAGAAAAAAACTATACTAAAATGTTACATGCTACAAGTAGTAAAACAGAATTTTTTCTTTTTACTCATCTAAATTTTCTACTTCTATAACATAAACACATAATTGTATTTAATAAAGTTGCTTAAACTATACATTATTTTTTAATTGATAAATATTACATGTTATATTTATATTCTTACCAAAAAGGCTGAACCTAAATATAATCAAGTTTTTAGCTCTAATTTTCAGTTTATAAGAAAAAGAGTAGATTGAGGAAAGAGGTAAAGGTATCTCAAGAGGAAGCAATCAGATCAATCTTGAAAGGACAACATTCTTAAAGAACAACTGACCTAGTTTCTTCAACAAGTCAATAGCATAAAAGATGGGAGGGACACAGAGGCAGGGAGAAGAAACAACTCTTTAAATTAAAAAATAATTAAGAGATATATAACAACAAAATTCAATACATAAAAGTTTTTTGGATCTTGGTTTGAATAAACCAAGTATAAAAAGATATTTTTGAGACAATCAGGGAAATTGGATATGAACCAGGTATGAAATAATTTTAAATGATTATTATCAATTGTACTAACGATGATTATGGTATCTAATGCAAGAAAATATCCTAATATTTCAGAGATTGATGTTAAAATATTTCATGGAAAATTCCATGATTTTGGATTTGTTTCACAGTGCTTTATATAAAAAAAATAGATAAATCAAGTGCTGTAAAATATTAGACTTGTTGAATCAGTGTGATGGGAATATAGGGTTCATCTTACAATATTCTCTTTTTTGATGAACTTTTAATGGCTTTTTCACAATAAAAGATTTCTAAAAAATTGATAACCAACTTGTTGCTAGGCTTACTTGATTTTTTTTTTTTGCATTTTTTATCAGCTTTTAAAAGTTCCCTACAGAAGTTTTATTGCTTCCACTGCAACTTCTTCAAGAGTATTGCATGTGCCCCAGCTTACGGTCCACTCAGCCACCCATGTACATAACTTTATTGCCCAAGATATAAGTATTGGAAGTAACATCTTAGGTTTCATTGCCAGAGGCCTAACATTAAAATGGGAATTTATTTTTCACAGAAGAATAGGATTAAAACAAAAGGAATAAATCATAATAGCTTCAATATTTCTTTCCAGTGTCTTGTACTTGATACTTTGAACCAAAAGGCTATGAAGCTGGTTAGAAATAGAAAAGTTTTATCAAGAGAAATTATTTCCTGCATGTCTTTATTTCTGAGTCCATTAAGACTTATGCTGGTTGGTTCCTTTCTCCATTAGATATGCCTCTTCTCAAGAACACCACTAAGCTTTATAGGCCACTGACTGATTAGAAATTTATTTTATTTTTAACTTAATAATTTAATTGAGAAGTATTACTGAATATCTGGGCTTCCCTGATGGCTCAAATGGTAAAGAATCTGCCTGCAATGTGGAAGATCTGGGTCCGATCCCTGGGTTGGGAAGATCCCCTGGAGAAGGGAACAGTTACCTACTCCAGTATTCTGGCCTGGAGAATTCTATGGACCGAGGAGCCTGGAGGGCTACAGTCTATGGGGTTGCAAAGAGCCGGACACAACTGAGTGACTTTCACTTTCATTGAATGTCTACCTACTGTGTTCACAACAGCATAATATTGGTTATCTATTCTTCACATTTTAAAATTAGTAATAATCTCACTTTCAAACTTAGGACACATAAAAATTTAATTTTGTCATCTAACATTACTCAACATAAAATAAATAGAACAAACACTTGGAGATTTCTGTCATATTAGAAAATAACCTAAGAAATTTAAATTCTATAAATTCTAAGCACTAGCTTTTCAGAAATATATTTTCAGACCAAATGAGGACAAGGGATCCTATCTGAACATTTTTTGATTACAACAATAGAATAGTATCAATTGTAACCTGAGTATAATACACTTACCTATGATAAAACATGCGAGCCATGCCCATTCTTTGCTTTTCCCCTCCTGATAAGACATCTTTCCAGTCCATAATAGCATCCCATCCTTTAAAATACATAAAAATACATATTTTATAAAGCATCTTTAACCAAAGAGAGCATCTTTTACAGTATTCACCTAGACGAGTAATTCCTAGCAGGTATAAGCTGTTACACAAAGAACCTGATATTTCACAAAACATATGCCTGGATATACCAGAGTGCCTTATGATTAAGCACTTGGTCTTAGATTTGATATTTTTTAATGGTAATAATTACTTATATTGACAGAACATATTCTAAGAATTCTAAATATTGATACTTTGAAAAGGTGTTTATTTTTTAATGTCTCCAAAGAGTTGGTATACTTAGACTTATTTTGCAGGGGAGTGGGAGAAAAGACCAACAAATCTGCATAGGTCTATTACAAAGTCTGGGCTTCCCGGATGGCTCAGTAGGTAAAGAATCTGCCTGCAGTGCAAGAGACAAAGGTTTGATCCCTGGGTCTGGAAGATCCCCTGGAAGAGGGGATGGCAACCTATTCCAGTATTCTTGCCCGAGAATCCCATGGACAGAAGAGCTTAGCAGGATACAGTCCACAGGGTTGCAAAGAGTAGAATATAATTGAAGTGACTGAGCACACACACACATTACAAAGTCTACAAAAGATATGAAAGGAGCTTATTTAAATGGCTTCTATCAGCCTGGCACTTTATATGAGTTGTATTTTTCACAATTTTCATTGTATATTTCACAACCTTATGAGGTATCTATTATTAGTGTTATTTTATAAGTAGATAAATTGAAATTCATGAATAAATTGATATATCAAAATTTATACAGCTATATATTAGAGCTAAGATTTATATGTAGGTGTATCTTCATGTTTTACTATTTACCTATTCCATCTCTGACATTATAAATACTTTCTTTTGGTTATTTATTCAAAAAGCAAGTCTTCTGTTTTCTAAAAAATAGGTTAGATTAAAAAAAATGTTAGATCAATACATACTAGTATAGGGAAAAGCAAGATGGCAGAGAAGTAGGAGGACAAGGAGTTCATCTCTCCCCGCAGATGCATCAAGAATACATCTACAGATGGAACAGTTCTCACACAGCACTGGCTGAACCTAGGAGAAGACCTTGGACACTGGAAAGGACAAGAAAGATCCATGTGGAACCATGTAAGACAAAAGAAAGAAGGGAAAAAGAAGAGGACAGGAAGTGGGATAGGATCTGCTTCTAGGTGGGGGATCTGAAGAAGCTGAGAAGTTCCTGCATCCAGGGAAACCCCCTTGTGGAGGGGCAGATTGATTGGGACAGAAGGAAATCATCTGGGCCTGTCGGAAGGGAGTAAAACAGCCGGTCTACGGCAGGCAGGACAAAGTGAGACCTACACAGATGGTCTATGCCACAGCCCTGTACCTCCCAGCCTGAGACTTGTGTCTGTCAGTGTACATGGGCATTGGGTGCTGGAACAAAGGCAATGAGAGAAAAGCTGAGGAGAGGACTGCTGCTGGATGCAAGTAGACAGGACAGCCTGAAGGGATGGGAATGAGAAAATCCACAACTGGGAATACTTGTGGAGGAAACCTGGACTACCATAGAAGCAAGGAGCCATTGTTGAGTGACATGTAAGGGGTGGAGCTGTCTTTGCAGCCTCTCTCCTGTCAGCCCCTACTTATACCCCGCCAGGGTGAGCTGTCTCATGCCTGCCACTAGGCATTAGAAAAGGCTCCTGCCAGGGCTAATCCTTTTGTACCTGTGGCCAAACGCTAGGAAAAGCCCCTGCCAGGGCTGGCCCCAGCTCACCTGTTGCTAGGAACTAGGAAAGGCCCCCCCGATTGCTTGGAAAGATCACCCAGGGCTAACCCTATGTGCCTGCCACCAGGTGGTAGGAAAGGCTCCCACCAGGGCTGGATCTCCCACATCATGGCCATCAGGTTCCCTGTGAACCTGTGACTGGGCCAGATCTCTTACAACTTCCAACCCCTTCATGCACCTGTTGCCTCCCATGACTCTGGCAGCTGTGCCACCTCCAGGCCCTGTCCTCATTGGGGCAGACCAAAGTGCTCCAGGGCAGCCTTGGGAGTAGATCCTTATGTGCAACTTACATTCAGAGGTGAAGCTAAAACCACAGCTAAGTCCCAAGGCCAATCAATTTAAGAAGAAAAGCTGAAATTTTTCCTTTCAGATGCACAAATTGAAACCGTCACAAACAGCTTGGTAAAAATTCAGCCCCTACAAAACATCTGAACAGATAAGTGCTCCCACAGCCAAGACAGACCTAGTTTTAGCAGGTGTAGCACTAGTGATAAAGAACCCACCTGCCAATACAGGAGACATAAAAAATGTGGGTTCAACCCCTGGGTTGAGAAGATCCTCTGGAAGCAGGGCAATCCACTACAGTAGTGTTGTCTGGAGACTCCCATGGACAAAGGAGCCTAGCAGGCTATAGTCCATAGGGTTGCAAGAGTCAGGCACAACTGAAGTGACTTAACATGCATGTACACTTGGTGGCTTGTGTCAGGCTAAAGTCTGAGCTACCCCTATAATACTTGGGATTGGTAAAGAAACTACCTACCAATGCAGGAGATGCAAGAGACAAGGGTTCAGTCCCTTGCTCAGGAAGATCCCTGGAGTAGGAAATAGCAACCTACTCCCATATTCTTGCATTAAAATTCCATGGACAGCAGAACCTGGTGGACTACAGTCCATGGGGTCACAAAGAGACAGACATGACTGAGCAACTGAGCATGACTGAGCACCTAATACCCACAACTGGTCCAGATCCATGATTATTGCAATCCTGGGGCTGGACTCCAGTGGATCTACTCTGATGGCCTGGTGAAAGAAATCTCTAAGAGACACCAGGGTCAAATGCTAGCACGGCAATGCTAATATCAGTACAGTCTGAGGGTCTGCACAATGGGTGAAAGATCACACAACAGAGTACACCACAGAAGAGTAGCTCCACAGGAGGGATACTCAGTAGCTTCCCTCCCAGCAGGAGCGCTCCAACCCTGCCTACTTTGCACCACAGATCAGAAACACAGCTAAGAAGCAAATCTGGGGGCTTCTACTACAACAACTAGGATGCCGACTCCACCTATGGCAGAGCAGTGACAACTAAAGAGCAAAGGGGAGGCCCCACTCAATACCCAGGGCTGGCTCGGTCACCACAACAATAGTCTAACCCTCATTAAGAGGATAACAGCACAAGTCTCTGAATCAGCCTCACCTACCAGGGGACAGATACCAGAAGCAAGAGGGACTGTGACTCTGCAGGCTGGAAAGCAGGTCACAAACACGAAACTTTGAGGGGGGAAAAAAAGAAAGGTAACAAAGAGATATGTTGCAGATGAAGGAGCAAGATTAAAACCTACAAAAACAATTAAATGAAGAGGAGATAAGCAATCTATCTGAAAGAGAATTCAGATTATGATAGTAAAGATGATCCAAGATCTTAGAAACAGACTGGAGGCATGGATTGAAAAGATATAAGAAAAGTTTAGCGAAGCCCTAGAAGAACTAAAACACAAATAAACAGAAATGAATAAAACAGGAACTGAAAATGAAAATACATTAGAAGAAATCAATAACAGAATAACTGAGGCAGAAGAATGGATAAGTGACCTGGAAGACAGAGTGGTAGAAATCTCTGCTGTAGAACAGAATAATAATAATAATAAAATGAAAAGAAATGTGAATAAACTCAGAGACATCTGGAACAACATTAAATGCATGAACATTCGAATTATAGATGTCCCAGAAGAAGAAGAAAAAGGGTCTGAGAAAATATTTCAAGAGATCACAGTAAAGAATTTTTCTAACATGGAAAACGAGATAGTCACCCAAGCCTAGAAAGCAAAGAGAGTTGCATAAAGGAAAAACCCAAGGAGAAACACACTGACACACATATTGTTAAACTAACAAAAATTAAGTACAAAAAATATTAAAAGCAACAAGGGGAAAGCAACAAATAACATACAAGGAAACCCCAAAATGTTATCAGCTGATTTTTCAGCAGAAATTCTGCAGGTCAGAAGGGAGTGGCAGGATATATTTAAAATGATGAATAGGAAAAGCCTATAACCAAGAATACTCTAACCAGTGAGGCTCTCACTCAGATTTGACAGAGCATCAAAAGTTTTACAGATACACAAAAGCTAAGAGCATTCAGCACCTCCAAACCACTTTACAACTGCTAAAGGAACTTCTATCGGCAAAAAACACTAGAAAGGAGAACAAAAAAGGAAGGGAAAGAGGAAAAAGACATACAAAGAAAACCACACCCCAAACAATTAAGAATGGCAATAGGGACATATATATTGATAATTATCTGAAATGTAAATGGAATAATGTTCCAACCAGAAGAAACAGACTGGATGAATGGATAATACAACAAGACCCATATATTTGCTGTCTACAAGAGACCCACTTCAGACCTAGGGATACATACAGACTGAAAGTGAGGAGATGGAAAAAGATATTCCATAAAATGGAAAGTAAAGAAAAGCTGGAGTAGCAATACTTGCATCAGACAAAATAGACTTTTAAACAAAGACTGTTAATAAGACAAGGAAAGATGCTACCTAATAATCAAGGGATCAATCCAAGAAGAAGATAAAGCAATTGTAAATATGTATGCACTCAACCTAGGAGAAGCTCAATACGTAAAGCAAATGTTAACAGCCATATAATGGGAAATTGACAGGAACACGATTAATACCATCGTGTTCATCCAGACAAAATCCAGACGGATCATCCAGACAAAAAATTAACAAGAAAACACAAGTCTTAAATGAAACATTAGACCAGATAGACTTAACTGATATATGCAGGACATTCCATCAGAAAACAGCAGAATATACTTTCTTTCCAAGAACACATGGAACATTCTCCAGGATAGATCACATCTTGGGTCACAAATCAAGCTTCAAGTAAAGTTAAGAAAACTGATATTGTTTCAGGTATCTTTTCTGAAACAATGCTATGAGATTAGAAAGCAAATACGGGGGGGGGGGGGACTATAAAAAACACAAACAAGTGGAGGCTAAACAATGTGCTACTAAACAACCTATGGATAACTGGAGAAATCAAAAAAGAAATAACAAATATCTAGAAACAATTGAAAACTGAAACATGATGACCCAAAGCCTATGGAAAGCAGCACAGTTCTGAGAGGGAAGTTTATAACAATACAATCCATCTCAAGAAAAATATCAAATAAACAACACATAACTTGTACCAAATGCAACTAGAGAAATAAGAACAAACAAAACCAAAAGTTAGTACAATGAAAGAAATAATAAAAATCAGAGCAAAAATAAATGAATTATTATAAAACAGAGAATAGCAAAAACCAATGAAACTAAAAATTGGTTCTTTGAGAAGATAAGCAAAATTGATTAAAATCATTAGCCAGACACCTTAAGAAAAAAAAGGGAGAGGCCTCAAATCAATAAAATTAGAAATGGAAAAGGAGACGTTACAGCTGACACCACAGAAATACAAAAGATCATAAAAGACCACTACAAGCAATTACTAAGTTGACCAAAATGTTTGTTTGGCTCTTTCTGTAACATCTTCTGAAAAAATTTGAGTGAACTTTTTGACCAACTCAATGTATGCCAATAAAATGGACAACCTGGAAGAAATGGACAAATTCTTAGAAAGGTATAACTTTCTAAGACTGAACTAGGAAGAAATAGAAAATATGAACAGGGATTCCCTGGTGGTCCAGTGGTTAAAAATCTGTCTCCCAGAGCAGAGGATACAGGATTGATCCTTGGAGAACTATGATTCCCACAAGCCAGAGAGGACCTAAGGCCACACGCTACATCTAGAGAGAAACCCATGTGCCACAGCAAAGAACCTGCACACCACAGCTAAAACCTAATGCAGCCCTATAAGTAAATATATATATTAAAAAAATTTTAACTGAACAAAAATATGAACAGGCCAGTCATGAGTAATGCAACTGAAATGAAACCGCGATTAAAATCTTCCAAGAAACAAAAGTCCAGGACTAGATGGGTCACAGGTGAATTCTATTTTAGAGACCAGCTAACACATCCTTCTCAAATTCTTCCAAAAATTCCAGAGGGAGGGACACTCCCAAGCTAATTTTATGAGGCCACTATCACCCTGATACCAAAACCAGACAAAATTAATGCACAGGAATCTCTTTCATTCCAATACACTAACAGAAGATCAGAAAGAGAAATTAAGAAAACAATTCTATTTACGATTGCATCATGAAGATGAAACTATTTAGGGATAAAACTAACTAGGAAGGAAATATACCTTGATTCAGAAAACTATAGGATACTAATGAAAGAAAACAAATATTACACAAATGGATGCAGAGATATACCATGTTTTTGGATTGGAAGAATCAACACTGTAAAAATAATTATACTACTCAAAGCAATCCACAGATTCAATGCAATCCCCATCAAATTACCAATGACATTATTCCACAGAATCAGATTAAAATAGTTTTTAATTTGTATGGAAACACAAAATACCCCAAATAGCCAAAGCAATCTTGAAAAATAAAAACAGAGCTGGAGGAATCAGGCTCTCTGACTTCAGACTATACTCCAAAGCTACAGTAATCAAGACAGTATGGTACTGGGGCAAAAAAAGACATATGGATCAATGTAACAAGATATAAAGCCCAAAGATAAATCCAGACACCTATGTTCACCTAATTTATGACAAAGGAGGCAAGAATATACAATGGAAAAAAGACAGTCTCTTCAATAAATGGTGCTGGGAAAACTGGGCAGCTATCTGTAAAAGAATGAAATTAGAGCACTTCCTAATACCATACACAAAAATAAACTCAAAATAGATTAAAGGTCTAGATTAAAATCTGGGCACTTACAACTCTTAGAGGAAATCATAAGCGGAACACTCTCTAACATAAATTATAGAAAGATCTTTTTGGACCCATCTCCCAGAATAGTGAAACTAAAAACAAAAATAAGCAAAATGAGATCTAATTAAACTTATAATCTTTTGCACAGTAAATGAAACAATAAATAAAACAAAAGACAACCTTCAGAATAGGAGAAAATATTTGCAAAAAAACAACCAACAAGGTGTTCATCTCCAAAATATACAAATAGCTCATGTAGCTCAATAATAAAAGAAACAATCCAATGAAAAAATGGGTGGAAGACCTAAATAGACATTTTTTCAAAGAAGACCTATAGATGGCCAAAAAGCACATAAAAAAAGATGCTCAACATCACTAATTATTAGAGAAATGAAAATCAAAATTACTTGTCAGAAAGACTATCATGAAAACATTTATAAACAATAAATGCTGGAGAGGGTGTGGAGGAAAAGGAAACCCTCCTACACCATTGGTGGGAAAGTAAATTGGTACAACTATTATGGAGAACAATATAGAGGTTTTTAAAAAAATTAAAAATAGAACTACCATATGACCAAGATATCTCACTCCAGTCATTTATCTGGAGAAAACCATAATTCAAATTGATACACGCACCCCAGTATTTATTGCAGCACTATTTACAATAGCCAAGACATGGAAGGAACTTAAATGTCCATCAACAGAGGAATGGATAAAGACCTGGTACATATTTAACAATGGGATATTAGTCATAAAAAGGAACAAAGCAGTGCCATTTGCAGAGATGTGAAGAGACCTAGAGACTATCATATAGAATGAAGTAAGTTGGAAAGAGAAAAATACATATCGTGTAATATCACTTATATGTGGAATCTAGAAAAATGGTACAGATGAACTTATTTGCAAAGCAGAAATGGGGACACAGATGTAGAGAACAACCTTATGGATATCAGTGGGGGAAAGGAGGGTAGGATGAACTGGGAGATTGGGGTTGGGATTGACATATGCACATTACTATGTATAAAATGAGAACCTACTGTGTAGCACAGGGAAGTCAATGTTCTGTGAGGATCTGTATGGGAAGGAAATCTAAAAAAGCGGAGGATATATGTATACATATAGATGATTCACTTTGCAGAAACACAATATTGTGAAGCAACTATGCGTGAAGTGAAGTGGCGCAGTCGTGTTCGATCTTTGTGACCCCATGGACTGTAGCCCACCAGGCTCCTCCGTCCATGGGATTCTCCAGGCAAGAATACTGGAGTGGGTTGCCATTTCCTCCTCCAGGGGATCTTCCCAACCCAGAGATCCAATCCGGGTCTCCTGCATTGCGGGCAGACACTTTAACCTCTGAGCTACCAGGGAAGCCCATGCATGCTAAGTTACTTCAGTTGTATCCAACTCTTTGCAACCCTATGGACTGTAGCCCATCAGGCTCCTCTGCCCAGGGGATTCTCTAGGCAAGAATACTGGAGTGGATTGCCATGCCCTCCTCCAGGGGATCTTCCCAACCCAGGGATTGAACCTGTGTCTCTTATGTCTCCTGGATTGACAGGAAGGTTCTTTACAATTCACACCACTTGGGATGTCCAAAGCAACTATACTTCCATAAAAGTTTTTAAAAAAATACATACTGATATAAAAATGTACCTAGAATATTTTTTATATGAAAAACCAAATTGCAAAACTGTGTGTTTGTATACAGATCACCCTTAAACAACATAAATTTGAACTGAGAAATACTTACACACATGTTTTTTTCAATAGTAAATACTGTGGTACTATATAGTTTGTGGTTGGTTTAACCCACAACTGCAGAACAGCAGATATGAAAGAACCATGGATATGAGGGCCTTCTATAAGTTATATGCAGATTTTCAATTGCTTGCTAAAACCTTTGAGTTCAGTGGAACAAAAGGACATGGTTTATTTAAATATGTAAAATTGAAGCTGCCTTTAACCCGAATACTTTTTTCTTTTGCCTTCTTAGCTAGTAAGGGGAAATTTTTTTTAAGTCCAGAACATTTCTCCACTGTGTAGCAATCTGAACATATTTTTCAAAACCTTATTTATGTTTCACAAATGTTATAAAATTAAGTCACAGAGAAAACTTTTTTGCAACAATTTTTATAAGAAGTAAGAACACATAAATGTATATAAATTACAATTGTACGCAGTTGTCAGTTGTGTCTGATTCTTTGTGACCCCATGGATGTAGCCCATCAGGCTCCTCGGTCCATGGAATTTTTCAGGCAAGAGCACTGTAGTGGGTTGCCATTTTCTCCTCCAGGGGATCTTCCCAACTGAGGGATCAAACTTGTGTCTCTTATGTCTCCAGGATTGGTAGGTGGATTCTTTACCACTAGCGCCACCTGGGAAGCCCTATAAATTATAATTGCATTTCTATAAATAAACCTATACATCTCTGGGAATAGAATTATGAGGCTTTTACTTTCTAAGATGTACATTTTTATAATATTTGAAAAATTACTATCTTCATATTATTTTTATGGCCTGTCTTAATTTGTAATAAGAAAAAAAAGTCACTTAGAAACAAAATCATTGGGTCTCTTAGGAAGGCAGCCATATCAGATATTTTTCTGAAGTGAGAATATCATAAAACAGAGTGGACTAAGCAAATCCTGATTTTCAAAGAGGAAAATGACTATCAAAACTCTCTCACACATACTCACATACACACAAATATACACATGCACAAACACATATATACACACTCAGGACATTACCAAATCCCAAGTAGTCCAGGTTTAATTTTCCCATTTGGAAAAAATCCAGGCCCTTTGCTTTCTTTATTATTTCTCAACTGAATTTTCATCTTTACTAAAATTTCTAAATAAACTTGGTCAAAGGGAAAGGAAATGAGAACTAGAGTTTCATTATTTGTTGTGCACTGGATTGAAAAGACTTTCCCTATTTCCCAATGATACTCCCCAAAAGGGACCAGTGTTCATTCCTGGGCAAACTTCCAAGAATTTTCCATCTATTTAGAAACATAATTTTATATTAGGGAAAAAAAAATCTCTAAATGCCATGTGACTCAAAGTTCTTGCTTCTAGTGAAAACTGTTGAAATAAAATTTCCTCTATGACTTTTATAGCATTTATGAAACATAAGTGAGGATTTGAAAAAATAGGTTTACTGTGCTACACAGTGGAGAAATATTCTGGGCTTAAAAAAATAGTTCCCCCCCTTGAAATAAGAAGGCACAAGACAAAGTATTTGGGTCAAAAAATCCTTAAATTTTATGTATTTAAATAAATTATGTTCATTGTTTCAATAAACCCAAAAGCTTTAACAGGCAATCTATCTTGATCACAGAACATACAAATCAAAACTCTGAGTCATGATACTTCTTCTGATGCTGAAACAGTGAGACTAAGTCAGCTAAGAAGTGAAGTTTTCTTGCTTCCTGAAGATGTACAAACTGCTTTAGCTCACATCTATTTGTTAACAATTCTACACCTTTCTATTCTGTAATTTGCTTGATAGAATAAAACATAGTTTTAAAGTCTATCTTATACTAAAGTAAAGAATTTCTCTAAGCAAATTTAAGTGTTGGAACTAGTGTTGCTTCAAATCATTAATAGTCTTACTAGAACTTCAGCAGACTTCTTCAAGAGTAAGTGATGTCCTTGAAAATTTGTTTTCTTGCTTTGCTTAAAAATATGTTTCACATTTTAAGGACTAGGCAAGTAAAGTGGATTTCCTTAGCATTTTTTATGTATAAGGATATAACAAGCCTTATTAGTATCTAAGATGTTGAGATAGCATAGTAGAGTGGCATATCTTATATAGAACATTGACATCCAAGTCTCATCTGTGTTGCAATCCCTATTCCACCACTTGCTGAGGGCCCCTGGGGAAACTGCTAAACTTCTGATTTTCATCTGTAAAAGGGGGGTTAGTAAAATCCACATCATTGGGCAGCTACAAATATTAAATAAGGTAACAGTGTAAACTGAGTAACATGTTATATTCTGTAGAGTGAGCACTCAATAAACTATAACAATTACTATCATATATTTTTAAGGTTGAAAAGTTCTTAAAACTAGTTTTAGAATTTCTTGATAACTTCTAAAATAATAGAATATGTCAAAAATTAGTATAAATTTCTATTCAGATTGTTAGATTTCAAACTTACCCAAATAACTTACCCCAAATTAATAGGTAGTTGCTATTTTGCCACACTGTTTTAAAACTGGGAAGAAGTTGACCATATGACACAAAAAGACAACCGCTTTCCATATTTATAGCACTTATGAATTATGATATTATATGATGATATGTATAAATATACATATTTATGAATATGTATTATATTCTAAAATGATATATATATATTATATATAAATACAATAATATAATATTACCTCTTTTCCCTATATTGTTTTTTTATTATATCACATGAAATAATAGATGTGAAATATGTAAAATATCAAGCACCATCACACAAAGACAAAATATCTTTGTATCAATAGTACATCTAGCTCTACTACCTTTAGCAAATAATTATTGTGAATTTACTATGTACCACTGTTCTAAATACTTTAAATAAAGTCTTATTAAATCTTCACAGCATCTTTATAAGGTACTTATTTCCATTTTACAGGTGAAGATACAAAGGTATATAGAACAGAGCTATTAAAGATTTGATTCCAGAATTCTGATTTCAAAGCCTACATTCTTAATTACTGTACTACCCTGCTTCTTTTGATCATGTAAGTGGGCTAGAAAAATAAAACATAAAACATGCAAAATTAAACTTAGAAATCTATCTTGCTATTTCAGTAGTTTTTCTAGGCTATCAAATTATATGTTATCAAGTTATTTCTGTGTTCTGAAAGTAATTCTTTCTTCAGCTGATATGTATAACTCTTATTCTTACCTTTTTAAAGTATGTTTTATGCTGAAAAACTACCAAACAGAAGTTTCTATGTTTTATCTAATTCTCTACGTGTTGCTGTAGAGAAAGAAAAATGTATTGGTAAGACTGTTGGTCTGAAAATAAAAAAGTTCTGTGACACCTACTTCTCAAATTATTATATTTAATGTAAGCTGAGGGATTAATAGGAGAATATTTCTGTCATGAACCCTACATACATTTAGATTGACTATGGTTTCAGGAACACATGTTCATCCAAATATGAGAAAAATCTTCAAATGCTAGCTGTGGACTTAGGAGAAAGCTTAATTTGCTGCACGAAATATAGCATAAACAGAAAAGAGCAAGTCAACAATGGAAAAGCAACAAAAGCTATAAGTCCATCTTTGTGTGCTTATGTTCCAACAACAGCATACATCAAAATTAAACTCAATTTTTTTAAAGTTATGTTAAATACATGAAAAAAAGCCAAGAATTACAGACTTTACCTCCTTCTCTTTGAACTATATGATAGAGATGAACACTGTGTAGAATGCAATCTAGATCATGGTCTGTATAGCCTTTATCATGCATGTCATCCACTGAATCTGGATAAATTACTTGATCTCGCAGAGTTCCAAGAGACATGTATGGCCTGTAAAACACAAGAATCCGAGACAAAATCTGTTTAGTTTACTTATTGTTACGCCCTAGTAGCCTGAAAACTCTAGAGGAGTCTTTAAATACTCTATATCTAGGATTATATTTATTACCTGGTGATAAGTATTCTCTCTCAGATGTGGCAGGACTATATGCTGTTTTATTCATATAAAAAAATATTGAGACATGCCACAGGAAAAGTTTCTACAAGAAATACTTGGATATTTTCAGCACAGAAATACATACTTGTTCTGTTGTATTTTTTTCTAAGTTTTATACTCCGAATTTAATTCTTCAAAATACTTTGAAAAGGCAAGTCCTTTCCAAGAGGACAAGGATTCTGTTTAGGGGATCTGCTTCAATCAGTGAAAAACTCGGGTAACAGTTTCCCAGCACATTTTGATTATTCCATTCAAAAAAGATTTATGCCTCTATCATATAAAGACATACCTATAGGATAGTACTATAAGATATATTATTATTATTTGTCACTTTATTTACTTTTTTTTACCTGGAGAAAGGCACGGCAACCCATTCCAATATTCTTGCCTGGAGAATCCCATGGACAGAGGAGCCTGGTAGGCTACAGTCCATGGGGTCACAAAGAGTCGGACACGACTGTGTAACTACCACCACCACTTACTTTTTAATTGAAGGATAATTGCTTTACAGAGTTTTGTTATTTTCTGTCAAACATCAACAAGAACCAGCCATAGGTACACCCATGTCCCCTCCCTCCCTCCCCTCTCCCTCCCCATCCCACCCTTCTAGATTGTCACAGAGCCGCTATTTGAGCTCCCTGGGTCATACAGCAAATTCCCATTGGCTATCTATTTTACACATGGTATTGTAAGTCTCCATGTGTTCTGTTATATTTTATAAATGTTGCCTTTGTATTTTATCTAAAACTATTTGGGTTAAAAATTATAAAATTTGAGGCTTTGACATTATGAACAAACAAAACTTTTAAAAGATATTCAAAATAAGAGAAATGCAAATTAACAATATACTTAGTTTCTTACTTATCAGATTAGTAGAAGTTCAAAACCCTGACAAGTCACTCAATTGGAAAGTCTATGGAGAGACAGGTACTTTCTTACAATCATGAAAATGCAAAATGGTACAATGCTTTGGGGAGGATTTGGCAAACTAATATATCATCTCGTGTTTGATCCACCTCTAGGACTTTATTCTAAAAATATACTTTCAAAAGTGTACCACCAAGAACAAAAAAGTATATAAAGTTATCCACTACAGCATTATTTGAAATTGCAAAATATTGAGGAAACCTAAATGCACATACAAAAGCGACTGATTAAGTAAACAATAGTACCTGTACCATGCAGCTGTAAAACTGGGTGTGGAAGATCTCTATGAATTGACATAGTGATTTCTATGATATATTAAGTTGAAAAGCAAAATACAAAGTAGATGTATAGCAGAATTTCTCAACAGTGGTATTACGGGTATGTTAAACCAGACAATTCTTTGTTACTGAGGTACATCTTGTGTATTACAGGACGTTTAACAGCACATTTGGTCTCTACTCAGTAGATGACTAGATGTTAGCAGCATCCACTGTGGCAGAGACAAAAAAAAAAGTTTTCAAATATTATCCTCCAGGGGGCAAAATTGTCTCCATTTGATAGACCCACCAATGTGCAATATACTACTTTCACGTAAAATGAAAGCAAAATAAGAAAACATAAATTTATCTGCTGATATTTACAAAAGGAAATACAGCAAACCAGAAACTATGAAATCACTTATCTATAGGAGATGGGAGGAACAAAGCAGAATAGATTGGGAAGGGAGAGACCACTCTAAATATCCTGTCTATGTATTTTAACTCTTAAACTCATGTTAAATGTTATTATTTTAAGTAACTAATAAAGATGAAGGAAGAAACCCTAAAATTGAATAGAAACAGAAACAAATAAACTGTAAGTATATCAAATGAACAACATAACGACATTGAAAGGGGAAGAGAGACTGATCTAACTGACTTTCGCATTTGGCTACATAATTTCAGTTAAAAACCAAAAGAACCACAAAGCAACTTTGAAACTAACTGTTCATGTTTCTTATTGCTGCAGGTGTGGAAATTCTGAAACTATGTTGTAGGAAAGACCAAGTAAGTAAATTTTAATAATGTCAAAAGGTAGGGTTCTCATTATGGAAGAAGGAAGATATAAATATGAAATGTGGGACGAAATGCAACAAAAGAAAAAACTGTAGTGTTTAATGAGTATCACCATGAATTCATATTTTATCAAACAAAAATATCATGAAGAGACTATCTGATTAACCCAAACAGAGGGACTTTATGAATAAGCAACAATAGTTTTACACTCATTACAAATATCAATGTCATAAAAAAAAATGCTGAGGAATTCATTCCGGTTTAAAGAAACTAGAGCAACATGGCTGGAGAAGGCAATGGCAACCCACTCCAGTGTTCTTGCCTGGAGAATCCCAGGGACGGGGGAGCCTGGTAGGCTGCCGTCTATGGGGTCGCACAGAGTCGGACACGACTGAAGTGACTTAGCAACAGCAGAGCAACATGGCAACTAAAATGCAATGTATGATGCTGGACTAAGAAAAATGTTATTATAAAGAATAATATTGTACTGATTGGCAACATTTCCATGTAGAAAGTTGTTGGACATTATCAAGAGGACTTCACTGTCAGTTGTCCAACGAGTTGGACTTAGGCAATCTGATGCTCCTGACCCTCTCCCCTGGCCTATGTTCAACCCACAGTTCCCACAGCCACCAGAATTTTAAAAGGAGACTGCCTGAGAGAGCAATGTGGTGTTGAGACCATCTGGATGGTATACATGACTGAATTCCATTAGAGTCTGTACAAATTTTTATGATTCTGATAGATGGAATTAGAGACCTACTCATCTTGAGGCTGCCCATCATAAGCCTCAGATGTAACTTCCCTTGCTTATTAAATCTGCCACCCACCAGTCTAGAGTGGTCTGCCTTTCCCTGGTCTCTTCTTGCCCTTTGTGTATGAGGGACAGTACGAAAATCAATAAAAGTATGTTCAGATAATATTATATCAGCTTTTAAAATATATACAAATTTTTATAGGAAATATTACAGTACTTCATTATCTGTAGTTGCTGCTGCTGCTAAGTCACTTCAGTCGTGTCCAACTCTGTGTGACCCCATAGACGGTAGCCCACCAGGCTCCCCTGTCCCTGAGATTCTCCAGGCAAGAATACTGGAGTGGGTTGCCATTTCCTTCTCCAATGCATGAAAGTGAAGTCGCTCAGTCGTGTCCGACCCTCAGTGACCCCATGGACTGCAGCCTTTCAGGCTCCTCCGTCCATGGGATTTTCCAGGCAGGAGTACTGGAGTGGGGTGCCATTATTAACTAATTATAAATTATACATGGATTTTCAAATGTTTGAGGGGTCAGCTCCTCTAACTTTTGTATTGCTCAAGGGTCAACTGCATACACTAAAGAAGTTATGCATGAAGATTTATTTACTGCAACTTACTTAAAATAATAATAAGGTGTGTATGTTTACAAAGAGGGAAAGAATCAAAGATTTTAGTGTACAAAGAGACAGAATTAAAGGTTGGAAATACAAAATGTGTTTTGTAGATCAATTGTCTACCCATATTCCTATACCATTAAAATGATTTAGTTTAAGGATAGATACCATGAGCTTATAACAGATTTAACTAATATTTGAAAATAAAAATAATTTATATTTCAATTATACATGTATGCATTTATATAATAAGATTCTCAATGGAGTCTTTGCAATATAAGGAATCTCGCTGCTGCTGCTAAGTTGCTTCAGTCGTGTCTGACTCTGTGAGACTCCACAGACGGCAGCCCACCAGGCTCCTCTGTCCCTGGGACTCTCCAGGCAAGAATACTGGAGTGAGTTGCCATTTTCTTCTCCAATGCATGAAAGTGAAAAGTGAGAGTGAAGTTGCTCAATTGTGCCTGACTCTTAGCGACTCCATGGACTGCAGCCTACCAGGCTCCTCTGTCCATGGGATTTTCCAGGCAAGAGTACTGGAGTGCGGTGCCATCGCCTTCTCTGATAAGGAATCTCTAGTGATATCTTTTAAATTGAGATATATTCACATTCTAAAATTTGTACTGTTAAAGTGTAAAATTCAATGATTTTTAGTATATTTACAAGCTCATGTAAATATTACCACTATCCAATTCTAAAACATTTCCTTTATCCCAAAAAGAAACTCAGCAGATACTCCTGGTTCTTCCTTCCTCCCTGGCAATCACTAACCTACTTTCTGTCTCTGTGAATTTGTTTATTCTGGAGATTTCATATGTATGGAGTCACACACTATGTAGTCTTCTCTCTCTCAGCATAAAGTTCAGGTTATTCCTTGTTGTAGTAGGTTGCAGTATTTCATTCTTTTCTATGTCTGAATTAAATTCCACTCTATAGATACACCACATTTGGTTAACCTGGATATTTCAGCTGTTTTCACTCTTTGGCTATTATGAACAGTGGGCATACATCTTGGAGCGGTGCATAGGTTAACTCTGTTTAATTTTTTGAGGAACTGGTCAATTGTTTTTCCCAAGGGCTGCATCATTTCTAGTCACTTCTCTTCTACCTTGGCTTACCCGCTCCAGAATTCTGGTCTGGAGAATTCCATGGACAGAGGAGACTGGCAGGCTACAGTCCATGGGGTCATAAAGATTTAGACATAACTGAGTAACTAACATTTTCACTTCTTGTATTCCCTATGTCTTCTCTTTCTGGTCTCTGCTTTATCTTCCCTCTCTAGTTTAACTATATTTAAAAAAAAAAACAGAATTGGATACAATGTTACCTATTTCCATCATCTTAAGCATTTATATAATGTGATATTTTATCATAATAACAACAGTAGCATAAAATATACAGTGGCCCCCAGGGCCAGGGAACAATTTTTTAGTTAGTACCCTGAGACTAAGAAGAAATACAAGGAAATATTAAGAGTCAGTACTTTTGCTAACTTACAAAGCAATGTCTGTTCCAATTTAATGTAAATCAGAAGCACAGATATCCTCAATATAAAACCCAAATAAATTCAATCCACAGAACAGCCATGACAATACATAACTGAGACCACAATGATTAAAATATATCTGAACATTCATTTCAAAGGTTTTTCTACAGGATTCCAGTATAAGATCTGATTAACCAGCAATATTTGATGAAGTATCATTTTATATCTACATTTCAGGGAAGACAATATAGAGACATGGATGTGATAATGGGTTTTGGAGAGATAGTTCTGGACTAGAATCTCGATCTGGCCATTTACTAGCAATGTGACCCGGATCCTGAGCTACACTTATCTCATTTGTAAAGTAACTTACTTATTGAATTTGTTATGAAGATAAAATGAAGGAGTGGGTTTTTATAAAAACAATATAGCCAGAGGACAGACAGTGAAGAATCTGCCTGCTATGCAGGAGGCCCCAGGTTTGATCCTTGGGTCAAGACTACTCCAGTATTTTTGTCTGGAGAATTCTATCGACAGAGAAGCCTGGCAGGCTACAGTATATTGGGTCAATGCTACAAAGAGTTGGACAGGATTGGGTGATTAACACTCTCACATGAAGCAACTTAGTACAGTATGACAGACACATAGTAGGCGTTCAATAAACCATTATGGAGAAAAAAAGTTCATTAAAAAGGAAATATTTTAAAAAAGAACTTAAGTTTGTTTTCTGTGTCTGAGTCTGTTTCTATTTTGTAACAGAAAAGTTCAATTGAAAGTTGAGAGTTCATTTGAAAACAAACTGATGGTTACCAAAAGTGGAAGAGGAAGGGGAGGGATGCATTAGGAGTTGAAATTAGAACATAAAATCTATTGTATATAAAATTGATAAACAGTAATGTTATATACTAATTAACTATTAAGCAGGATAGCACAGTGAACTATATTAAATATCTTGTCACAATCTTTACTGGAAAAGAATACATCACACACTTATGGTCAATTTATCTTCAACAAAGGAGGCAAGAACAAACAGTGAAAAAAAGACAGTCTTTTTAGCAAGCAGTGTTGGGAAAATTGGACAGCCACAGGTAAATCAATGAAGATAGGATATAACTTCTCACTACACACATGAAAAAACTCTCAAAATGGTTTAAAGGCTTAAACATGGCATTACACCATAAAACTCCTAAAAGATAAAATAGGTAAAACACCCTCTGACATAAATTGTGCTAATGGTTTTCTTAGGCCAATTTCCCAAGGTAATAGAAATAAAAACAAAAATAAACAAACTGCACTTAGTCAAACCCATAAGCTTTTGCACAGCAAAAGAAACCATAAACAAAACAGAAAACAAACCACAGAATGGGAGAAAATATTTCCAAGTGATGCAACTGAGAAGAGCTTAATTTCCAAAATATATAAACTGCTCATTCAACTTAAAAACAAAACAGTTCATCCCTCAGTCATGTCCAATACTTTGCAACCCCGTGGACTGCAGCACACTAGGCATCCCTGTCCATCACCAACACCCGGAGTTTATTCAAACTCTTGTCCATAGAGTCAGTGATGCCATCCAACCATCTCATCCCCTGTTGTCCCCTTCTCTTCCTGCCTTCAAACTTTCCCAGCATCATGGTCTTTTCTAATGAGCAAGTTTTTCACATCAGGTGGCCAAAGTATTGGAGTTTCAGCTTCAGCATCAGTCCTTTAATGACTATTCAGGACTGATTTTCTTTAGGATTGAATGGTTGGGTCTTCTTGCAGTTCAAGGGACTCTCAAGAGTCTTCTCCAACACCATAATTCAAAGCACCAATTCTTCAGCATGCAGCTTTCTTTATAGTCCAACACTCACATCCATGACTGCAGGAAAGCAATAGATTTGACTAGACATGCTTCTTTGCCAACAAAAGCCTATTCTGTCTAGTTTGGTCATACCTTTTCTTCCAAGGAGCAAGTATCTTTTAATTTCATGGCTGCAGTCACTATCTATAGTAACTTTGGAGCCTAAAAAAATAAAGTCTCTCACTGCTTCCGTTGTTTCCTCATCTATTTACCATGAAGTGATGGGACCAGATGCCATGATCTTAGTTTTCTGAATGTTGAGTTGTAAGCCAACATTTTCACTCTTTTCTTTCACTTTCATCAAGAAGTTCTTTAGTTCTTCTTCGCTTTCTGCCATAAGGGTGGTGTCATCTGCATATCTGAGGTTATTGATATTTCTCCTGGCAGTCTTGATTCCAGCTTGTGCTTTATCCAGCCCAGCATTTCACATGATGTACTCTGCATATAAGTTAAATAAGCAGGGTAACAATATACAGCCTTGATGTACTCATTTTTCAGTTTGGAGCCAGTATGTTGTTCCATATCAGGTTCTAACTGTTGCTTCTTGACCAGCATACAGATTTCTCAGAAGGCAAGTCAAGTGGTCTGGTATTCCCATCTCTTGAAGAATTTTCCACATTTTGTTGTGATCTATACAGTCAAAGTCTTTGGTGTAGTCAATAAAGCAGATGTTTTTGGAACTCTCTTGCTTTTTTGATGACCCAACAGGTGTTTGAAATTTGATCTCTGGTTCCTCTGCCTTTTCTAAATCCAGCTTGAACATCAGGAAGTTCACGGTTCAGGTACTGTTGAAGCATGGCTTGGAGAATTTTGAGCATTACTTTGCTAGCATGTGAGATGAGAACAATTGTGTGGTAGTTTGAATATTCTTGGGCATTGCCTTTCTTTGGGATTGGAATGAAAACTGACATTTTCCAGTCCTGTGGCCTCTGCTGAGTTTTCCAAATTTGCTGGCATATTGAGTACAGCACTTTCAAGGCATCGTCTTTTAGAGTTTGAAATAGTTCAGCTGGAATTCCATCACCTCACCAGATTTGTTTGTAGTGATGCTCCTAAAGCCCAGTTGACTTCACATTCCAGGAAGTCTGGCTCTACTTGAGTGATCACACCATCGTGGTTATCTGGGTCATGAAGATCTTTTTTGTATAGTTCTTCTATATATTCTTGTCACCTCTTAATATCTTCTGCTTTTAATAGGTCCATGCCATTTCTGTCCTTTGTTGTGTCCATCTTTGCATGAAATGTTCCCTTGGTATCTATATTTTTCTTGAAGAGAACTGTAGTCTCTCCTATTCTATTATTTTCCTCTATTTCTTTGTACTGATCACTGAGAAAGACTTTCTTATCTTTCCTTGATAGTCTTTGGAACTCTGAATTCAAATGGGTGTATCTTTTCTTTTCTTCTTTGCCTTTAGCTTCTCTTATTTTCATAGCTATTTGTAAGGCCTCCTCTGACAACCATTTTACCTTTTTGTATTTCTTTTTTTCTTGAGGATGGTCTTGATCACTGTCCTTTGTATAATGTCATGAATCTCCATCCATAGTTATTCAGGCACTCTGTCTATCAGATCTAATCACTTGAATCTGTTTGCCACTTCCACTGTATAATCATAAGGGATTTGATTTAGGTCATACCTGAACAGCCTAGTGCTCATTCAACTTAAAAACAAAACAAAACAGAATCCATCCAAAAATGGCCAGAGGACCTAAATAGACATTTCTCCAATGAAGATAAATAGGTGGCCAATAGGCACATGAAAAGATGCTCAAAATCAGTAATTATTAGAGGGACACAATCAAAATTATGATAAGGTACCACCTTATACTGGACTTCCCTGGTGGCTTAGACAGTAAAGCATCTGTCTACAATGCGGGTGACCTGGGTTCGATCCCTGGGTCGGGAAGATCCCCTGGAGAAGGAAATGGCAATCCACTCCAGCACTATTGCCTGGAAAATCCCATGGACAGAGGAGCCTGGTAGGCTACAGTCCATGGGGTCGCAAAAGAGTCGGACACGACTGAGCGATTTCACTTTCACTTTTCACCATTTTATACTAGTCATTAAAAAGTCTCAAGTAACAAATGCTGGAAAGGATATGGAGAAAAGGGAACTCTCTTACACTGATTGTAGGAATGTAAATTGGTATAGTCAGTGTGGAAAACAGTATGGAGGTTCCTCAGAAAACTAAAATAGAATTACCATATGATCCAACAATCCCATTCCTGGGCATATATCTGGACGAAACTACAATTACAAAAGAAACATACACCCTATGTTCATAGTAGCACTATTTACAATAGCCAAGACATGGAGACAACATAAATGTCCATCTAGCAATGAATGGATAATGAAGATATATATCAGTACAATGGAGTACTACTCAACCATAAAAAAGAATAATGCCTATTGCAGCAACATAGATGCAACTAGAGATTATCACACTAAGTGAAGTGAAGCAGAAACAGAAAGACAAATACCATATGATGTCATTTATATGTTGAATCTAAAATATGACACAAATGAACCCCTCTATGAAACAGAAACAGATTCAGGGATATAGAGAAGAGACTTATGGTTGCCAAGGGAGGAGTTTTGGGGAGGGATGGAGTGCGATGCTGGGGCTAGCAGATGTAAGCTTTTAAATATAGAATGGATAAACAGCCTTTGACTGTGTTAATCATAACAAACTATGTAAAATTCTTAAAGATATGGGAATACCAAATCAACTTAACTGGTCTCCTGAGAAACCTGTATGCAGGCCAAGAAGCAACAGTGAGAACTGGGACGCTGGAACAATGAACTGAGTCAATATTGGGAAAGGAGTACATCAAACCTGTATATTGTCACCCTGTTTATTTAACTTACATGCATAGTACATCATGTGAAATGCTGGGCTGGATGACTCACAGCTGGAATCAAGACTGCCAGGAGAACATCCTCAAATATGCAGATGACACCACTCTAATGGCTGAAAGTGAAGAGGAACTAAAGAGCCTCTTGTTGAGAGGGAAAGAAGAGTGTGAAAAAACTGGCTTAAAACTCAATATTCAAAAAATGAAAATCATGGCATACAGTCCTATCACTTCATGGCAGTAGACAGGGAAAAAGTGGAAATAGGGACAGATTTTATTTTCTTGGGCTCCAAAATTACTGCAAATGGTGACAGCAGCCATGAAATTAAAAGATGCTTACTCTTGGAAAAGAAGTCATGACAAGTATAGACAGCATATTAAAAAGCAGAGACATCACTTTGCCAACAAAAGTCCATCTAGTCAAAGCTATGGTTTTTCTAGTAGTTATGTACAGATGTGAGAATTGGACCATAAAGAAGGCTGAGCACTGAAGAATTGATGCTTTTGAATTGTGGTGCTGAAGAAGACACTTGAGATTCACTTGGTATGTAAGGAGGTCAGACCAGTAAATCCTAAAGGAAATCAACCCTGAATATTCATTGGAAGGACTGACATTGAAGCTGAAGCTCCAATACTGTGGCCACTTGATATGAAGAGCCAACTCATTGGATAAGACGCTGATGCTGGGAAAGACTGAGGACAGGAGGAGAAGGGGATGACAGAGAATGAGATGGTTGGATTGCATCACTGACTCAATGGACATGAATTTGAGCAAGCTCTAAGAGATAGCAAAAGACAGTGAAGCTTAGAGTGAAGCAGTTCATTGGGTCACAAAGAGTCAGACATGACTTAGCAACTGAACAAACAAGACTGTATAGCACAGGAAGCTATATTCAATATTCTATGATAAACCATAATGGAAAAGAATATTGAAAAGAATATACACACACACACACACATATCTGAAATACTTTGTTGTTCAGCAGTATTGAAAAAACATTGTAAATTAACTATATGTCAACTTATAAAAGAATATAAAAATACATATGTAACTGAATCACTTTATATAAATATAACTGAATCAAATATATATGTGTATCAAATATACATATATGTAACTGAATCAGAAACTAACATAACACCATAAATCAACTATACTTCAATTTAAAAAAGAAGAAAACAGATACAAAAGAATTTCTATATAGCCAGTTAAAAGTTATGTGGTTATTCCAAAGATAATTTTTTAAAATTTTCAACATCATTAAAAATAATAAATATCTAATCCTCTAGATTTTTAGAGAGTATATGCTGTTAAACATATAAGAAAGTATCTCAAGTTTACCTAGAAATATTTCTTTTAGTAACTGGAGAACCACTTAGCTCATTGTAGCAATAGATGGAACCTCAAAGGTTGTGTATGGAGAAGGAAACCCACTCCCATATTCTTGCCTGGGAAATCCCATGGACAATGGGGCCTGGTGGGCAACAGTCTATGAGGTTGCAAAACAGTCAGACACAACTGACAGACTAAACACACAAAGGTTCCATAAGGCTGTCAAATATTTTCTTTGCAGGAGAAATTTGGAGAAGTAAAACTTTCTAACTTCTTTAAAAGGTTAATTTAATATTATTTATGATTTCTTTATGACTTCAGAAATCTGTCAGTTCTCTTTGATGAACAGATATGGAAGTTTATCTCATAAGAACTTCTAATTATAATTAAGTTCTATTTTTGCAGTGTTTAATTTCTTATTGCATTTATAAGCCTAACAACATGATGAACATGCATTCTCAAAATTTTTAAAAAGTAAAAACAAAACAAAAAAGAAAATATTATTCTACTAAATTTAAAAAATTCAATCAGGTGAAATTTAAATAAAATAATTTGTTATTTGATTTATTTTTACTAAAATGATTTAACAAAATACCAAAACTGCTGTTTTGCAAGTTTATATGAAAGAAATGTTGATGAAATTATAAAAAATATTTCATAGAAGTATATATTCATTAAGGACTTGACAAACATTAAAGTTCCATTTTCTCTCAATTGTTGTTTTATACTCATATGAAGTGATAAAAAAATAAAATTCTATATGCTTTTATTGAGGTACCCAGTACCTAAGAATACTCTAATAGATTATATAAATATAGTTATTTAAAAATACTGTTATAAAGTTAAAGTTACGGCTGAATTCTCTGGAAAGGCATATCAAGGACATTTGCAATGATGTTGAGTGTATATCCAACTATCTATATGATTAGTTTGTGTATGATCCTTTTTCCTTTCAAAGGCTTGGAATTTAACATTTTAAATCTAGCTCAAGTTTCTCTAGTTCTATGACAATTATACATAATTGATATGCACTTAAAGTCTTCTTTACTAAACTTTCTTTTCTAGATAATATAAATTTATTCAGACTAACTTCTAAATATTTCAGGTAGGTCAATAACCATGTCAGAAAGTTATTAGCTTGCATGCTCTTGCCCAACAGAAAGTATATCAGGCAATATACCTTGTACAAACAACAAAAGAACTAGATATAATTAGTAGATATTAAAAAGGAAACACTATCTAGTTTCAATTTGCTTTCCCTAAGTAAAATCCAGAATTAACTCTACTTCTTGTGGGAAAGATTTTGGAATAGATCTATAGGTATCATGTTCTATCCTGTGCTAAGTTGCTACAGCCGTGTTCCACTTTGTGCAACCCCATGGACTATAGACTGCTGGGCTGCTTTGTCCATGGGATTCTCCAGGCAAGAACACTGGGGTGGACTGCCATATCCTCTTCCAGGGGATCTTCCCAACCAAGGAATTGAACCCACATCTCTTATGTCTCCTGCATTGGCAGGTAGGTTCTTTACCACTAGCACCACCTAGGAGTACTACTACCAGTAAAATTTAAATTATTATCATGAATTAAGCAATTATCAAAGTTTCCTTTGTTATGTGAAATTACTTGGAATGCATCTATATTTAAAACTGTTTATTATAATAGTAAATTAAAAGTAGAATTATTAGAGATCAAATCCACATCCAAGGATTATAGCTTTTTATATTTATATTACAAATGTTTCAGGGTACTTTTAAAATTTGTATTATACTCTCTGCTAAGTCGCTTCAGTCATGTCCGACTCTGTGTGACCCCATAGACGGCAGCCCACCAGGGTCCCCCGTCCCTGGGATTCTCCAGGCAAGAATACTGGAGTGGGTTGCCATTTCTTTCTCTAATGCGTGAAAGTGAAGTTGCCCAGTCGTGCCCAACTCTCAGCGACCCCATGGACTACAGCCCACTAGGCTCCTCCATCCATGGGATTTTCCAGGCAAGAGTACTGGAGCGGGGTGCCATTGCCTTCTCCATACTCTCTACTTTCTACATTAAATATTTGACAATACATGACTTTTCGGGAAATATATTGACATTTATTCACATGCTAGCAAAGTAATGCTCAAAATTCTCCTAGCCAGGCTTCAACAGTACCTGAACCATGAACTTCCAGATGTTCAAGTTGGATTTAAAAATGGTAGAGGAATCAGAGATCAAATTGCCAACATCAGTTGGATCATAGAAAAAGCAAGAGAATTCCAGACAAGCATCTACTTCTGCTTTAATGACTATGTCAAAGCCTTTGACTGTGTGGATCACAACAAACTGTGGGAAATTCTTTAAGAGATGGGAATACCAGACCACTTTACCTGCCTCCTGAGAAATCTGTACGCAGGTCAAGAAGCAACAGTTAGAACTGGATGTGGAACAACAGACTGACTCCAAACTGGGAAAGGAGTACATGATTACTTTATGATATCTTCAGGTATAAAAATCAATTTAAAAATAAATTGTCTTATGTATAGTTTAAAATATTATTTTGAGAAATCTCTAAGTTTATATAAGACAAAATTTATTTCTTGCTATTGTCCAAGCTAACATTATTAACTCCTTAGGATAAATATGCTGTGTTCTAAAGGTGATTATTTTTTCTTTGTTTGCTTGTTTATTCAACTTATTAGAATTTCTAAAAACAAAAGATGTACTTAGTGGCTCAGTTGTGTCCAACTCTCTGTGACTTCATGGACTGTAGTCCACCAGGCTCCTCTGTCAATGGCAAGAACTGACAAGAATACTGATACCAGGCAAGAATACTGGTATAGGTTGCCATGCCCTACTCCAGGGCATCTTCCCAACCCGGGGATTGAGATCCTCCTCTAGGGGATCTTCCCAACTCGGGGATCGAACCCAGGCCTTTCACATTGCGGGTGGATTCTTTACCATCTGAGCCACCAGTAAAGCCCAAGAACACTGGGATGGGGTAGCCTATCCCTTCTCCAGGGGAACTTCTCAATCCAGGAACCAAACCCAGGATTCCTGTATTACAGGTGGATTCTATACCAGCTGAGCTACCCAGGAAGCCCCAATCAACAAAAGATAAATGTTCTTATCTCATACTCTAGTTATATCCATTGCATCAGTAAAATAATCAGGTTAATTTGGTGATGGGAGGTGAGTAATAAGATGTATTTAGAAATGACTATATTTACTGAAATAGTGTCCCCTTCTTTTTAGAATGCATCATCACTTTCTTGTACAGTTAATTAGTGTAGTACTATTAATTTATCACTAGTTATTATTTAATACTCTTTAATTTTCCATTATCATTTAATCATTAATAATGCTAATAAATACACAAAATATATATATTAATATTGTCAGCTGTATGCTGAACACTTTAGGTTTTCAAAAAACTCTATTTGCTGTTTTACTACTGGATAAACTGATGCAAAAGAATGTAAATATCTTATAAGAAAAAATAGAGGTAAGAGTGAAGGTCTAAATCTAGCCGTTACATTGTTCTTAATTTCTACCATAAATTATATAAAGCCTCATTAAAATCTTTTGCTGAATATTTTAATATATGTACATAAACTTCTTTAGAACGAAGATAAACTAGAAACCTCATTTTGTTTATAAAGCTATAAGCTGCTATATATAAACTTTATTGTTATGAATCTATGGATGAGTAAAATTAGTCACTTAAAATAAGAGAATTTGCTCTATAAAATTATTTGCTATAATGATAGGCATACTATTAAAAAGTGTGACGTGTTGGTTATTTGCACAAAAAATACTTGCTTTATGATAAGTTGATAGTTAGATTTTAAGGTTCACAGAATCACTACATAGGAAAATAAAAGCTTATCAACAATAGTTAGCATTTGCTAGATGTTATTTAAAAAATAAATTTTAGCATTCTCTTTAACAATGATATTTGCATCCATAAACAATCAGTCTAATGGGAATGGATAAATCATAAATAAACACATTGAGTCAAACCAGGGTCAGCAAACCTCGCAAGTTATTATCATAAATGCCTGTCAGCAAGCATACATAAAAGTGTAGATGTCACTGCTTGGTTCCTAGTGGAGAGACATCTATACCACAGTCTCCCTTTCACTACAGCTGGCACCTCTGATTACACATTGCAAAGGCAGATATGTGCTGACCATAGCAAAGGCACAGGCACAATGGAACTAGTGTGGAATTGCACAGGGTGCAAATATTATTACAGCATTATTGTTTACTGAGCCTCCATCTGCCAGAAAAGCTCAAGTGATTACACACAATATATCTTCCTGGACATACTCTTTGCCTTTTCTTTCCCTTGTCTGGCCTAAGTTTTCTTTACTTCAGTAAATTGACTGTGTTTACATACAGAAAATGGCCTGCTATTTTTTAAAGCAACATACTCCACTTTTGCAAATAGAGGCAAAACACTTTCAGTACCATTAACATGCACACTACATATGCACACACCCACTGAGGGCAGCGAGATAGGTAGGACTAGGAGAAGACTTTGCGCCTAAAACAAATCTTATGCTTTTATATTTTAACTCAAGTCTATGAACGGATAGTGAGGTGTGTGAAATTATAAGTAGAACATTAGATATACACATATGTTGTAGAGACGTTACATAGCCAATTTCCGCAGAAGTCATCTCGCTTCCATGAGAGCGTTCCTCACCCCACATGAGGCCCACAGCTAAAGTTGATTACTCAGATTCTCCTCTCCTGTAATTTGCAGTTAGGATTCAGAGACACTGAGTGAGTGGCTAGAGGTTTATATGTTCCAAAAGGTAACATATACACACGTATGTGCTTTATAGAGCCATGTTTCACAAAGTGAGCAGGGAAATGAATTGTTTTTTCCACAATACCACAGAAGCAAAGATAAAAGTGAGTGGATTCCTGAGTACTTCTCATATTCCAATTGAGTCCCTCTGGTTGAGGCCTGGTTTCATTCCTATGCTTGAGTTCTGTGAGGTACCCCAATACATAATTAAGAAATTGATCACATCCTTAAGCTGCCTAGATTGTTTAAGTCATAATGTCATAAATGTGCATCAATTTAAAGGGTGAGTTTGAAAGACCATTGTTTTGAGTAATTAAAGTCACTTTGCTGTGTCCAACTTTGGGCGATCCCATGGACTATACAGTCCATGGAATTCTCCAGGCCAGAATACCTGAATAGGTAGCCTTTCCCTTCTTCAAGGGATCTTCCCAACCCAGGGATGAAACCCAGGTCTCCTGCATTGCAGGCAGATTCTTTACCAGCTGATCCACAAGAGAAGCCCAAGAATACTAGAGTGGGTAGCCTATCCCTTCTCCAGCAGATCTTTCCTGCCCAGTAATCAAACCGGGATCTCCTACATTGCAGGCAGATTCTTTACCAAATGAGCAATCAGGGAAGCAGAACCCTGCAAGGATAGTTCTTTAACTTTTGGGCTATCATGGTATTCCCAGTCCACTAGACAATGCCTGATACACAACCTTCTTAACTTGCAAAATACAATGACTCTTTGGTGTTCCTCTATAGAGAAAAATTATAAGACTTTTTCACAAAAATAAATTGTTGGTGTTTAGTCGCTGAGTCACGTCTGATTCTTTTGCAACCCCATGGACTGTAGCTTATAAGCCTCCTCTCTCCATGGGATTTCCCAGGCAAGAATACTGGAGTGGGTTGTCATTATCTTCTCCAGGGGATCTTCCCAACCAGGAATCAAACCTGCATTTCCTGCTTGGCAGATAGATTCTTTACTATTGAATCACCCGGGAAGCCAATAAAAATAAATACAATATCTTAAAATAAGACATTAAAAATAATTTTACTTGGGTAAAAAGACAAATACTTTGGGAATTTGGACCAAATCTGCATTTCACCCTACATATTTGCTGCTTTCTGGTCATTATATAATCAGTTCCACTTGATTTCTCATACCTGAGACAGATGTTTCAGAATTAGAGCAAACTCCAGTGAATCCAAGGCATAGATAAGTCAGCATGTCAGAGTAGGAAGATAATACATTTTTGAGCCAGATGGCTCTAGCTTCAAATTCCAAATTCTCTATTAACTATATGTATGATCATCAACAAGTTAATTTATCACTCCAAGTCATATTCTTTCTCTTGTGAAAAACAGGACAAATGAATCAGTATGAGAAATAAATTAAATGAGATACACTTGTCATATAGTTTGAATTGTATGCAGTACATAGTAAGTGTTCAGTTCAGTTCAGTCGCTCAGTCATGTCTGACTCTTTGTGACCCCATGAATTGCAGCATGCCAGGCCTCCCTGTCCATCACCAACTCCCGGAGTTCACTCAGACTCATGTCCATCGAGTCAGTGATGCCATCCAGCCATCTCATCCTTGGTCATCCCCTTCTCCTCCTAACCCCAATCCCTCCCAGCATCAAAGTCTTTTCCAGTGGATCAGCTCTTCTCATGGGTTGGCCAAAGTGCTGGAGTTTCAGCTTTAGCATCATTCCTTCCCAAGAAATCCAAGGGCTGATCTCCTTCAGAATGGGCTGGTTGGATCTCCTTGCAGTCCAAGGGACTCTCAAGATCTTCTCCAACAACACAGTTCAAAAGCATCAATTCTTCAGTGCTCAGCCTGCTTCACAGTCCATCTCTCACATCCATACACGACTACCAGAAAAACCATAGCCTTGACTAGATGGACCTTAGTAAGTGTACAGAGCATTAATTCCTTTCTAAATTTGATAATCCTTAGGATTTGATGCTAACTCACAATCAAATTAATAAGGCTGGACAGTGGTGACAGAGGTGCTTGTGTATTAATGTTCCCTAAACTATTGTTCCCATAGGCCCCAGAGGTCTTTCAGTGTTATTTATTAACACCAATGAAAAAGAACCATTCTATTCATTCTAGAATCAAGTTTCATTATATATCTGTTTAGAACATTACCTACAACAATATAAAATACCAGCTGTTGATCACTAATGAGGTAGTCATCAGCTAACATTATATGATTTATCACAGTAGTATTCATAGCAACAATCTGAGTTAGCTATTGCTATACTTATTTTAAAACTATAAAATATGAGGTTTGAAGAGGTTAGGTAAGTTTCTCATTCAAGGTGACCAGCCAGAAGGTGTCAGCGTCAGGATTCAAAGCCAATTTTGTTTGGTTTCCAAAGTCAGTATTATAACCAGCCTCCTTTGTATCTAGACCATTAAAGTAATGGTGGCTAACTTTTCAGAATCTGACAAGAACCCAGGAGAGTAATAGAAAAAAGAAAAAGTAGGTGATTCCACAAAACAGCATCAGGGAAAAAAATGCAGTTTATCTCCTCTTTTTTTCTCAGCTATTATTTCATAATGCCATTTTGTGATATATTTTCCAATTTCAAAGTTGTACCAGCAATCATTTCATTTTGATCTTATTTTTCTTAGTTTTTAAAGCTTGTGCCTCTGTGGCTGAGCTAATTTTTCCTGCTTTAGGTTGTGCTTTCTATCTTCCTTTTTTCCTTCTGTCTTTCCTCCATCCGTCTCCCCTTCTCCTTTCCTTCCTTCCTTCCTCCACCTCTTTCTCTTTTTTGTAATTCCAGGGCACGTGAGCAAAGAGATAGTTACAAGCACAAGCAGGTTAGCATTTTTTTTTTTTTACAGCTTTGCAATTTTTATTTCTGTATCATCTTTACAAAGTTAGAGAACAGGGGCTTCCCTGGTGGCTCACTGATGAAGAATCTGCCTGCCAGTGCAGAAGACAGGGGTTTGATCCCTGATGAGGTAAGATTCCATGTGCTGTGGAGCAATTAAGCCCATGCACAATTATTGAGCCTGTGCTCTAGAGCCCAGGAGCTGCAATTACTGAGACCACAGACCACAACTACTAAAGCCTGTGCACCCCAGACCCCGTGCTCCACAAGAGAAGCCACCACAGTACCTACACACTGCCACTAGATAGTAGCCCCCTCTCGCCACAACTAGAGGAAAGTCCATGCAGCAATGAAGATGCAGCAATCAAAATGAATAAATAAAATAAACTTTAAAACTTTGTAAAAAGTTAGAGAACAAATTAGAATATTATGTTTAAAAACTGATTTGAACACATGAATATCAAAAGTTTACAGAAATAAATCATTTATCCAGGAAATATTTACCCAATGTCTACATTGTACCCTGTTTTGCTAGATATCAGAAAGACAATAAGAAACAAAATTAAATTCCTGACCTAAGAGCCAAATAGACATAAACAAACAAGTCTATATCATCATGTTAAGGAATTATTTATAGTGACTGTGTCCAAGAGATAATCCAGACTTGTTTTGTTCCTCTTAAATTTAGCGCTCTTAATCAACCCGGCCTATTCTCTCAAAATAAACATAATGTCCTTTGAGGACTCCTGATGTCTTTTCTGTAATCTCAAGTATTTTGAAAACCTAATTGAAAGTAAATTCAAATTCCCTTTCAAAGGTGGCTGCTAGGATATATATATATATATATATATATATTTATACACACACACACACATACAAAGTTATATATATATATGTCACAGAGTTGGACATGACTGACCACACATAAGTATGCACACAAGCATATATGTGTGTATACACACACATATAAATACATATATGCACACCATATACATATATACACAAACATGTGCTTCCATGTGTGCTCATGTGTGCTTAGTCATGTCCAACTCTGTGACCTCATGGACTGTAGTGCACCAGGCTCCTCTGTCCATGGAATTTTCCAAGCAAGAATACTGGAATGGGTTGCCATTTTCTACTCCAATATATATGTGCATATATATACATACAAGAGATATATGTCTGGGCACCATACAGTGTACTTATTATTTTGGATCATTTAATCTCAGACCATATTATTTTGGATCATTTAATAAAAGCTAAGAAGTTTCCTGAAGA
This sequence comes from Aepyceros melampus, assembly GCA_006408695.1. NCBI lineage: Eukaryota > Metazoa > Chordata > Mammalia > Artiodactyla > Bovidae > Aepyceros > Aepyceros melampus. The sequence continues at coordinate 59,059 of SJXQ01000619.1, forward strand.
TTGTATAGACATTGGGGAGCATTATTTCCCAGAGCACGCAGACTGCCTTATAGATAAAGAAACATTCATTTTTGACCATACACAACAGGAAGAACTATAAAGAGTTGATTTTAATGACAAGGTAAATTAGAAGATGCATGAGTGGGATCTGTGGTTTGGAACAAAACAAAACCAGACAACCAAAGATTAATCAATCACAAAAGGCAAACTACCTGGAAAAATTATGATTTCTAGTTAAAACCACAGTTTTCTCTCGTGACTACTAATTTTCACCCTGATTAATCTGTATTCTCGTTAGGGAATTTGCGATCAACTGTACACCCTGGTATATATAAAATGAATAACCAACAAGATCCTAGTATACAGCACAGGGAACTCTGCTTAATGTTATGTGGCAGCCTAGATGGGAGAGGATTTGGGGGTAGAATGGATACATGTATATGTGTGGCTGAGTTTCTATGCTGTGTGCCTGAAGCTATCACAACATTGTTAATTGGCTATACACTAATATAAAATAAAATATGGAGAACAGTGTGGAGATTCCTTTAAAAATTGCAAATAGAACTGCCTTATGATCCAGCGATCCCACTGCTGGGCATACACACCAAGGAAACCAGAATTGAAAGAGACACGTGTACCCCAATGTTCATTGCGGCACTGTTTATAATAGCCAGGACATGGAAGCAACCTAGATGTCCATCAGCAGATGAATGGATAAGAAAGCAGTGGTCATATACACAATGGAGTATTACTCAGCTGTTAAAAAGAATACATTTGAATCATTTCTAATGAGGTGGATGACACTGGAGCCGATTATACAGAGTGAAGTAAGTCAGAAAGAAAAACACCAATACAGTATACTTACACATATATATGGAATTTAGAAAGATGATAATGATAAACCTGCATGCAAGACAGCAAAAGAGACACAGATGTATAGAATGGCCTTTTGGACTCTGTGGGAGAGGGAGAGGGTGGGATGAGTTGGCAGAGTGGCAATGTAACATGTATGATATCATAAGTGAAATGAATCGCCAGTCCAGGTTTGATACAGGATGCAGGATGCTTGGGACTGATGCACGGGGATAATCCAGAGAGAAGGTGTGGGGCGGGAGGGGGGAGGCAGGGGTTGGAATTGGGAGTTTATGTGTACTCGTGGCTGATTCATGTCAATGTATAGCAAAACAAATACAGTTTTGTAAAGCAAAACAAACTAAAAAATAAAAATTAATAAAAAAAAAAAAGAGAGATGACACACCAACACAATGTTGTAGAAAATGGTTGTATGGTCCACCTAGATAGGTACTTCTGCATATTACTAAACCAATTCATTATTTATGTACATTAGAAACACATTTTATCTAGAATGTTTGTGAAAAAACACATTCTCATTTGAGCTTTACATGAACACTCTATTTAAAATACATTTAATCATTGTTTTTTTCCATTACCCTGCTTTACTTTTCTTCATAATGTATTAATTATTTATAGCCCACATATGATTGTCTGTTTATTGCCATTCTTCCCCACTAAAACATAAATTCAACAATTGCAAAGACAATCTTATTCACCACTGTACATGCCAGCACCTAGAACACTGGCTACCACTGGGAACTAAGTGAATTTTAGTTGAACAATTAAAACATAGCAAAAGAACTGGTTTAGAATATGGAAGTCCTTCTATAAATAGAGGTGCAATTGATTAAACATTTAATTTGAATACAAATGTAGGATAATCGAAACAAGTGCACCCCATCCCTCATTCTCTTCCTATGCCTGCACACATGCGCCATCTTCAGTCGTGTCCGACTCTTTGTGACCCTATGGCCTGCAGCCTACCAGGTTTCTCTGTCCATGGGATTCTCCAGGCAAGAGGGGATCTTCCAGACCCAGGGACTGAACCCGCACTTCCTGTGTCTCTTGCATGGCAGGCGGATTCTTTCCCACTGAGACACAGGGGAAGCCCACATTGTCTTTCTATAGCTCCTACAATCTTCTTAGTAGGAATTGGCAAATAGTAGAAACTTTAATTGGAGAAGACAATGGCACTCCATTCCAGTACTCTTGCATTGGTCTCCATCTATTTGCTTTTCTTCTTCTTTTTTTATATACTATTCATTTGAATGACTACTTTCCTGTGCTTCAATCCAAATTCCCAATATTTTCTTGTTATTTTCAATACTGCATTTTGTAATAGGCCAATTATTTAGGGCACATGGATATCCTGAATTTGCTTTTTTTTTTTCCTGTTATATACGTCTATCATATCAAAAATGTAGAAGGAGTATCCCATGATGCTCTCTTTATATATACCTATCTATAGATATAGATATAAATAACATAGGGTTTAAGAATAGGGCTTCTAAGCCAGACAACCAAATACCAGTTGATAATCATTTACCTCTCTGTGCTTAATTTTCTTCTTCATGAAAATTAGGATGAGAGCCCCTTCTTGTAGTTCTGAGGATAAAATCAGTTAATGGAAAGAAGATGTTTATAAAAGTATTAGACACACAGTGAAACATTAGTTTTGGGAGACAATTCTCCAGAGAGCTCTCATGTTTCTGCATGTCCCATGAGCAGAGGTACTGACTGTTTTCTTCCAGATTATCTTTTCAAGGATGTTTTTAGAGTGAACATCCTTGGAATATTGAGATACTGTCTCCTTCCTGATAAAATGGAAGATTTATTTACTGTCCATAAAATAAATATAATGTCTCCCTCTGGGACAAAGTGTTAGCAGGTTTGCTAGAAGCTCATTATAAAGATTGGGTCATTTTAGCTTGGAATTCCTCAGTGGTGATGCAAATACACCATGTGCAGACCTAACCCACTCCCTTGTTTTCCTATGGGAATTGGGACTTGGAGAATAGGCGCAGGAAAATTTCAGTACTCTGTCTACTACCAACACTGTAAGCAGAAAACTTTCACTTGCCCCTGACTCACGAGTCCCATGTCTTCTACCATTCATGAAATCATGATGATATACCTTGCAAACTAGGCAGTAAAATTAAGTTCAGATTCTTCACAGTTTTTAACAGTCAGAGATGTTATTACTATACTTTCCTCTCCAAGGTTATATATAACTTTCTAACTTTGTGCAAGAAAGTGTTTCTGAGATAATTGCAACCTGGATGGTTGCCCCCATTAATCACAAGCCTTTTCCCTTTCATTCTGAATCTTCACAATCTTCCTACCACCTACTATAAAATATAGCCCTAGTTGGAGAACCTAGTATTAAAAACTGGGAACAAACTGCTAATGCTAGTTTCTGTTGTTTCATCATTTCCTACAAGCTCCATGTCAATTACCACACTTACTACATCAATTTTCTAATTCTGTAAATTGAAGCATTTTCAATTTATCAGGAGTATGCAGTCTTCTGAGCAGCAGTTTTCTTTCTTTGTTGGATTTTCCTCACTCCACTACAATCTCTGTTGCTTTATTTTCTACTTTACAATCTCTTAAGCTTATGCCACACAATTTTTTAGTCAAAATATTTAGCTGGCCAAAAAGTTTGTTCAGATTTCCCTTACCATCTTATAGGAATATTTGAACAATAATTTTGTCCAACACAATACTCTACCTTCAGGTGCTTTAAATTTTCAAAAAAGTAAAATACAGACAAGGACTGCATGCTTCTATTCATGATCTGAGCAATGGTGCATGAACAAAGTTAGCAACACTTACTCCAAGATGTTTTATGATGAAACTTTTGTGTTTTTCATTTATTTTAATTCAGTTCTTGATATCTAATGAACAAATCTCATTCTGCAAAATCATTTTGATATAACTCTTTAGTCATTTGTTTATTAGTATTTTATGCAACACATCAGCTTTTATAAGCCTATCTCCTATGGTGTTTTCTGTGCGATAAACCATGAGAGAAGAGATTACCAAACCCTATGGTTTCAGCAGCAGTTTATTAAGTTTTTTAGTAAACATAACTCAGCAGGTTTAAGGATTTTGAGCTGTTGTTTAAAAGAGTGTTTTAAAATCACTAATTTTTGAATTATTTACTAATATTGTTAATAATACAATATAAAATTATTATAGTTATTAATGTATTACTTTATTGAATTAGAATTTCAAAGATAAATTTAGACTCTGAGTCACTTTATTTGTAAAGATAGGTTTGCCCCAATATTATAATACTTAGGATCAATCTGAAAACAAAAGTTGAATACTTCTGACATATCTTTATTTCCCCACTAACACCATCATTCACTATGTCTTATACAAACAGAAAAGCACACACAAGCATACATACAAACATATTGCACAAACACCACCATCATCCACATGGGAATAACTACAAAGAAACATGGAAGAGGGCTCAGGAAGTAGAAATTATATACTATTTAATTTTGTTTTGTGGATAAAATGTGTTTCTAGTATCTTGCATATTTTTATATAAGCCTGAGTGATCTGGCAGGCCTCATAGGTAGATACCAAATCAAGTTGATGAATTCCTGGGAAAATTCAGAAATGTCTATTTGCAAAGCTGCTCTACATGGGTGTTAATTGATCAAAATCTTTAACACTCATTTGGGTTTATTTTCATATACATAATTTAACAGAAGTCTAGAGTCTCCATCCCGAGTTCACAAACTTACAGGCAGGGTGAGGAAATGCTATGTCTTCATTAGATTTTGGGAGGTCTCTCCACCATTCTTTATTCTCTGGATCTCCTGCCTTAACAGGTTTTGATGTTGTTGTTCAGTATTGAAGTTTATTCACTTGAAACTTGTTTTCATCCACCTGACCTTAGCATTTTGAACAAAAACCTTCTTCTATAATTAATCACATATGCTTTATCACATGATTGGAAACACACACACATAATCTCCTTGTGTATATGGGTATATGAGGTAATTTATAATAAGAAATACATAGTTGGTCTGTTGTATTTCTGGTACAGAGCTCATAAAACTCATAGTTGTTTCCTAACTGATAAGTGCTGCTATAAAGGTGTCTTGATATTCACAACAAGCTCCTTTCAACCAGACTTAAGTATTTGTTAATAAGGTGACTTTTGGATTTCACCTAATGATGGCAGCTGGCTGCAAAGGGAACCAACAACTTTATTAGAGAGTTGGAATTTATGTCTCAGCCTAATGAGTAGAGGGGGATGGAAGTTTAATTAATTTTCTGAACAAAGACAATTATTAAGTCAATCACGCCTATGAAATAAAGGCTCGAATGAAAAAGATTGGAAGAGCCTCTGGGTTGTTGAATATATGGCATATTGAGTTTTAGGGAGAGTACCACACCCAGAGAGCATGGAAGCACCTTTCCACATAATTTGCCCTATGCATCTATTTCATCTGGTGATCTCTGAGTTGTATCTTTTATACTAAGCCAGTAATCTAGTAAGTGAAATGTTTCTGTAAGCTATTCTAGCAAATTAAACCAATCCAAGGAGGAAATCTAATCTACAGAAGATCGATCAGAAGCACAGGGGATAACTTGGACTTGAGACTGATACCTGAACTGAGTGGGAGCAAGTTTTGTGGGACTGAGCCCTTAATATGTGGGGCTGATTAATAGTATATTACATTTGTTATTTCTAAACAAAGTCACTAAGTTGTGTCTAACTCTTTGTAAACACATGGAATGTGGCACACCAGGCTTCCTTGTCCCTCACTGTTTCCCAGAGTTCGCTCAAACTCATGTTGACTGAATCGGTGATGTCATCCAACCATCTGATCCATACATGACCCTGGAAAACCATACCTTTGACTACACGGAACTTTGTCAGCAAAAGTGATGTCTCTGCTATACAATACGCTGTCTAGGTTTGTCATAGTTTTCCTTCAAAGGAGCAAGTATCTTTTAATTTATGACTGCTTTCACCTTTTGCAGTGATTTTGGAGTCCAAGAAAATAAAATCTGTCACTGCTTTTACTTTCCCATTTGCCATGAAGTGATGGGACCAGATACCATGATATTAGTTTTTTGATAGTTGAGTTTTAAGCCAGCTTTTTCACTCTCCTCTTTCACCCTCATCAAGAGGCTCTTTAGTTTCCCTATGTTTTCTGCCATTAGAGTGGTATCATCTGCATACATGAGGTTTATAGTAGTACATAGACAGTATCATAAAAGAGTTAAACAGTAGGATACCGGCTGTTCTCAGGAAGATTTGGTGGTATGGAAAAAAACACACAGGTCAAAGAAGAGTAATGAAGAAAAAATTGTTGCACTTTATTATTTTCACATAAAACTATCCAGCTTCACCAAAAATAATTTTGCATAGTTTTTTAATATGAGGTAGATTGATTAGAGAACATTATGGACTGAATATCTGTGGAGGGGCTCCATAAGGGAAGGATTTTTCCTTTCACTTTCTTATGCTGTCACTTTCCTCTACCAAACAGAAAAAAAAGCAATGAGTTAGTTATAAAACTAGGACTTTTGTTTCATTTAAAATTATCCCATTTCAGTATAATTACTTTAGTAATTTTGTTACAAAAATTTTACATATGCTGTTGCTCAGTCTCTCAGTCAAGTCTGAATTTGACCCTGATGCTGGGAGGGATTAGGGGCAGGAGGAGAAGGGGACAACAGAGGATGAGATGGCTGGATGGCATCACTGAATCGATGGACGTGAGTCTGAGTGACCTCCGGGAGTTGGTGATGGATAGGAAGGCCTGGCATGCTGTGATTCATGGGGTCACAAAGAGTCGGACACGACTGAGTGACTGAACTGAACTGAGCTGATGGACTGCAGCACCCCAGGCTTGCCTGTCCTTCACCATCTCCTGGAGTATGCTCAAACTCTTGTCCATTAAATTGGTGATGCCATCCAACCATCTTATTCTGTCACTCTCTTCTCATCTGCCATCAATTTCTCCCAGAATCAGGTATTTTCCAATAAGTTGGCTCTTCACGTCAGGTGGCCAAAGTATTGGAGTTTCAGCATCAGTTGCCCCAATGAACATTCAGGGGTGATTTCTTTATAATTGACTGGTTTGATCTCCTTGCAGTCCAAGGGACTATCAGGCATTTTCTCCAAAACCACAGCTTGAAAGCATCAATTCCTCAGAGCTCAGCCTTCTTTATGGTCCAACCCTCACATCCATAAATGACTACTGGAAAAAACATAATTTTGATTAGACAGACCTGTGTTGGCAAAGTGATGCCTCTGCTTTTTTAATACATTGTCTAGAGTTGTCATAGCTTTTCTTCCAAGGAACAAGCAGCTTTCAATTTCATGGCTGCAATCACCATCCAGTGATTCTGGAGCCCAAGAAAATAAAATCTGTCACTGTTTCCATTATTTTCCCATCTATTTGCCATGAAATAATGCCACAATCATCACTGTGTTTTGAATTTTGAGTTTTAAGCCAGATTTTTCATTCTCCTTTTTCACCTTCATCAAGAGGCTCTTTAGTTCTTCTTTGCCTTTGCTATTTGAGTGGAGTCATCTGCATATACAAGGTTATTGAAATTTCTTCCATCAATCTTGATTCCAGCAATTGCTTCATCCAGCCTGGCATTTTGCATGATGTAGTTTGATATAAGTTAAATAAGCAGGGTGACAGTATGCAGCCTTGAAGTATTCCTTTACCAATTTTGAACCAGTCTATTGTTCCAGTTCTAATTGTTGCTTCTTGACCTGCATACAGATTTCTTAGTATTCAGGTGAAGTGGTCTGGTATTCCCCTCTCTTTAAGAATTTTCCAAAGTTTGTTGTAATCCACATAGTCAAAGGCTTTAACATAGTAAATGAAGCAGAAATAGATGTTTTTCTGGAATTCTTTTGCTTTTTCTATGAGCCAACAAATTTTGGCAATTTGATCTCTGGTTCCTCTGCCTTTTCTAAATCTAGCTTGTACATCTGGAAGTTCTCAGTTCACGTACTGTTGAAGCCTTGTTTGGAGATTTTGAGCATTACCTTGCTGGCATGTGAAATGATTGTGCTGCAGTTTGAATAATTTTTGGCATTGTCCTTCTTTGAGATTGGAATGAAAATTGACCTTTTCTAGTCCTGTGACCACTGCTGAGTTTTCCAAATTTCCTGGCACGTTGAATGCAGCATTTTCACAGCATCATCTTTTAGCATTTGAAATGGCTTAGCTGGAATTTCATAACCTCCACTTGTTTTTTGCATAGTGATGCTTCCTAAGGCCCACTTAACACTCCAGGATGTCTGGCTCTAGGTGAGTGATCACACCATCGTGGTTATTCTATCTGGGTCATTAAGATCATTTTTGTATAACTCTTCTGTGTATTCTTGCCCCCTCTTCTTAATATTTCTGCATCTGCTAGGTCCACACTGTTTCTGTCCTTTATTGTGCTCATCTTTACATGAAGTGTTCCCTTGGTATCTCTCATTTTCTTGAAGAGATCTCTAGTATTTCCCATTCTGTTGTTTTCCTCTGTTTCTTTGCATTGTTCACTTAGGAAGGCTTTCTTATCTCTCTTTGCTTTCTTTGGAACTCTGCATTCAGGTGGGTATATCTTTCCTTTTCTCCTTTGCCTTTCGATTAAATGTATTTTCATTAAATATTTCCCAAGGAGAATTTCAAATTTTATTGTCTTCCCAAACTAACAAATAAAAGAAGTGGAGTCATGCACCAGGATTTGAGAAAAGATAAGGCAGAGAAGGTTGTGATTCCAAAGATTCTGAATCTTTCATTTAAATGACTAAAACAATATGTCAGTATTCTTGGTTTCATATTTTCATGGATGAAATTATTTTTCACATTTCATTTCTTATTAGACTGATAAGCCAAGTTGCTCTCATGATTCCTCATATACTAGCTATGTGACCTAAAACTAGTTACTTTAAAACACTCGAATCTCGGGTATTAGGTATAAGTAAAATGGGAGTAGAAGTTGTCTTTCACTGTGTTGTAAAGAGAATTATATGGGATGATGCATGTGAATTGCTGACATAGTGTTCTTCTAAAATAAATACTGAATAAATGTTACCTATTGATATTTTGTTGCATATTAACACCATTATTATTTTATTAATCTTTTATTATTTTTACTAAAACAAGTAAAAATATATATATATTGATGACTACTTTGAGCATTCTGTGCTAGGCATATACTTTGCTTCACACAGGATCCTGATAAACCCTTTTAGCCTGTCTAGTCTTTCTGAGTTTCTGACTTAGACATCTAGACTGAATTCTGTCTTGTGGTTCTTGAATCTTGCCTTATGCTTTCAGTGTGAAGAATTCTGTATGATTGCTAGCATCACAATCTCTCATAAATGTGCAGTTATTTCCACAAATCAGCATATCTATAGAGGTTGTCCACACAGTTTAGTAGTACAAGTGATAGAGAAAAGTTTTACATTCTTTTTGCTTTGTTTTTGTTTACTTAAGGAAACTGTGACATCCCACTTGCATACTAATTATTTTAAAAATTAGAAAATGAAGTGTAAAGATACAAGACAAAATAAACAGGCTGCATTCACAGCATTGAGACAAATATTATTAGCATTTGGTTTTATTTTCTTCTAGGCTTATTGCTTTACCTTTTACACAATTAAGTACTGTAATAAATATAAAATATGTACATGCTGCTTTCTTTTTAAAGCTTATCTAGTTGCTTGCTGTATGCAAAGTCCTAAGTGCTTAATACTTATTACCCATGCTGAGTACCTAATCTATTATTTTAACAATTTTTTAGAACATAGAGTAAGGTGCATAAAACCCATAAGCATATTTTAAATAAATATTATAAATTCAGCATCCAGGTGAAGAAACAGAATATTGTCCACATACCAGGGACTCCACTGAGTACCTCTCTCTAAGCAAATCTTTCTTGCTGTTTTCTCCCAGAGATAACTATAATCTTGAGTTTTGTCCTAGCCACTTGCTTGATTTTTCCCACTATTTTAATTTCCTTAAGGATATGCAATTAGGATAGTGCCAAGCATGAAAAATAAACCGAAATTTTCCCTTAACTGAAATCAACAAGTTAGCATACTGAATTTCACATATGTTGGCAAAAGACATGATTTCTCTATCAGAGACAAAATAGTTGACTAATCACAGCATTAACAGTAGCCAGAGCTAGCATGCGTACAAATTTCCCAAGTCCCCTTTCCCAAAGGAAAATTTGAAGAGGGACAGATAACACTCATACAAGAAGTGGGGTAGATAACAGGAGAGGAACTCTGAGCCTAAAGAAACTATCTTTGTTATAATTTGCAACAAATGCGCCTAGGTTTAGCACCAGAAGACATGAGGTTTAGTAAATGGGACAGTAAAGGGAATTGCCTTTTGTTGGGGAGGGTTAGGGATGTAGTGGAGACAGTCTATTTCCTGTTTAAAAAAATAATCCTTGAAAAAAAGAATCTAAATCGAAGGCAGTTGATGCTGTTGCTCAAAAATACATGCAGAAAAACATGAGCGCTCTAGATGAATTGTCATCCAATAGCCAGCAACATTTGCTGAAAAGTCAGTCCTTTCTTTAACTATTAATACTTGCAAATGTATGTCTCACATCATATATTTGCATAAGTTTCTGGATCACTTTTGTCCTACTGTTTTATTCATCTACCTTGCAGTATTATCACATTATCTTGACTATTATGTCTTCTTAAAAAATATTCTTCAATTTTAGTACAACTTCATTTCTAAAGAGTTACTTGTTCTATATTACAAGGTAACATTTATTATATTTCACCATTCTTAGATTTAATGTTTTAAAGAATTAAATTTTTAGAGTCCTATGTTTAAAACAGACAGTGAGAGGACAGTACAGACATTTTCCTTATTCTCTCTGCCTCTACACAGAGACAGACCCCATACCCCAATTATCAATATCACATACCAGAGTGGTACATTTATTACCAAGAATGAACCTACACTGACACATCCTTATCATTCAAAGGTCATAGCTATCTTAAGATACACTCTTGTGTGATGTGTGCTTATTTGCTCAGCCATGTCCAACTCTTTGTGACCCCATGGACTGTAGCCGCCAGCTCTTCTGTCCATGAGGATTCTCCAGGCAAGTGTACTGGAGTGGGTTACCATGCACTCCACCAGGGGATTTTCCCAACCCAGGTCTCCTGCACTGCAGTCAGATTCTTTTTCATCTGAGCCACCAGGGAAGGTTCACTCTTAAGTGTCGTATATTCTGTGGGTTTGGACAAATGTATAATGGCATACAGTTAGTTATCATTACAATAATATACAGAGTATTTTCACTACCCTAAAAATCCTCTGTGCTTTATCTGTTTCTTTTTGCTCCCTCCACCTCTGACAAATGCAAATCATTTTATTGTCTAGTCAGCTTTACCAGAGTATCATATAGTTGGAATCATATATTTCTATATAATATATAGCCTTTACAGACTGGCTTCTATTGCTTAGCAATATGCATTTAAGGTCCCTCCATGTCTTTTCATAGTTTGATAGCTCATTTACTTTTAGCACTATTATGTCTTCTAATAAAATGTTTCTAACTAAAAGCAATATCATATTATATTCATCATCATTTTTTATTACGTCTCTCTATATATGTTATCTTTTTAGAGTTTATTGGCTGCTATTGAGTTGGAACTTCTATAATTTTCTATGTGGACATCTTGCATAACTGCAAAAGTTATCTAGAGGTATATCATATTCAGATGCTATTTTAAATAGGACATTTAATTTTTTGTTTGTATTTAGTTGATAGAAATAAGATGCATATTATATATATATGCATATATTTTCTGTTTCTATCATCTTTGTGACTTTTATTAATTCAAATTTTTATTCTTAGATTCTTTTATATTAAATGTATCAATTAGTATAATTCAGCTGTAGTACTTTTAACTGCAGTTTTTCTTGCCTCCATACTTTTTTTAGAAGCTTGAGTAAAATGTTAAATAGAATCTGGAATAGAAAATATTCTTTATTATTAAATTCAGTGGAAATGATGTCAGCATTTGACAATTAAGTGAGATGTTTACTACACTATCAAGTTATATAAACTAACTTCAGTTTGGTTGCTTTTTAGTCTTTTTAAAATCATAAATGGATACTTGATTCTACAAATTACTTTGCTACCTCTGTAGAGATGACTATGAATTGGTATATAGTTTTATATTTTTAAATAGTTGACATGATAAATTACTTAATTATCTATATCCTGATACAAATTATATACTCAGACGGTAAAGAAACTGCCTGCAGTATGGAAGACCTGGGTTCAGTCCATGAGTTGGGAAGATCCCATGGAGGAGGGCATGGAAATCCACTCCAGTATTCTTGCCTGGAGAATCCCATGGAAAGAGGAGCCTGGCGGGCTCCAGTCCATGGGATCACAAAGAGTTGGACACAGTTGAGCAACAAATCACAGCACAGCACAGCCTATAAGTAAATATGATCATGAGATATTCTTTTCCATATATTGAGGGTTTCAGTTTCCATATATTTAACAATATTGTTGTATCTATTTTTATTAAAATAAGTGTGATTGGTCTTCACTGTCCTTTAAATAATATTCTTTGGATTACATATCAAAATTATACTGGGTTAATAGTATGCATTGGAGAGTATACTTTCTCTCAATTTCCTAGAAAAATCTGCATAAAATTAGAAATATTCATTCCCTTAATTATTTGTAGAACCAACCATAGAAGAAATTTAGAATTTCATTTGTGTCTTTGCTAAAAATATGGGTTTAATCTTTTTTATTTTTGTTGTTAGGATAAGTCAGATTTTCCATTTCTTTCTATATCAGTTGGGTGATTTTTTGTTTGTTTGTAGTCTGTGGAATAATTTGGTGGTGAAGAGGAATCTATTTCTGAATTTCCTTATTTAAATCCCATATTTGTCATTTATTGACTACTACATTAGCTAAGTTACTTAACTTTCTATGACTCAGTACTTCAATATCTATATTCTTTTTACATTGATAGTAGGAATGTACATTAGTACAAACCCCTTTGAAAACTCTCTTATAGTTCTTCTAATATTCAACTAAAGTTTTGTTTTGGAGTCCTATCTATTAGAATATATAAAGCATTTGTAATTAAGAATTGGAAATTAAAACAACAATGGGATAGTACTTTACACCTATTAGATGGCTAAAATTAAAAAAAAAACCCACAAATACCATAAGTTAGTAAGAATGCAGAACCAAAATAACTCTATTTCTGGTGAAAATGCAAAAATGGTACACCAACTTTGAAAGACAGTTCTGCAGTTTTTCCTTTTTTTTTCTTTTTCTTACAAATCTACACATAGCTGAATCATGCTCATAGGTATTTATCAAAATAAATTGAAACTTTATGTCCCCATAAAAACCTGCACCCAAATATTTGTAACAGTTTTATTCAAAATCACTTAGAAGCAACAAGGATGTTTTTTGATAGATGAATGGATAAATAAACTATGGTGTATCCATATAATGATATCAGTCAGTGATGAAAAAATGAGCTATTTGGCTATAATAAAACATCTATGAAACTTCAAGACACTTTGCTACATGAAAGAAGCAATGTGAATAGTCTGCATACTATATAATTCCAATTACATAACATTCTGGAAATAGGAAAACTATAGAGACAGTAAACAAATCAGTGATTGCCACGGGTTTAGAAGTGGATTAAATAGTTGAAATACAAAGGAATTTTTAGGAGAGTAAAATTATTTTGTATGATACTGCAATGTGGATATATGATATTATGCATTGGTCAAAGCATAATAATCATAGAACTTTATAGCACAAAAAGTGAAAGCTAATGTATTCAAATTTTAAAAATCTCTCTTAAGATGTCTAGGGATCCCAGAATGAAAGCAGATTGTGACAAAGGGATTTGCTATTTCAAATGTATTAAACAACCTCACTGAAGTGGGCACAAAGAAAAGCCAATGCCCTAAGTCACTTTGGAAATGAATGGAATTATAAAACTATATATGTGTGTTCTGTGAGAACTTTGCTCCACATAGGAAAGGGAATCATCAATGCAGTAGGTTCCCACAAAGAGAACTACTGGACTCTGTAGGTCAGCCTAGGTGAAAAGTGGAATGGCTACCAAAAGCACACTAAACAGGACTGTAGAGGAAAATTGTTCTATCCAGAGACTTTCTCAAGGGTTGTGATTATTTTTCTAGTTCTTTGTACATTTGAGACTCCTCCTTTGGAAATAAAAATATGCCCATTTTACAGGTGGAAAAATCTGTGCCTAGCAACTAACTACAGCTTGTTTACATGCTATTTTATTTAGACATGTATGTGTGTATGTTCTGTGAAAATAGGTCTTCATCTTATTTCTACAGCTGTGTACAGAGCTTAGGAACATTACACGTTGAGTTTTTAACTGCACACATTCTGTAATTCTATCAACAAATATTTCTTAAGCCTCTACTACATGAAAGATATTATGATAGACTCTGGGAATGTAAGAGTAAAAAAGAGACCTCATGAAGCATAAACTGTTAAGGACTGAATTATGCCTTCCTCCACTCTTATGCTAAAGTTCTAACCTCTAATATGATTGTATTTGGAGGGCTTTTAAAGAGGTAATTAGGGTAAAATGAGGTCATAAGGGTGGAGCCCTAATCCAATATGATTGGTGTCATTACAAGAAATGGAAGAAATAGCAAGGAGTCTTGACTTGGCCAAAGGAGTGGCTTCAGGAGAAATCAGATTTATTAGCACATTGATCTTGGATTTTCAGCCTTCATAACTGAGAAAATAAATTTCTGTTGTTAGAGCCACCCAGCTTGTGGTATTTTGTTATGACAGTCCCAGCCAACTAATAGCTAAACCATGATTTGGTATTTTTTCTGGTAAAATGTGAAGCCATAGAAGAATGTAAGAAAAGAGGTAACATGGAAAAAGTAACATTAGAGACCAGTTAGGTTATTTAGGCAAAAAAGAATCATTATTTTATGTTGAGCAGATTTGTAAATTAGTTTTTGCTGGGAAATGGCAAATAACCAATTAAAATACAAATACTTTTCTTTAAAATTAGAGCTTAATATAAGCTAATAAAAATAATTTTGAACAATGTTTAGATTTATAATATTAATTTACATATATGATAAAGATCTTAATGATGGAAAATCTAGTGAGACAAATTATTATACTTTACAAAAATAAAAAGAATAATAGGATTCAGGATGATATTGGCACAAACAAAAACTTTGATTAAACTGTTTTATAACAATGCTTTACATTGCAGTTATGATTAACAAATATTTTAAAATAAATGTAATTTACTTCTGTTTTTAATATAAAGTTTGTGTTCCAAAGTAAAATACATATAATATACAAATATATTCAACAATAACATATGAAATGAGTTAAAATAACTTACCACATTTGGCACATAAGTCCTCAGCAAATGACTCTGGTAAATTTTATGTTTTTCCCTACACTGTATCTGTTTTGCCTTACATCTTCTTGACTTGGCCACTGTACATAGACCATTTAATCTCTTCTTAAAACTGAGAGTGATAGATAACTGGTGTTCCAGGTCACAGGATAATTTGGAGAAATTGCTAATCATCTAGAACAAAATGTCTTTGAAATAAATCCAACTGTGAGGTGGAATCATGACAAATATAAATAGCAATATTTGAGAATTATAATAGATATTAATCCATCACTGCTTCATTGCTGCTGCCTCCATTCTGCAATAAAAACTTGTGGAACATTAGAAAATCAGTCATAATGAAATAAAGTTGGTTTTGGTCTCCAACCAGCCATATGATCTTGCACCGAAAAATAAAACACTCATTATATATGAATAATCCAGATAAATGAGTCATTTGAGAATGTCAAAATTGGATTCTGAATGGTAGTCTGGCCAATAGAAAAAACATATGGTAGCTAATCATGCTATAAGAAATCTTGCTATTGTCTGTCCACAACCCTTCTTTCCTTTCTTAGAGGAGTCAGGACTAAATATCATTAAGAGCTTCTGATAGCATCAGGTTTTGCTTTCTGGGCAATGGAAAATTAGATTATCCATAAGAGATAACAGATAAATCTTACCTATAAATCCAACTAAAACTGACAAATAATTGTAAGAATAGCCCCTAGATTATAATTATGGAATTAGAGCATAATTTTATTTGTTTTAGGACCTGAT
>SJXQ01000619.1:75273-88500 GCA_006408695.1 Aepyceros melampus
TCAGTTATAAAAATATTTGCCTGAGTTCCATTAAACTGTTCTTTAAACCAATAGCAATCTCTTAAATATCTTGCATTATTAATAAACTGGGTGTGTGTATACATATGCATTTGCATGTGCATGCCAGGGTAAAGGAAAACATTTGCTTTCCTACCAAAATTACATATCTATAGAAATTCTAGTTCTTTTAATCCTGTAAATTCAGCTTTGACTCTCTGCCTGTTGCTCATCTCCTCATGAGAATAAATCCTAATAGTCATAGACCACAAAAAATTCTTCCTTATACTCCAAGAAAAAAATATTGAGCTTACATGTCACTTGTATTGAATGATCTAATATTTTCATATACAATATTTAAATAATAATAATAAAATAGAAATTAATCTCCTGGACAGCTCAAGTCCAGTCATTATATCTAGAGAAATTGAAAGAAGGAGAGTAAACACTGAGGGCACAAAAAGGATTGAAATGACTTGAGATCAGGTGCATGAACCTAAATCAGTAGCATACATAGTCCACCTGATTATTCTGCACTTTTTTCTTTTGGGGCTGCACTGTGTGGTTTATGTGATCTTAGTTCCTGACTAAGGACTGAGCCTGTGCCCTCTTCAGTGCAAGTGTGGAGTCCTAACCACTGGAGTGTCAGGGAAATCCTCGAGGATCCAATTATTTTGAAGAAAACCTTAGAAATGGCATATTATTCAGTCCTCTACTTTGCAAGAGCTGGGTTGGAATCCAAGAAAAGAGATCTGGTTTTGGTCCTTCAGCATTTAGTGGCTAAAACTTAATAAGAATTGAGGCTTCCTTCCTCTCTTTCAGTTTTCATTCAAGTTATCATTTAATTTAAAAATACTGATAAAATTTACTAATACTGTTAAATTAACTATATCCAGGATGAATTTGATTTTTCCTTCATTCCTAATCATGGGGTTTTCCCACTATATGTAGTCATTTTCTATTTTACTGATATTGCCACAAAGTTTCATGAACAACTGACAAAATGACAGAAACACAAAAAATGTAGATTGATAAAAACACAGTAATTTCATTGGTATTATATAAACCCAGCCTGGGTATCTGGAATACCTATTAGATCAGAGACGTTCTGTGATTAAGAAAGTTGATTATACACTAAAGTTTTCTTCCTTAAGTCTTTTTCTTTTTTTCCTGTAGACATTACTTAGTAAGCCCAGCTCAAGTAACATTCTGAGACAGAAGAGACAAAAACCTAGGTTAAAATTACTAGAAGGTTAACGGGGTTATGCACTGGAAAAGATGAATCTGATGTACTTTTCCCATGCCAGACTGGGTGCAAGAGAAGCTGGCAACTCAGAAATGCCAATAAGCAAAGGCACAAGCAAAAGTCTGCTCTTGCTAGCCAAAGTACCCAAAAAGAAATAGATTGGAGAGAAGAAAGCTTTCAGACCATAATTGTTCTAATCTGGCCAAATACTACCAAAATAATCACTACTCCACCCCAGTTTAGCCAGAAAAGGCCCATGAGGAAACTAAACTTCTAGTCTCAACATGCTCAATCTTCCCAAATGTCCTTTCCTGTCTGGGTGAGGAAGGGGTAGTGGTGGACTGGACTTGACGAGACAAGATTTTAATCCCCAATGCCAAAGAATGCTCAAACTACAGCAAATTTGCACTCAATTTACATGCTAGTAAAGTAATGCTCAAAATTCTCCAAGCCCGGCTTCAGCAATACATGAACCATGAACTTTCATATGTCCAAGCTGGTTTTACAAAAGGCAGAGGAACCAGAGATCAAATTGCCAACATCTGCTGGATCACGGAAAAAGCAAGAGAGTTCCAGAAAAACATCTATTTCTGCTTTATTGACTGTGCCAAAGCCTTTGACTGTGTGGATCACAATAAAATGTGGAAAATTCTGAGAGAGATGGGAATCCCAGACCACCTGACCTGCCTCTTGAGAAATCTGTATGCAGGTCAGGAAGCAACAGTTAGAACTGGACATGGAACAACAGACTGGTTCCAGATAGGAAAAAGAGTATGTCAAGGCTGTATATTGTCACCCTGCTTATTTAACTTCTATGCAGAGTACATCATGAGAAAAGCTGGGCTGGAAGATGCACAAGCTGGAATCAAGATTGCCGGGAGAAATATCAATAACCTCAGATATGCAGATGATACCACCTTTATGGCAGAAAGTGAAGAAGAACTGAAGAGCTTTTTGATGAAAGTGAAAGAAGAGAGTGAAAAAGTTGGCGTAAAGCTCAACATTCAGAAAACGAAGATCATGGCATCCAGTCCCATCACTTCATGGGAAATAGATGGGGAAACAGTAGAAACAGTGTCAGACTTTATTTTTCTGGGCTCCAAAATCACTGCAGATGGTGACTGCAGCCATGAAATTAAAAGATGCTTACTCTTTGGAACAAAAGTTATGACCAACCTAGGTAGCATATTGAAAAGCAGAGACATTACTTTGCCAACAAAGGTCCGTGTAGTCAAGGCTATGGTTTTTCCAGTAGTCATGTACGGATGTGAGAGTTAGACTGTGAAGAAGGCTGAGCATCAAAGAATTGATGCTTTTGAACTATGGTGTTGGAGAAGACTCTTAAGAGTCCCTTGGACTGCAAGGAGATCCAACCAGTCCATTCTGAAGGAGATCAGCCCTGGAATTTCTTTGGAGGGAATGATACTGAAGCTCAAGCTCCAGTACTTTGGCCACCTCTTGCGAAGAGTTGACTCATTGGAAAAGATTCTGATGCTGGGAGGGATTGGGGGCAGGAGGAGAAGGAGACGACCGAGGATGAGATGGCTGGATGGCATCACTGACTCGATGGATGTGAGTCTGAGTGAAGTCCGGGAGTTGGTGATGGACAGAGAGGCCTGGCGTGCTGCGATTCATGGGGTCACAAGAAGTAAGACACAACTAAGTGACTGAACTGAAGTGAGGACCTAGTGACACACCCTGCCCCTCCCTGTTACAGTGGCATCAGAGGAGGCCTCCTGGATGGTCAGGAATTTCACTATCATCCTCCCACGGTGCTGTCCATGGAGGCCATGCTCCCGTTCTAGGCAGTATAATCAGTGGAGAACTAGTGGAAATCTTAAATTCCATTCCATTCCCCTTCCTTCTGGGTGTGGACATAGATTTCTACCCTGATCTGGCACTAAAGATATGGTACAACCCTTTTTCCAGTGCTAAGGTGACATAGAAAGGCTACTAAAACATGATTTAAATAATTTCCAGAGGCTTATAATACTGAAGTAGTCAATTTTCAATTAAAATAATCATTACTTATACATACAATGAATCAGAAAAACTTCAACTTGGATGAAAAAAAGAAATCAACTAATATAAACTCCAAGACGACATAAATGTAAGAATTATCTGAAATAGATTTTAAAGCAGTTATCATTAAAAAAATCTGTCATAAGTGTTTAAAGTTGCATTTCAAGATGGCAGAGTAGAAGGACGTGCTCTCATCATCTCCTACAAGAACTCCAAAATTACAACTCACTGCTGAACAACTCTCCACAGGAGAATGTTAGATCCCACCAAAAAAAAAAAGAGACCCCACATCCAAGGGCAAAGGAGAAGCCCCAGCAAGATGGTAGGAGGGGTGAAATTGTGTTTAGAATCAAACCCCATAGCCACCAGAGACTCTCAGGGGCTCAAACAAAGCTTGTGTGCACCAGGACCCAGAGACCCCACAGAGACTGAGCCAGAACTGTGTGTGAATGTCTCCTGTGGTGGCTCAGGTCA
Organism: Aepyceros melampus; assembly: GCA_006408695.1. Lineage (NCBI taxonomy): Eukaryota > Metazoa > Chordata > Mammalia > Artiodactyla > Bovidae > Aepyceros > Aepyceros melampus. The sequence goes on from SJXQ01000619.1 coordinate 79,013, forward strand.
GCAGTGGACTGCTGCAGGGACAGGGGCTCTGGGTGCAGTAGACCTGGGTATGGCATAGCCCTCTTGGAGGAGGTCGCCACTAACCCCACCATAGCAGCACCGGAACTTAGACAGGACTAGGGGAACAGACTCTTGGAGGGCACAAAGAAAACCTTGTGCACACCAGGACCCAGGAGAAAAGAGCAGTGACCTCACAAGAGACTAACCCAGACTTGCCCGTGATATTCAGGAGTCTCAGGTGGAGGTGTAGGTTGGCAGTGGCCTGCTGCAGGGTTGGGAACATTGAGTGTAGCAGTGCCTGCCTAGGACATTTTGAAAGAAGTCTCCATTAACTTTATTACCTCCACCGTAGTTTGGCCTCAGGTCAAACAACAGGGAGGGAATATAGTCCTGCCATTCAACAGAAAATTGGATTAAAGATTTACTGAGCATGGCCCTGGCCATGATGAGCAAAACCCAGTTTCCCCCTCAGTCAGTCTTTCCCATCAGGAAGCTTCCATAAGCATCTTTTCCTTCTCCATAGGAGAGCTGCTGCTGCTAAGTGCTTCAGTCATGTCTGATTCTGTGCAACCCCTAGACGGCAGCCCATCAGGCTTCACAGTCCCTGGGATTCTCCAGGCAAGAACACTGGAGCAGACTGCCATTTCCTTCTCCAATGCATTAAAGTGAAAAGTGAAAATGAAGTCGCTCAGTCGTATCCGACTCTTAGCTACCCCAAGGACTGCAGCCTACCAGGCTCTTCCGTCCATGGGCTTTTCCAGGCAAGAGTACTAGAGTGGGATGCCATTGCCTTCTCCCCATCAGAGAGCAGACAGAATGAAAACCATAAACAGAAAACAAATCAATCTGATCACATGGACCACACCCTTGTCTAACTCAATGAAACTATGAGCCATGCCAGGTAGGGCCACCCAAGACGGACAGGTCATGGTGGAGAGGTCTGACAGAATGTGGTCCACTGGAGAAGGGAATGGCAAATCATTTCAGTATTCTTGCCTTGAGAACCCCATGAATAGTATGAAAAGGCAAAAAGATAGGAAACTGAAAGATGAACTCCCCAGGTCGGTAGGTGCTGAATAGCTACAGGAGATCAGTGGAGATTTCATTCCAGAAAAAATGAAGAGACAGAGCCAAAACAAAAACAACACCCAGTTGTAGATGTAATGGGTGATGGAAGTAAAGTCCAATGCTGTAAAGAGCAATATTGCATAGGAACCTGGAATGTCAGGTCCATGAATCAAGGCAAATTGGAAGTGGTCAAACAGGAGATGGCAAGAGTGAACATCAGCATTTTTGGAATCAGCGAACTAAAATGACTGCAATGGCTGAATTTAACACAGATGACCATTATATTTAATACTGAGGACAAGAATCCCTTAGAAGAAATGGAGTAGCTATTGTAGTCAACAAAAGAGTCTGAAATGCAGTACTTGGATGCAGCCTCAAAAATGACAGAATGATCTCTGTTCATTTTCAAGGCAAACCATTCAATATCACGGTAATCCAAGTCTATGCTCCAACCAGTAACATTGAAGAAGCTAAAATTGAATGGTTCTATGAAGACCTACAAGAGCTTCTAGAACTAACACCCAAAGAGTATGTCCTTTTCATTATAGGGGACTGGAATTCAAAAATAGGAAGTCAAAAGGTACCAGGAGTAATGGGCAAATTTGGCCTTGGAGTACAAAATGAAGTAGGTCAAAGGCTAACAGAGTTTTGCCAAGAGAACACACTGGTCATAGCAAACACTTTCTTCCAATAACACAAGAGAAGACTGTACACATGGACATCACCAGATGGTCAACACCAAAATCAGATTGACTATAGTCTTTGCAGCCAAAGATGGAGAAGCTCTATACAGTCAACAAAAACAAGACCAGGAGCTGACTGTGGCTCAAATCATGAACTCCTTATTGCAAAATTCAGACTTAAATTGAAGAAAGTAGGGAAAGCCACTACACCATTCAGGTCTGACCTAAATCAAAACCCTTATGATTATACAGTGGAAATGAGAAAACTGACAGATTCAAGAGATTAGATCTGATAGGCTGCCTAAAGAACTACAGACAAAGTTTACTGAGATTATACAGGAGGCAGTGATAAGACTATCCCCAAGAAAAAGAAATTCAAAAAGGAAAAATGATTGTCTGAGGAAGCCTTACAAACAGCTAAGAAAAGAAAAGACATGAAAGACAAAGGAGAAAAGGAAATATATACCTACTTGCATGAAAAGTTCAATTTAATAGCAAGGAAAGATAAGAAAGCCTTCCTTAGTGATCAATGTAAAGAAATAGAAGAAAATAGTAGAACAGGAAAGACTAGAGATCTCCTCAAGAATATTAGAGATACCAGGGGAACATTTCATGCAAACATGGTTACAATAAAGGACAGAAATGGTATGGACCTAACAGAAGCAGAAGATATTAAAAAGAGGAGGCAAGAATACAGAAAAGAACTGTAAAAAACTTCATGACCCAGATAACCACAATGGTGTGATCACTCACCTAGAGCCAGACATCCTGGAATGTGAAGTCAAGTTGGCCTTAGGAAGCATCATTGCAAACAAAGCTAGTGGAAGTGATGGAATTCCAATTGAGCTATTTCAAATCCTGAAAGATGATGCTGTGAAAGTGCTACACTCAATATGCCAGCAAATTTGGAAAACTCAGCTGTGGCCACAGGACTGGAAAAGGTCAGTTTTCCTTCCAATTCCAAAGAAAGGCAATGCCAAAGAATGTTCAAACTACCACACAATTGCACTTATCTCAAATGCTAGTAAAGTAATGCTCAAAATTCTCCAAGCCAGACTTCAACAGCACATGAACCATGAACTTTCAGATGTTCAAGCTGGATCATCAAAAAAGCAAGAGTTCCAGAAAGACATCTACCTATGCTTTATTGACTATGCCAAAGCCTTCTTCAACTGTGTGGATCACAACAAACTGTGGAAAATTCAAGAGATGGTTAATAGCAGACCACCTGCCCTGCCTCCTGAGAAATCTGTATGCAGGTCAAGAAGCAACAGAACTGGACATGGAACAGACTGGTTCCAAATAGAAAAAGGAGTACATCAAGACTATATATTGTCAACCTGCTTATTTAACTTCTATGCAGAGTCCATCAGATAAATGCTGGACTGGATGCAGCACAAGCTGGAATCAAGATTGTTGGGAGAAATATCAATAATGCCAGATATGCAGATGATACCATACTTACTGAAGAAAGTGAAGAATTAATGAGCCTCTTGATGAAAGTGAAAAAAGTGAATTGAAAAAGTTAACTTAAAACTCAACATTCAGAAAATGAAAATGGGATCTGGTCCCATCACTTCATGGAAAAATAAATGGGGAAATAATGAAAACAGTGACAGACTTTTTTTTTTTTTTGGCGGGGGGTGGGGGGAGCTCTAAATTCACTGCAGATGGTGACTGCAGCCATGAAATTAAAAGATGCTTGTTACTTGGAAGAAAAGTTATTACCAACCAAGATAGCACGTTAATAAGCAGAGATATTACTTTGCCAACAAATGTCCGTCCTTCTAGTCAAAGCTATGGTTTGTCCAGTAGTCATGCATGGATGTGAGAGTTGGACTATAAAGAAAGCTAAGCGCCAAAGAATTGATGCTTTTGAATTGTGCTGTTGGAGAAGATTTTTGAGAATCCCCTGGACTGCAAGGAGATTCAATCTGTCCATCCTAAGGAAATCAGTCCTGAATATTCATTGGAAGGACTGATACTGAAGCTGAAACTCCCATACTTTGGCCACCTGATGCGAAGCACTGACTCATTGTAAAAGACTCTGATGCTGGGAAAGATTGAAGGTGGGAGAAGGGGATAACAGAGGATGAGATGGTTGGATTGTATCATCAACCCTATGGACATGAGTTTGAGTAAGCTCCAGTAGTTGGTGATGGACAGGGAAGCCTGGCATGCTGCAGTCCACGGGTTTGCAAAGAATCAGATATGACTGAGAGACAGAACTGACTGAATTGTTTAAAGAAGCTATCATAAGAATGAGCAACATGCCGGAAATAAGTGGAAAAAAAGTCTCAACAAAGAAACAGAAGATACAAACAAGAACTAAAATGAAATTTTATTTTAAATTTTATTTATTAATAAAATTGTGGGGGGAGGCTGTGCCACATGAGGTGTTCTTAGTTCTCCAACCAGGGACTGAATCAGCGAGCTCAGCATTAAATATGCAGAGTCCTAACCACTGGCCCAGGGAATTTCCTAAAATGAGATTTTAGAACTGAAAAATGCAATACCAAAATTGAAAACTCAAAGAGTGAGTTCAGTGGAAGAATGGAGAGGACAGAGGAAAGAATCAATAAATTCAAGTGCAAGATAGAAATTATCTAATCTGTTCAACAAAGAGAAAATACACTGGAAAACAAAACAAAAATACAAAGCATAACCTTAGGGACTTGGACTGTAACAAAAGATATAACATTTATGCCACTGGGGGGAGGATCTCAGAAACAAAGGATAAAGACAGTTATATGGAAAAAATATTTGAAAAAAATAATGATTGGTAATATCTCAAATTCAGCATAAGACATAAACCTATCAGTTCAAGAGTCTTCAGTTCAGTTCAGTTCAGCCACTCAGTCGTGTCTGACTCTTTGTGACCCCATGAATCGCAGCACGCCAGGCCTCCCTGTCCATCACCAACTCCCAGAGTTCACTCAAACTCAGTGATGCCATCCAGCCATCTCATCCTCGGTCGTCCCCTTCTTCTCCTGCCCTCAGTCTCTCCCAGCAATGAGTCAACTCTTTGCATGAGGTGGCCAAAGTACTGGAGTTTCAGCTTTAGCATCATTCCTTCCAAAGAAATCCCAGGGTTGATCTCCTTCAGAATGAACTGATTGGATCTCCTTTTAGTCCAAGCGACTCTCAAGAGTCTTCTCCAACACCACAGTTCAAAAGCATCAATTCTTCAGTGCTCAACTTTCTTCACAGTCTAACTCTCACATCCATACATGACTACTGGAAAAACCATAGCCTTGACTAAATGGACCTTTGTTGGTAAAGTAATGTCTCTGCTTTTCAATATGCTACCTAGGTTGGTTGTAACTTTTCTTCCAAGGATTAAGTGTCTTTTAACTTCATGGCTGTAGTCACCATCTGCAGTAAATTTAGAGCCCCCCAAAATAAAGTTTGACACTTTTCCACTGTTTCCCCATCTATTTCCCATGAAGTGATGGGACCAGATGCATGATCTTCGTTTTCTGAATGTTGAGTTTTATTAGCAAACCCCAAACAGGTCAAGCCCCAAAGAAGACAAACCATGATAAAACTTTCAAAAACTAAAACAAAATAAATTATTTTTAACATATCCCATGAAAAATAACACTTTGCCTGTAGGAGAAAAACAATTTGAATGAAATCAGATATCTCCTCAGAAACCATGGAGTCCTGAAACAAATGGCAAATTTTTCAAGTGCTAAAGTAGAGAACTGTCAACTCAGAATTCTATTACCAGCAAAAATATACTTCAGGAATAAAGAGAAAATCAAGATGTTCTCAGTTGAAGAAAAAAGAGTTTATTTCCATCAGGAAGGAACAAAGAACAACACAAAGCACAAATACATGTGTAATTTGTTGGTAAAGTAATGTCTCTGCTTTTCAATATGCTACCTAGGTTGGTTGTAACTTTTCTTCCAAGGATTAAGTGTCTTTTAACTTCATGGCTGTAGTCACCATCTGCAGTAAATTTAGAGCCCCCCAAAATAAAGTTTGACACTGTTTCCACTGTTTCCCCATCTATTTCCCATGAAGTGATGGGACCAGATGCATGATCTTCGTTTTCTGAATGTTGAGTTTTATTAGCAAACCCCAAACAGGTCAAGCCCCAAAGAAGACAAACCATGATAAAACTTTCAAAAACTAAAACAAAATAAATTATTTTTAACATATCCCATGAAAAATAACACTTTGCCTGTAGGAGAAAAACAATTTGAATGAAATCAGATATCTCCTCAGAAACCATGGAGTCCTGAAACAAATGGCAAATTTTTCAAGTGCTAAAGTAGAGAACTGTCAACTCAGAATTCTATTACCAGCAAAAATATACTTCAGGAATAAAGAGAAAATCAAGATGTTCTCAGTTGAAGAAAAAAGAGTTTATTTCCATCAGGAAGGAACAAAGAACAACACAAAGCACAAATACATGTGTAAATATAATAAACTTTCATTCTCATATTTTGTTTTCTAAATTATATTGATTGTTGAAGTAAAACATATCATCTGATGTGGCTCTCAATATATGAAGAAGAAATACTGAAGACAGTTATACTATAAATGGGGAGACTAAATGGATTTAAAGAGAGGCAAGGTTTCTACACTTAGCTTATAATGGTAACATGTTGAAATTAGTAGACTGTGACAAGTTTGCCATATAAAGTGTAACATCACAAATAACCACTAAAATGCTATACAAATATACGAAATCAAAATGCAATTCTACAAAGTGCAAAATAACCAACTGTAAGGCAGGAAAATGTAAACAGAAACTAAAAACAGAAAAAAAAAAGTAGTAGAATGTATATTGATTCATATATCAGTAAATTTAATGTAAATGGTATAAATGCATCAATTAAACAATGTAGATTAATGGTGTGGATTAAAAAAAAATGGCCCAACTATATATAGTCTGTAAGAAAGTCGCCTTGAATGTAATAATATAGGTTGGTTGAAGGTAAAAGAAAAAGAAAAAAATATGTCATGAAAACATGAACCAAGCAAAAGAAGACAGGGCTCTATTCAAATGAAATAGACATAAGAGCAAAGAAAATCACCAGGGACAGAGAGACAGAAGAAACATTGCTTAAGGAGAAAAGTGCAATCCATTAAGAAAATATAGCAATTCCAACAACATAATTCTAAAACGTATTAACCAAAAACTAACAGAACTAAAAGGAGAAATAGACAAATCAAAAATTATAGTTAGAAACTATAACACCCATCTAACAACATTTTATAGAAAAATGACTTGGTCAGTATTTGAAACACAATCATGTAATCCTCCATATGAATAGACTACAAAAAAAAAAAATCACTAGACATCAACTGATGCAGAAAAAAGCATTCAACAAAACTGAACAACCATTTGTGATACTGCACAAAACTGAGAATAGCATAAAACTTCCTCAACTTGATATAGAATATTTACTAAAAAGATGTTATAGCTAATATGGTAAAAGACTGATGCTTTTACCCAAAGATTGAGACTAAGAGAAGGATGTCCACACTCACTACTGCAATTCAACATAGTACTGGAAATCCTAGTCATCATCATAAGGAAAAATAAATAAAAGAAAATGAAGATATACAGACTGAATAGAAAGAATAAAGTTGAAAATTGTCCCTATTTGTAGATAAAATAACAGTCTATATTGAAAATTTCAAGAAAAGTAAAAAACAAATTTCTTAGAATAAGTGAGTTCAGTAACAGCATTGTTGTTCAGTCACCCAGTCGTATCTGACTCTTTGCAACTCCATGGACTTCAGCATGCCAGGCCTCTCTGTCCCTCGCCACCTTCCAAAATTTGCCCAAGTTCATGTCCATTGCATGGGTAATGCCATCCAGCCATCTCATCCTGTGACACCCTCTTCTTTTGCCCTCAATCTTTCCCAGCATCAGGGACTTTTCCAATTAGTCAGCTGTTCACATCAGATGACCAAAATACTAGAGTTTCAGCTTCAAGATCAGTCCTTCCAAGGAGTATTCAGGGTTTATTTCTCTTAAGATTGACTGGTTTGATCTCCTTGCTGACCAAAGGACTCTCAGGAGTCTTCTCCAGCAACTCAGATAAAAGGCATCAATTCTTCGGCGTTCTGCCATCTTTACAGTCCAGCTCTCACACTGTATGTGACCACTGGGAAGACCATAGTCTTGACTCTACAGACCTTTGTCGGCAGAGTAATGTCTCTGCTTTTCAGTACATTGTCTAGGTCTACCCAGCTTTCTTCCCAAGAAGCAATCATCTTCTGATTTCATGGCTATAGTCACCATCCACAGTGATTCGAGTGCTCAAGAAAAGGAAATATGTCACTACTTCCACATTTTCCCCCTCTATTTGCCATGAAGTAATGGGGCCAGATGCCATGATCTTAGTTTTTTTAATACTTAGTTTTAAGCCATCGCTTTCACTCTCCTTCTTCACCCCCATCAAGAGGCTCTTTAGTTCCTCTTCGTGAAGGGAAGAGGAATAGTTATAGCATGCTGCTGCTGCTGCTCCTAAGTCACTTTAGTCGTGTCCGACTGTGTGCGACCCCATAGATGGCAGTCCACCAGGCTCCCCCGTCCCTGGGATTCTCCAGGCAAGAATACTCCAAGGTCAAAATTTAAACAAATCAATTGTATTTCTATATACTATCAATGGATATATGGAAACTGAAATTAAATATGCAATGCCACATAAAATTGTTTAAAATAAAAGTAACATACTTAGATTTAAATCTAAGTAAACAAAGATCTTGTTTGCTGACAACTAGCCAACGTTGTTGCAAGAACTCAAAGAAATCTTTTTTTTTTTCTATTTCACAATTTATTTAGAACTTTCAAAATACATGTTTTAATCTACAAATGTCCACATTCAAATTTTGGTGTTGTGGAGGGAAGATCCTATAGAGTACAGTCAAGATAAACTTTTTTGTTTTGTTTTGTTTTGCTTTACAATACTGTATTCGTTTTGCTGTACATTGACATGAATCAGCCACGAGTGTACATGAACTCCCAATCCCGACCCCCACCTTCCCCCTTCCTCCCCACACCCTCTCTCTGGGTTATCCCCGTGCATCAGTCCCAAGCATCCTGCATCCTGCATCAAACCTAGATCGGCGATTTCTTTCACTTATGATATTTTATATGTTACACTGCCACTCTCCCAAATCATCCCACCCTCTCCCTCTCCCACAGAGTCCAAAAGGCTGTTCTATACATCTGTGTCTCTTTTGCTGTCTCACGTACAGGTTTATCATTACCATCTTTCTAAATTCCATATATATGTGTAAGTATACTGTATTGGTGTTTTTCTTTCTGGCTTACTTCACTCTGTATAATCAGCTCCAGCTTCATCCACCTCATTAGAACTGATTCAAATGTTTTCTTTTTAATGGCTGAGTAATACTCCATTGTGTATATGTACCACTGCTTTCTTATCCATTTATCTGCTGATGGACATCTAGGTTGCTTCCATGTCCTGGCTATTATAAATAGTGCTGCGATGAACATTGGGGTACACATGTCTCTTTCAATTCTGGTTTCCTCAGTGTGTATGCCCAGCAGTGGGATTGCTGGGTTATAAGGCAGTTCTATTTGCAATTTTTTAAGGAATCTCCACACTGTTCTCCATAGTGGCTGTACTAATTTGCATTCCCACCAACAGTGTAAGAGGGTTCCCTTTTCTCCACACCCTCTCCAGCATTTATTGCTTGTTGACTTTTGGATCGCAGCCATTCTGACTGGTGTGAAATGGTACCTCA
>SJXQ01000619.1:88926-329373 GCA_006408695.1 Aepyceros melampus
TTAGCATGATTCCTTCCAAAGAACACCCAGGACGGATCTCCTTTAGAATGGACTGATTGGATCTCCTTGCAGTCCAAGGGACTCTCAAGGGTCTTCTCCAACACCACAGTTCAAAAGCATCAATTCTTCGGTTCTCAGCTTTCTTCACAGTCCAACTCTCACATCCATACGTGACTACTGGAAAAACCAGAGCCTTGACTAGATGGACCTTTGTTGGCCAAGTAATATTTCTGCTTTTTAATATGCTATTACATATATATATATATATATATATATATATGGCAATGCCAAAGAATGCTCAAACTACCACACAATTGCACTCATCTCACATGCTAGTAAAGTAATGCTCAAAATTCTCCAAGCCAGGCTTCAGCAATACGTGAACTGTGAACTTCCTGATATTCAAGCTGGTTTTAGAAAAAGCAGAGGAACCAGAGATCAAATTGCCAACATCCGCTGGATCATGGAAAAAGCAAGAGAGTTCCAGAAAAACATCTATTTCTGCTTTATGGACTATGCCAAAGCCTTTGACTGTGTGGATCACAATAAACTGTGGAAAATTCTGAAAGAGATGGGAATACCAGACAACCTAACTTGCCTCTTGAGAAATATGTATGCAGGTCAGGAAGCAACACTTAGAACTGGACATGGAACAACAGACTGGTTCCAAATAGGAAAAGGAGTACGTCAAGGCTGTATATCGTTACCCTGCTTATTTAACTTCTATGCAGAGTACATCATGAGAAACGCTGGACTGGAAGAAACATAAGCTGGAATCAATAACCTCAGATATACAGATGACACCACCCTTATGGCAGAAAGTGAAGAGGAACTAAAAAGCCTCTTGATGAAAGTGAAAGTGGAGAGTGAAAAAGCTGGCTTAAAGCTCAACATTCAGAAAACTAAGATCATGGCATCTGGTCCCATCACTTCATGGGAAATAGATGGGGAAACAGTGGAAACAGTGTCAGACTTTATTTTGGGGGGCTCCAAAATCACTGCAGGTGGTGACTGCAGCCATGAAATTAAAAGATGCTTACTCCTTGGAAGAAAAGTTATGACCAACCTAGATAGCATATTGAAAAGCAGAGATATTACTTTGCCAACAAAGGTCTGTCTGGTCAAGGCTATGGTTTTTCCAGTGGTCATGTATGGATGTGAGAATTGGACTGTGAAGAAGGATGAGCGCTGAAGAATTGATGCTTTTGAAGTGTGGTGCTGGAGAAGACTCTTGAGAGTCCCTTGGACTGCAAGAAGATCCAACCAGTCCATTCTAAAGGAGATCGGCCCTGGGATTTCCTTGGAAGGAATGATGCTGAAGCTTAAACTCCAGTACTTTGGCCACCTCATGTGAAGAGTTGACTCATTGGAAAAGACTCTGATGCTTGGAAGGATTAGGGGCAGGAGGAGAAGGGGACAACAGAGGATGAGATGGCTGGATGGCATCACCAACTCGATGGATGTGAGTCTGAGTGAATTCTGGGAGTTGGTGATGGACAGGGAGGCCTTGTGTGCTGCGATTCATGGGGTCGCAAAGAGTTGGACACGACTGAGCGACTAACTGATGGCAATCTTAATGAAATAATCAAAAAGTGATCAAATAGGTATTTTATGTACAATACTAAACAGTAATATATATCAATAAATATTAGCTGTGTTTTGTTCGTTTTTATCAATAGTCATTATTTCTTGCTAACTGTAAGGGGCAGGAGGAGAAGGGGACAACAGAGGATGAGATGGCTGGATGGCATCACCAACTCGATGGATGTGAGTCTGAGTGAATTCTGGGAGTTGGTGATGGACAGGGAGGCCTTGTGTGCTGCGATTCATGGGGTCGCAAAGAGTTGGACACGACTGAGCGACTAACTGATGGCAATCTTAATGAAATATCAAAAAGTGATCAAATAGGTATTTTATGTACAATACTAAACAGTAATATATATCAATAAATATTAGCTGTGTTTTGTTCGTTTTTATCAATAGTCATTATTTCTTGCTAACTGTAGTCCTTATATATTTTCTCTAATCCTTATAACAGTTTTGCAGGGTCAATGTTATTTTCATGTTACAGATAAGAAAATAAAAATTTAGAAAGATTGAAAACTTTGTCCAAGGCTACACAGATCAAAAATCAGTTTTGGAATTAATGAAAACTTTGTTATTGTGATTCTATGTGAGGATAAAAATTATTTGAATGTGTAAATTTTAGCTTTATAAAAAATGAATCACAGATGTTGTAGACTTCAAAGAATTCAAACTATCAAGTGGACATATTTTCTGAATCATCAAAAAGAGATCACAGAAATAAAAACAAAAAAACTCTACCTCCTGATCTCTGCTTTAACTCTGCCTCATTGTGAGGTCTTGGACAAGTCTGTGTATTTCAGTTTCCTTGTCTGGAAAAGTGAATGAGGAAATGAAAAACTCACCATGCTGTCTTGCAGTTATTATATTCATGGTTTTAAGAAAAGTAACTTCCTCAAGATACTAATTCCAGCACCATCAGTAATTTACTTACTGTTGTTGTAATGATAAGTAAGGCTAATAATAAATAAGGCTGTTGAACCAGAATCATATCCTGGCCTTTCTGTTAAACAGAAACCAATTACTCTTACCTATGTTTCATGAGGAAGCTGTAAAGAGAAAAAAACAAGAACCGTTTAGAACCAATTAGGCCCAAGATGGCAGAAGACTTGTCTTCACTGTATTGCAATCTACATGCTCATTGTAATACATTAGCATGCTAAACAACACACCTACGTGTGCCATGACAGTTGTTGATTGCCATGACAGCCACTGGAAAACCCATGTTGTTGTTGTTTAGTTGCTAAGTTGGGTACAACTCTTTTGGAACTCCATGAACTCCTCTGTCCATGGAATTTTCCAGACAAAAATACTGGAGTGGGTTGCATTTCCGTCTCCATGGGATCTTTCCAACCCAAGGATAAAACTTGCATCTTCTGCATTGCAGGAGCATTCCTTACCACTGAGCCACTGAGGAAGCCCCATACAAGGACTAAAAAGAAGAGTTGCATCAATTCCAGATCCAAGCCACACTCCTTGAATAAATCATGAACATTGATTCTTCTCACTCTTTCCAATTCCCTTCTTTTTACCTAGATCCTCCTATTTACTTTATGTCTCTGGCTGAATTGAGTTAAACATTTGTAAAACTAGGCTTCCACTTCTCAATTCTTTGGCCATTAAATAAAGCCTGTGCAGTTCCAGTGTTAGCATCAGTTTCATTATTGGTTGTGCAAATTCAATTGGAAAAAAAAACCTTCCTGGCCAGGACAAGGAGTCTCAGCCAGGGCCCCAGCACGGATCCAGTGATTGAATTCAATTCAGTTTCAGCATCAGGCATCCTCTTCACTTGGTTCCTCTAAACTGCCTCCCTGCTTCCATCATGCCAGCACTTTTCAGCCTTGATTCCCAGAAGAGCACACTCTTCTGATTCTCCTTGCCCCTCTTTGTCTCTTTCTACTTTGCATATGTTGTATCCCTGCTTAGTTCTTTGACTAAGAATCCTATATACCCTGGGGAAAACATTTTAAGAAGAAACTAAAACTGGGTACTCATGAATGTTAATGATAAGATAGAAAATTTGAAAACCGAATTAAAAAAAAAAGATTGAGCCCCATACCTTTTGAAGTTCTCGTTCTTTCTTTTTCTATATTACAAACTTGTGGATTTTAACTAAAACACGTACATAGATCCAAACTCCCTCTTTGTTAAACTCCAGCACCTCCTAGAAAGAATGTTTCATGTGATGGGAGCCACTGCCATCCTCAGAGTCTCTTCACTGTGCTTTATTAATGTTTATCAACATATGATAAGACAAAACTGCATTTTATTTCTCATCAATAAAAATTCCCCATTTTACAGCCCCAGAGCAAAAATTCAAAATGCTCAAAGAAAGAAAATTCTGACTAATTATACTAAAAAGACCCTTTGTCATCCAGGGAGGTTTCCAGTCCCATTAGTGGCTAATACCAGACAACACATGAGTCTTACAAAGATGCATTTTCACACAAATGTGAAATATTAAAATAAAAATATACATCTGCAGATAAGATATTTTACACTATGGGCTACAATTTTAATTAAAGTTGGCATATTTCTGCTGCTATGATTTATAAGATTAACTAAATTGGACAAGGTCTGAGATCTTTAACTACACCCAACCTGTTTGTGATTTTTGGCGCTCTACATTTAGGTGTGTTATGAAGATGACAATGTGCCAGTCATCCAAGCTGTCAAATACCTGCTAAAATCTGTTCAGAGCCAAACTCATTTGCACTCAGATGAACACCTCCCAAGAAGCAATCGCTTAAATACCTACAGATTCAGGTGCCACTCAAGGCTAGTAAAAAAAAAATTCACAAGCAGTCCAGGATGTTGTTTCCCAAAGAGCTGAAATAATTCTATAGAATAAATCAGGGTCAAGAATTATGGGAGTGATTAGGACTGTAATTATACTATAGGAAACATTCACAGAATAAAAATTTGGGGTTGGATATGTATACAATTATGTAGTTTAAACATTTTTATGAAATAATTTGGTTAACATTATTTTGAAACCCCAATATTAATGGGAATTTCCTGGTGGTCCAGTGGTTAGGACTCCATGCTTCCACTGTAGGGGGCATGGGATCAATCCCTAGTTGGAGAGCTAAGATCCCACAAGTTGTGCAATGAGGCCAATAAAGTAAATAAAATAAAATGGTTCAAGGAGCTGAGTCATTTAAAAAAAATGTCCCCAATCAGCCAGGAAGAATACTTTTGGGAATGCAATGCTAGTGGGAATTTAAGGCAATATAAATTTCTGACAAGCAATTCAAGGATATTCATCATAATGTTTCAATGTCTGTATGCTCTGATCCACTAATGACAGAAATTGAGCATACCCACAGAGACAAAGGGGATGAAGATTACTGAAGAGTCTTTAGGCAGGAGAAATTCATATGCAAGTCTAAAGATCTTTTTCAGAACTATTAACACAGAGATTCTCAGGCACTCAGGAGCCAATCTGCACAGTTTGTGCTCTTCCAAACAACCAAGAATGTGACATGGAATAGTCTGGAATGTTGCTGGAATGTTGCTGACCATATCTGAATGGATGGGGGGCTTGAGAACATCTCTTTGCCAGTGAGTGTGCCAATGGTTGTCTCTCTTGTGGTATCCCTCAACAAGAAATTCTGGGGATATTTATATTTTTGGTTATACTCTGCTGTATTTCTGTGGAGGAAACATTCTATGCTATGGTAGTGTAAAGGAACAAGATTCTATGGGGTCTTCCCACAACAGACTCCCCGTTCTGATATCTTCTGCCTGCCTCTTGTCTGTAGAAAAGCTTTAGCCAAAGAATAAGCTTAACAGAGAAATGAGAATGTGCAGAAATGAAGAAAAACAATCAAACAAGACAAAATAATAATAGGATAACCATTAAACAAAGTCAAGGATCTTTAGTTTCTCTTTAAGGGCTATGGATAATATTCTGAGCCATATCCTTTGAGCTGTTTTACAGATACTGAAACTCCCAGGAGTAAAAGCTAGCTGTATAATGACCAGACTATAGTCACAACAACCAGTCAATCCTAAAGGAAATCAACCTTGAATATTCACTGGAAGGACTGATGCTGAAGCTGAAGCTCCAATACTTCGGTCATGAGAATCACAGGGTCAACTCATTGGAAAAGAGCCTGATGCTGGGAAATATTGAGGACAGGATAAGTAGAGCGACAGAGGATGAGACAGTTGGATGGCATCACCGAATTGATAGACAAGAGTTTGAGCAAACTCCAGGAGATAGTGAAAAACAGGGAAACATGGCATGCTGCAGCCCATGGGGTCGCAAAGCATCGGACGTGACTGATCAACTGAACAACAATAGCTATGACATAAGCTCTCACAATTTTGAGAACTGGCCCTAAGGAAATGGGGAAAAAACTGACCCTGAAATTAAAGATTATCTGTCTTAAAACAACAAAGATGACACGAATCAGACCACCACGTGACCAATTTCAAGATGACCATTAGAGCTGTGTTGTTTCACAAGTAGCATCATGCCCAGCCTGTGTACGCCTGAGACTTCCATTTAAAAGCACGTGCCCCCTGATCAGCAAAAGAGAATTTGTTCTTTGAAATATGAATCCACCCTCTCCCCAGGGTTGCCAGCTTCCTCAACAAAGCAATCTTTCCTTTTACCCAACAGTTGTCTCTCAGTATTGGATTCTTGAGTGATGAGCAGCTGACAGTGTTATTTGAACCTTGAGGTTTCATGGTGGTCTTCATAAGTGAGAAGGGTATGGATTAGTTTGATATGGCAGTAGCCATAGAGGTGTGTGAGGAAGTGATGAGAAAAACTATGAGGCAGAGAACAGGTTATGAACAAATAGTATATTCTACTAAGAAGCTGAAACAGAGGGGAGATTGTATAGGGATCTTTCGAGTCAGATTTAAAAGAAGCTGCTGCCAAGAATGGGAGTGGATGGAGGTTCTTGACAAACATTGATAAGCATTGTTGTGAGCCAATCTGAGGTAAGAGGAGGGTTAGCTCTTAATTTTTTTAATACAATTTATTGGCATATAGTTGATTTACAATGTTGTGTTATTTTCAGGTGCACAGAATGTGAATCTATTATATATATATATATACACATATATATATATATATAAAACTGAACTGAACTGAATATGAATATGTCAATACCAATCTTCCATTTTATCCCTCCCCCTGCCTTACTTTCCAGTAACTATAAGTTTATTTTCTGCGTCTCTAATGATTTCCTTTTCAATTCAGTTCAGTCGCTCAGTGGTGTCTGATTCCTTGCGACCCCGTGAATCACAGCACACCAAGCCTCCCTGTCCATCACCAACTCCTGGAGTTTATTCAAACTCATGTCCATCGAGTCAGTGATGCCATCTAGCCATCTCATCCTCGGTCGTCCCCTTCTCCTCCTGCCCCCAATCCCTCCCGGCATCAGAGTCTTTTCCAAGAGTCAACTCTTCGCATGAGGTGGCCAAAGTATTGGAGTTTCAGCTTCAGCATCAGTCCTTCCAATAAACACCCAGGACTGATCTCCTTCAGAATGGACTGGTTGGATCTCCTTGCAGTCCAAGGGACTCTCAAGAGTCTTCTCCAATACCACACTTCAAAAGCATCAATTCTTCGGCTCTCAGCTTTCTTCACAGTCCAACTCTCACATCCATACATGACCACAGGAAAAACCATAGCCTTGACTAGACAGACCTTTGTTGGCAGAGTAATGTCTCTGCTTTTGAATATGCTATCTAGGTCATAACTAGAATATGTTATCTAGGTCATAACTTTCCTTCCAGGGAGTAAAAGTCTTTTAATTTCATGGCTGCAGTCACCATCTGCAGTGAGTTTGTAGGTAAGTTTATTTGTAGTCTTTTTTTCTAGATTCCACAGATAAGCAATGTCATATGATATTTGTCTTTCTGTGTCTGACTTACTTCACTCAGTATGACAATCTCTAGGTCCATTCATGTTGCTGCAAATGACATTATTTAGTTCTTTTTATGGCTGAGTAATATTTCATTGTATATATGTATCACAACATCTTTATTCATTCCTCTGTTGATGGACATTTAAGTTGCTTCCATGTCTTGACTACTGTAAATAGTACTGCAGTGTACATTGGGGTGCAGGTACCTTTATGAATTATGATTTTCTCCAGATATATACCCAAGAGTGGGATTGCTGGCTTATATGGTAGCTTTATTTTTAATTTTTTAATGGACCTCTATACTGTCCTCTGGCTTCCTTGATAGCTCAGTTGGTAAAGTTGCAAGGCAGGGATACCCTGGTTCAATACCTGGGTTGGGAAGATGTGCTGGAGAAGGGATAGGCTATCCACTCCAGTTTTCTTGGGCTCCCCTTATGGCTAAGCTGCCTGCAATGTGGGAGATCTGGATTCGATCCCTTGGTTGGGAAGATCCCCTGGAGATGGGAAAGGCTACCCACTCCAGTATTCTGGCCTGGAGAATTCCATGGCTATATAGTTGTTGGGGTCTCAAAGAGTGAGACATGACTGAGCGACTTTCACTTTCATCCTGTTCTGTGTGGAGGCTGTACTAGTTTACATTGCCACCAACAGTGTAGAAAGTGTCTCTTTTCTCCTAGCATTTATTTTTTGTAAGTTTTTTGATGATGGCCATTCTTACTGGTGTGAGGTGATACTTCATTGTAGTTTTGATTTGCACATCTTTAATAATTAGAAATGTTGAACATCTTTTCATGTGCTTTTTAACTATCTGTATGTTTTCTTTGGAAAATGCTATTTAGCCTTTCTGCTCATTTTTTGATTGCCTTATTTTTTTATATATTGTGTTCCATGAACTGTCTGTATATTTTGAAGGTTAATCCTTTGTCACCTGCTTTGCTTACAAATATTTGCTCTCATTCTGTGGGTTGTCTTTTCATTTTGTTTATAGTTTTCTTTGCTATGCAAAAGCTTTTAATTAGGTCCCATTTGAGGTAAGAGTAAAGGTTGGTTTTTAATTCTTAATTCCAATTATTGGCCTGTTTTCATAAATTCTCAAGCTAAGAATTTTACATTTGTGAAGTATCATGAAAAAAAGAAGACAATAACATAAAAGAAAATGGTGTGTGGTCCAAAAAGTCTAAAATATTTACTACATGACCCTTTTCAGAAAATGGGTTCGAAATAGGAATAGAGAGAACTGTTTCTCACGGTTACGTGAACTCTCCCACTGTGTTCAACAGCCTGCAGCTCACAAGCTACAGGGATTGGTTAACTCACATGGCAGCCAAAGGGATGAAGAGGTAATGAAACATTAATTGATGTGTTGTATGGTGTGGTCAGAAAAAGAAAGATAGAAAGAAAAGAACTGGTATACTTATTTGAGGAAGTGAAGGAATAAGTGGATTGGTGCTCTGAAATATTGGTATGATAAGAGTAAGAGAGAAATAAGCTGAGACTATGGGAGTTTAAATTCAGGGTAGGGTATTAGGGTCTAATATTTCAAAGACAAATCAGTTCCAAATTACGTCAAGAGAATATGACCCTGAGGGCATGAACAGCAGAAATGAATGCAGAAAGATGCTGGGAGCTGGAGAGGTTAAGGAGGTTTAGGCTCAAATTCTGGGTGAAAATTATCCATATGGTTGTATATATGGGGATGAAATTTTAAATATAATTCCCTGTGTGTGTGTCCTGTGTGTGTGTGTGTGTGTGTGTGTGCACGTGCTTGTAACCCCATGAACTGTAAACCACCAGGCTCCTCTGTCCATGGGACTTTCCAGCCAAGAATACTAAGTGGATTGCCATTCCCTACTCCAGGGGATCTTCCTGACCCAGGGATCAAGCCCAAGTCTTTTGCACCTCCTGCATTGGCAGGCAGATTCCTTACCACCAGCACCACCTGGGAAGGCCAGATCTAATAAGGTAGTGTGCTCTATTCCTTCTGTAAAGCAGCCACCATAGCTGCAGTTGCTGAAGTTGGGAAGAAATACACAATCTGTTCTCTGGACACAGTGGGAGCCACCAACAACACATCACTGAGAGAGAGAATGAATGATATCTTAAGAATAAAAAGCATGTAATATTTAAGAGGGTTAACCAAGCAGGTGAAAAAAGAATGTCTTTCTAGTTCAGGGACCATAAAAACAAGAAGTGAAGTGATGTGTTTGTCATTCAGTCATTTCCAACTCTTTGTGACCCCATGGACTGTAGTCCACCAGGCTCCACTGTACATGGAATTCTCCAAGCAAGAATACTAGAGTGGGTTGTTATTTCCTACTCCAGGAGATCTTCCTAACCCAGGGATCGAGCCCAGATCTCCTGCATTGCAGGCAGTCTCTTTACTATCTGAACCACCAAGTAAACGGAGACTAAATAGAGGTTAGAATCTATGTGTTATATTCTGCACATTAACCCTTATTCAGGAAGACTCTTACATGATTATTTACAGGCCAATGAGTTCTTTTGTATAGTGGATATAGAGGAGATTTTCATTTTCTGAAGAAGATATGGGATTGATCAGAATTATCAGGATTACTTCTGAAGCTTGGGGCTGCAATTTAATTTCCAAACCAAGTGCATGAACTGATCAGTTAAGTTCAGTCGCTCAGTCGTGTCTGACTCTTTGCAACCCCATGAATCATAGCACACCAGGCCTCCTTGTCCATCACCAAATCCTGGAGTTTACCCAAACTCATGTCCATCGAGTCAGTGATGCCATCCAGCTATCTTATCCTCTGTTGTCCTCTTCTCCTCCTGCCCCCAATCTCTCCCAGCATCAGGGTCTTTTCTGAGTCAACTTTTCACGTGAGGTGGCCAAAGTATTGGAATTTCAGCTTCAGCATCAGTCCTTTCAATGAACACCCAGGACTGACCTCCTTTAGGATGGACTGGTTGGATCTCCTTGCAGTCCAAGGGACTCTCAAGAGTCTTCTCCAACACCACAGTTCAAAAGCATCAATTCTTTGGTGCTCAGCTTTCTTTATAGTCCAACTTTCACATCCTGATCATTCCACCCCAAAGCATTCACACTTGTTGGAGCAAGGGGAAAAAAAGAAAAGAAATACTTTAATATTTTGTTGGAGGAAAGCTCCTTTTCAGTCTCTGAAATAACAAAAGAAAAGTACAATGGGATGGCACCATAGTTAATTTTTTTCTGTTTCTATAAGTTCCAATTTCAGGTAGGTTTTTAAAAAAATGTAGCTACAAGAAGAATACTCTGTCTTTGTATAATCCTATATCTCGAAGAACTTCAGTGTGCTTGGATGTCCAAAAACTGGGAAACACACATACACATACAAACTTAACAGCTTAGACTGTCTTGGATAGAAAATAAAGACCCCACACAGATAAAATGTGTTTTATGAGGGGCTCTACTTCCCTGGTGGCTTAAACGGTAAAGCGTCTGTCTACAATGTGGGAGACCTGGGTTCAATCCCTGGGTCAGGAAGATCCCCTGGAGAAAGAGATGGCAATCCACTCCAGTACTATTGCTTGGAAAATCCCATGGACAGAGGAGCCTTGTAGGCTACAGTCCATGGGGTCCCAAAGAGTCAGACACGACTGAGCAACTTCACTCACTGGGCAGAGGAGACACCATAGTTAATTTTTTTCTGTTTCTATAAGTTCCAATTTCAGGTAGGTTTTTAAAAAAATGTAGCTACAAGAAGAATACTCTGTCTTTGTATAATCCTATATCTCGAAGAACTTCAGTGTGCTTGGATGTCCAAAAACTGGGAAACACACATACACATACAAACTTAACAGCTTAGACTGTCTTGGATAGAAAATAAAGACCCCACACAGATAAAATGTGTTTTATGAGGGGCTCTACTTCCCTGGTGGCTTAAACGGTAAAGCGTCTGTCTACAATGTGGGAGACCTGGGTTCAATCCCTGGGTCAGGAAGATCCCCTGGAGAAAGAGATGGCAATCCACTCCAGTACTATTGCTTGGAAAATCCCATGGACAGAGGAGCCTTGTAGGCTACAGTCCATGGGGTCCCAAAGAGTCAGACACGACTGAGCAACTTCACTCACTGGGCAGAGGAGGATTGTAATCTCTGTTTCCTAATATAGCCATCAGAGCATGCTAAATTGTGCTGAGAGTCACAAACAGAAAACATCAGTAGCTAAAAACCATAATCTAGCTCACATTTCCATTGTATCTCAGCAACTGCAAAGGCAGGAAAAATGTAGTGAGCTGCTCATTGGTTTTTAAAGTTTTTGAATGGAATTCACACATGATTGGTCCATTCATGTCTCATTGACCAGAGAAAGTTACTTGGCCACTTCTCAATTCAAATAAGTGGGGTGGTTCATTCTCCTAAAAGGCTCAAATATTTGTTTATATATATATATATATAACAGACTACTGTTTTTAATATTTTGAAATTTTTGACTATTTAAAATAGTCAGTGCATTTTAGGCCCTAACACGGTACATCTGATGGTTCAAACGTATTCCAAAGTAGACATGAAAGATCAAAAGTAAATGTAATAACTTGAGGGGGAAATGGTTGAGCTGGGATCAGTATTGTTGAGGAAGATGGATCTATAGACCAGAGGTTCAATTAATGACAAGGACCAGTAAGGCAGATGGCTAGTGTCTGAAGAGTGTAACCCTTAAATCAGGACAATTTGTTACCATAGAGTAAAAATGAGTAGGTATATGGAGTTAGGATTCTTTCCACTTTCTCCTCTGTTGCTCCCTTGATCAAATGAATGGAAGGAGAGGCACATTTGAGGGAGATCTGATTTTATTTCAGTCATGGAGGTGAGGAAAGTGTGTGTTAGTTGCTCAGTTACCTCTGACCCTTTGCAACCCTGTGGACTGTAGCGCCAGCCAGGGCCCTCTGTCCTGAAATTCTCCGGGCAAGAATCCTGGAGTGGGCAGCAATTCCCTTCTCCAGGGATCTTCCTGACCCAGGGATTGAACCCAGGCCACCTGCACTGCAGGTAGATTTTTTACCATCTAAGCCACCAGGGAACCCCTTGAAGACTAAGAGGAGAGCTTATTTGCTAAGGAGCAGGGGCTTCCACGGGTCTGAAAAATACACCCTGTTGGGAAGAAGCAATAGCGGAAGGACAGGTAGAGGGAACACGTGGATTATAGGGAAAAGGCTAGAATAAGCAGATGACCAAAGAGGCAGGCATTTAGGGCACAGCTAGAGTCAACCAATCGAAAAGAGTTGTTTGGGGTAATTAGGTGGTCCCAAGAGTCCAAGTGAACCCTCCGGGACAAAGTGGTTCCTAGTCCTACATAGATTGAGACTGCGGGTAATCTCATAAATCTGGGGGTGCTGGGAGCTGCTAAATCCAACACAGACTAGACTCCAAGACTAATGTGGGTCGTGCAACACTCTCCTACTCATCACACTAACTGGGGCTTCAGCCCAGGAGTCGCTAAATAACTGGGCAAAGCAAACCCCTCAGCAAGCAAAACTCTCCCTCAATATATTATTTTTTCTTTGCCTTTTCA
Organism: Aepyceros melampus; assembly: GCA_006408695.1. Taxonomy (NCBI): domain Eukaryota; kingdom Metazoa; phylum Chordata; class Mammalia; order Artiodactyla; family Bovidae; genus Aepyceros; species Aepyceros melampus. The sequence goes on from SJXQ01000619.1 coordinate 101,914, forward strand.
TACTAACTCAAAGATATATAGATATACAGTTACAGAAGCTTCAAGGAAATGAACAAATGGCATGACTCTTATTGAAGATAAAACTGAAAATTGCTATCAAGAGCTGCTTTATTTCTCACTTTTTTAATCAATGAAGAATTAAGGATATTATCCTGTGGATCATTCCTCTTTTTGTTTAGTTTTTTAACTATGATGTCTTTGAACAAAATATTTCCCTCCCAGTTGCATTGGTTGGTGAAATACAACTAGACATTTCCTTTAGCACGCTGATGAATGATATCCATTGAATAATTCCATGGCTCTCAGTGCCATAAACCAACAGCCCAAACAAACACTCGTTCACACCACTCCTCACCAGGATCATTCACACTTCATCAGAAGAAAGAAACTCTTTTGTATTATGGAAATTATACTGGTGTTTGATCTCTGACTGCTAAGTCACTTGATAGAAATTTTGGCATCTAATTACAGTAATGTAACATTAGGGAATTAGCCTCCAAATGATAATATTTTATAAGCAGCATCTATGGGTCAAGAATTCTTTCCCAGGAATTCCTAAGAAAAAAGTCTTTCTTTTTTATTAGAAGTCCAGAATTTAAAATTCTGTTTAATTTTCTTTTACATGATTTTGGAAAGGCATGAAACAGAGAGTTAAAACATTTTCTGACCTACACAAATAAAATCCATTCATAAAATAGCAAAAATGTACAAACAGGATATTTTTTCTTCTGACAAATTAGAAAAAAGTGAAAAAATAAAAATACACAGTGCTTATTAAGATGCTGCAAAATGAGTATTTTCACACAGAACTAGACTGTTCCAGTTCTTTTCAAAAGCAATTTTGTAACATCAAATTAAATATGACATATTTATAAAATGTAAAATAAAAATAAGTATTTATAAATGCAAATACATATTTTAACTCACTAGTCATGTTTTAGAGAAATTATTGAAAACACATATATACTTCTATAAGTACTTAAATATACTTAATATATTTTTTCTATACATTATTTAGAATAGTGAAAATTTGAAGATATGAGAGGACCTGAATGTTTCCAAAGAGGGAAATGTGTAACTTAATTATATTATAATCAGCCGCTATGGGAAACATATGTTCACAAATGTGGTTTGTGTCTATGTGAGTGTATGCAAACACAGGCTCACACAGACGCATATAAAACACATTTAGGAAAACTTTTATTATTTTGACTGGAGGGAATAGAAAACCCAGTGAAAAACTGGCTTTTAAACAATAAGAACATTGTACAAATTAAGATTCTATCAAGAAACAAACAACATACTCAAATTAGTTTTAATTTGGTGAAGAATTATTTTTAAAGAAATTAATTATATAAGTGTGAATGGAATGTCAAGGAACCATAGGGGAAAACACAAGAATCTGGGACTAGAGGCAAGAAAGTGTTATTATCCATACGTTCCAAGAGAAAAAGGAAGAGTGGGGTAAAGAAAAGGAAATAATAGATACCTGACCAGCAAAGGAGATGTGAGGTTATGATAAGCAAGTGTACCAACTGAGACCTGCCTTCAAAGTTCTTGTGAACAATTTCTCAGCACCCAGTAGGATGAGAGGAGCAAACTGAAAGAAACTAGAAAAAGAATCCATCAATCATTCACTACACTGTGAAAGCCAATGTGATACAGGGCTTGAGGAGCCAGCACCTTGACATCACAATAACAAAGGCACCTCATAATTTATGGGAAGAAATGGCTTTGTGAAAATTCAAAACTGAGCATCACAAGTCTTTGACTTCCGAAGGACTTCTCTAACTTTACCAGGCCAAAAAGAGTAACCCTAAGAACTGAGACAGATTTATTATATCTGGGGGGTCTCAGAAAATTTTTTGATCTTTTTTAAATTCAGAAGGAAGAGACAGTGTGATATGACCATCATTTGAAGTAAAATTTGTAAAATAAGAACAAGAGGCAATAGTGATGGAGTGCTGCCTTTGAAAGCAGGTTAAATTATAGCCAGAACAATAGTCAGTTACCAATACATACAGTTTTAGGAACGTATTGTCTAAAAGTCATGTACGTATGTAGAAGTCACGTATGTAGTCATGTATGGATGTTATATGTCATGTATGGATATAATGTAAGAAATGTATTGTTTAGAAGTCATGTATGTATGTAGAAGCCATGTATGTAGTCATGTATGGATGTGAGAGTTGGATAATAAAGAAAACTGAGCACCAAAGAATTTATGCTTTTGAACTGTGGGTCTTGGAGAAAACTCTTGAGAGTCCCTTGGACTGCAAGGAGATCAAACCAGTCAATCCTAAAAGAAATCAATCTTGAATATTCATTGCAAAGACTGATGCTGAAACTGAAACTCCAATACTTTGGCCAGCTGATGCCAAGAACTGCCTCCTTAGAAAAGACCCTGATGCTGGGAAAGACTGAAGGCAGGAGAAGGAGATGACAGAGACCAGATGGTTGGATGGCATCACCAACTCAATGGACATGAGTTTGAGCAAGCTCTGGGAGCTGGTGATAGATACGGAGGCCTGGCCTACTGAAGTCCATGGGGTCACAAAGAATCAGACATGACTAAGTGACTAGACTGGACTGAACTGAACTGTCTAGAAGTAAATGTATAAGTTCCTGGTTTTTTATCATTATACTGAGGTTACCAAAGAATATATTCTTGTTTTGGGAAACACATATAAGGGCTAAGGGTCATATGTCTGTAACTTCCTTTCAAATAGTTCAGGAAAAATGGCAATACTTGTGTATATACATACAGATGGAAGAATGATATAGCAAGGATGAAATATTAACATTTGGGGAATCTGGGTGATGGATAAATGGAAATTCTTTATACTATTTTTACTTTCCTATAAGTCTGAAATTATTACAAAGTAAATATTAATGTATAATGTATAAAATTTCAAGGATACAAGCTTAGAAATTGAATACCAGGTTCCACTGTGCATGGAATTCTCCAGGCAAAAATACTAGAGTGGATAGCCATTCCCTTCTCCAGGGAATCTTCCCAACCCTGGATCGAACGCAAGTCTCCCACACTGCAGGCAGACTCTATCGTCCAAGCTACCAGAGAAGCCCACAGAGTCCTATACAGCCTTGCTTTGGAAACCATAGCATCATGTTTTCTATGCTGTAATGAATTATCATATGGATCTACAGGACATAAGGAAGAAAATAAAACAAGAATGTAAGGGAGAGCTAAAATAAAACATGTGGCATGTTTAACTCTCTTGACTATAGAAGAAAAGCCAAAAGTAGAAAGTCGAAGTAGAAAATATCCTATAATTTTCCATATAAATTCTGGTCTTGACCTCCATGATAAGGATTTATAAGATATTTAAGGACTTATTTGTTATCATACGATAAGACTAGTAGTGCCTAGCGCACTTTCTCCAGACTTCTACTTACGTATGAAAATATATTAAAAAAATAGACTGGCAATTACACTGAAGGCTGAAGACATATCCTAGACTTAAGAGGAATTTCCACAATCTCCATAAACAACAAAGATGAATTAAGAAATGCATTCCTGAATTGCTCAAATTCTAATCTGTGAATCAGAACATTAAAGAGAGGTACCTGGAAGATAGGAAAGGCTTCAACTTATATCATTGACCACCCAAAACTGAAAAGTAGGTTTTGGTTGCCTTTACCAGAAACCCATCTCTCCTCCCCAAAGGAATTATCTTCTAGTCTAGCAACATTTCCCTTCTTCTCCACCACTTGGCAAAGTTACTGTTTTTTCCATTATTCAGATACTGTTCTCAATATGCAATGGGATGGAGCGATTTAAGGCAGACTTGTTGATCTCAATATAATGGCCCATAAGACTACTGTCTTGGCTGTTTTAGCATCTACAGTAGTCTGTCAGGTTATAAAATTTTTCCATTTCTAGCGTATTATTATTTTATCAAGTAAGATGCTTAGCAGATCTAACTCAACCTTTACAATTAAGAGAGACTTTCATTTTCTACTCTTTCATTTTTGATATGACATAAATTTCTTGCAAGAATATATTTATTTTAGAACTAACAGTGATCATTTTTAAGTGTTAAAACTGTTAGTCTCTCAGGAAAGATATGTCAGTAGCCCTTAAGTCATTCTTATAGAAGAGCCTAAATTATCCAATAAAATGTAGTATAATATTGAATACAAAAAGAACTGAAGAGAAAAATACTTGAAAGTTTTCAATGTAATCTGGAGCTGAGAATAAGACAACATAATGTAACAAATACCCTTTATCTTATAGCCATTTTATAATAAATCTTAAATCAAAATTAAAACTGTAAAAAGAAAAAAGTTGACACAGTTAACTGAAGACAAAAGAAAGTATTTTCAACTTAGGGGACATTTCCTTATTTATATCATCAATAGGGATAAATCAAGAAGTGCATTCTCAACTTGCTCAAGCTCTGCATTGGGAATTAAAATCAAGAAAACTTTCAAAAGCAAAGAGTTCCCCTACATTTTCCAATGGAAGATATGAACCATCATTAAACTGAAAAATGCATGTATGTATTAATTAAAATTAAATGAATATGACTATCGTTATTTTAAGAGAGAAAAATGAGAGGATTTAATATGCATACCATGTAGGATACAAGTGATTTCTTAGAGGATAAGCATACATTTTGCTTAGAATAGTTCTGAAGAAAGCCTGTGATAGAGTATATGTAGGATTCTAGGTTCTATGCAGTTTTCTTCTGGATGATATCTAATATGCATTTTTATCTTCAACAAGCACATCAACCCCAGATCACTCCAAACCTCCTCCAGACTCAGACTTAATCTCTCATGACTTCCCAGGAGTTGGCATGCTTTGATTTAGGGTAATATCACTTAGCAGTTTTTCTTAAAAACTGAAAAGGTAGTTGTTTCCTTGTTCATGCAACATTAAAAATGACCTTGACAGTCAAAATTTCTGTATGACTTGTGTAGGTAGATGTGGCAGAACCAATATAGATGCTTCTCACTTTGCTTCCTTCCATTAAAATGGCAACAAAGGAATGTTTGCTTTTATTAAACTGAGTATAGTTGATTTAAAATATTATGTTGGTTTCAAATGTACAGCATAGTGATTCAATGTTTTTGCAGATTGTATTCCATTATAGGTTATTACAAGATAATGGATATAATTCCCTCTGCTACACAGTATATCCTTGCTGCTTATGTATTTTATACATAGTAGTTTGTATCTGTTGATTCCCTACCCCTAATTTGTTTGCCTTCTCCAGTTTGTAAGTTCCAAGTAGAGGAAGAACAGGAGACGATACAACATTTAGGAAACAGAAAGCTGCTGATGGAGGAGTGATAACAACTTTAGAAGATTAGAAAAAGATGAATCCCAGTCTGCCAGATGAGGAAAACCTGAATGTATTTAGACTCCTCCAAAGGCTCAAGTGTCAGAAAGGCTAAATTCTTCCAGAAATGGGACATTAATGTAATGAACACTGGTGAAGAGCGGCTTAAGAAGCTGAGCAAATTCTCCCCCATCACCAGATAGCAACCAGGAATTTATTCTCTGAGGATTTATCTTAGTCTTAAGCTCTTCAACATAGGTGGGTTACCAAGATTCCCAGACAGTTGAGGAAGCCTTATAATGGGAATAATTGCAATCAAGCAAACATAAATAAAGCACTTGGAGGAAACCTACAGGAAAAGAAAGCTTGAGAAAAATTCAATAATCCTAGACAGAGAAGAACAGTTAGCAAGATACTGTAAAAAGAAACATTCAAGGAACCAAAGAAACATCATGAAATTTAAAATATGAGAATATATATATATTTTTAAATCTCAGTAGATTTATTAAGAAGTAAACTTTAGGAAAACCTTAGGAAATCTCCCAGAAAGAAGATGAAAAATAAAAGAAATAGAAAAAAGGATAGAAGATAAGAAAGCTTGAGTTTGGCTTGAATATTTTCTTGTTTTCATCAATGAATACATGTACAGATTTTTAAAAAGTCAGATTGTACTCAAAGGTTTAGAACAGCAACAATAAAAATTATCAGTTCCCCACCTACATTTTCCTCCTTTCTACTTGGCGATTCACTTTGACTCTTTCAGCTATTTCCTGTTGACATTTACCTAACTTTATACACTTAAAGAATGTGCATATTTTGCTATGTTTAGGTATATCAATTTGGAATATAATCAAATTCCTCATTATGATAGTGAAGCGTTTTACTCTCTTATATTCCCATCCTCTCTGCTTCTCTTGCTCCATGATTCCAATGTAGTTGTATTCATTTTTTAAATTAAATCAATATCCAGTTATGTCTATGTAAATATTACAGCTGAGCACTGTTCTAAGAATATATTTTCTTTCCTATATTTTTCTGAAGTTATCACCATATTTTTTTATTTTTTATTGAGGTACAACTTACACAGCATAATATGCACCCATCACTATAATTCAATGTACAACTCAATGAATTTTAGTAAATTTATAGGGCTGTGGAATTATCACCACAATCTAGTTTTGGAACAATTCCATCATCCTAGAAAATTCTAGTGTGTCTGTTTGTATCAGCCCCTGCTTCCACTCCCAGTCCCAGGCATCCACTCATCTGTTTTCTGTCTCTATAAAATTTGCCTTTTCTGGAAACTTCATATAAATGAAATGATGCAACATGTAGTCTTTTGTATCTGGCTTTTTTCACTTAGTTTAATATTTTGAGATTCATTATGTTGTAGCCTGTATCTGTAGTTTGTTCCTTTTTATTGATGAATAGTATTCTATTTTATGGGTATACAACACTTTGTTAATCCACTCACAGATTGATGGATATTTGGATTGTTTCCACTTTCTGGCTACTATAAATAATGCTACTGTTAACATATGTCTACAAGTCTTGTATGACTTGTGTTTTCATTTCCCAGGGATAAATATCTAGGTGTGGAATTGCTGAGTTATATAGTAAGTTTACATTTAATGCTTTAAGAAACCACTAATCTGTTTTGCAAGTAGCTGTCTTATTTTACATTCACATAAGCAATGTATGAGAGTTCCAGTTACTCCATATCCTCCCCTGCACTCAAAACTGTCAGTCTTTTTTTTTAAGCCATTTTAATGGGTGTAGAGCAGTATTTCATTCTAATTCATATTTCCCTAATGACTCATTATTTTAAGCCTCTTTTCTTGGGCCCATTATTTTTTTTATAAAATGTCTGTGTAAATCTGGTGCCTACTGTATTAGTTTTTTCTTTTTTTTTATTGCTGCCATAACAAATTACTACAAATGTGGTTGCTTAAAGGTGAGAAGCCCGTTTGGGCTCAGCTGGATCTTCTGCTTAGAGTCTCACAAGGCTGTAATCAAACTATCAACAGAACAACAGGATGTGTCCTGTACTGAATGCTCTAGGCAAGAATCCTCTGTCAAACTCAGTCAGCTTGCTGGCCAGATTCAGTTCTTTGTGGTTGTAGGACCAAGGTTCCACTGCTAGCTGCCATCCGGAGAGAAGTCTTTGCTTCTAAACGCTACCTGAATTCCTTTATTTACTTTAAATTCATTTTTAATAGTAGGATAATTGCTTTACAATGTTGAGTTGTTTCTATCGTACAACATGTGAATCAGCCATATGTGTACATGTCACTTCCCTCTTGAACCTCCTTCCCACCTCCTACCTCATCTTACCCTGCTAGGTTGTCACGGAGCACCATGTTGAGCTCCCTGTGTTGTACAGCAACTTCCCACTGGCTATCTGTTTTACATATGGTAATGCGTATGTTTCTACGCTACTCTCTCAATTCGCCCCACCCTCTCCTTCCCCTGCTGTGTCCACAAGTCTGTTCTCTATGTCTGCATCTCTGTTCCTGCCTGAAAATAAGTTCATCAGTACCATCTTTCTAGACTCCATATACACTCATTGAAAGTAAAAGTGTTATTCGTTCAGCCTGCCCAACTCTTTGCAACCCCATTGACTGTAGCCCCCAGGCTCCTCTGTCCATGGAATTCTCCAGGCAAGAATACTGGAGCAGATAGCAGGTAACCTTTCTTTTCTTCAAGGGATCTTCCCCACTCAGGGATTGAACTCAGGTCTCCTGTATTGCAGGTGGATTCTTTACCATCTAAGCTAACAGGGAAGCCCTATATATGCGTTAATATATGATGCTTGTTTTTCTCTTTCTGTCTTACTTCACTCTGTAGAATAGGCTCTATGTTCATCTATCTCACTGGAATTGACTCAAATTTTTCCATTTTATGCCTGAATTCCTTTAATTCTTTCTCTGTGGCCCCCCTCCAGCAACAAGGAGTTGCTTTTCTACCACATTTTGAATCTCTTTGCCTCTGTCTTTTCTTGTTAGCTTATCTTTTTGACGCTACCTTTTACGGACTAACTGTGGAAAATTCTGAAAGAGATGGGAATACCAGACCACTTGACCTCTCTCTTGAGAAACCTATATGCAGGTCAGGAAGCAACAGTTAGAACTGGACATGGAACAACAGACTAGTTCCGAATAGGAAAAGGAGTACGTCAAGGCTGTATATTGTCATCCTGCTTATTTAACTTATATGCAGAGTACATCATGAGAAACGCTGGGCTGGAAGAAGCACAAGCTGGAATCAAGGATGCTGGGAGAAATATCAGTAACCTCAGATATGCAGATGACACCACCCTTATGGCAGAAAGTGAAGAGGAACTAAAAAGCCTCTTGATAAAAGTGAAAGTGGAGAGTGAAAAAGTTGGCTTAAAGCCCAACATTCAGAAAACGAAGATCATGGTATCCAGTCCCATCACTTCATGGGAAATAGATGGGGAAACAGTGGAAACAGTGTCAGACTTTATTTTTGGGGGCGCCAAAATCACTGCAGATGGTGACTGCAGCCATGAAATTAAAAGACACTCCTTGGAAGGAAAGTTATGACCAACCTAGATAGCATATTCAAAAGCAGAGACATTACTTTGCCGACTAAGGTCCATCTAGTCAAGGCTATGGTTTTTCCTGNGCGACTTAGCAGCAGCAGCAACAAAATCACTGCAGATGGTGATTGCAGCCATGAAATTAAAAGACGCTTGCTCCCTGGAAGGAAAGTTATGACCAACCTAGATAGCATATTCAAAAGCAGAGACATTACTTTGCCAACAAAGGTCCGTCTAGTCAAGGCTATGGTTTTTCCAGTGGTCATGTATGGATGTGAGAGTTGGACTGTGAAGAAAGCTGAGTGCCAAAGAATTGATGCTTTTGAACTGTGGTGTTGGAGAAGACTCTTGAGAGTCCCTTGGACTGCAAGGAGATCCAACCAGTCTATCCTAAAGAAGATCAGTCCTGGGTGTCCATTGGAAGGACTGATGCTAAAGCTGAAACTCCAGTACTTTGGCCACCTCATGCGAAGAATTAACTCACTGGAAAACACCTTGATGCTGGCAGGGATTGGGGGCAGGAGGAGAAGGGGACAAGAGAGGATGAGGTGGCTGGATGGCATCACCAACTTGACGGACATGAGTTTGAGTGAACTCTGTAAGTTGGTGATGGACACGGAGGCCTGGCCGTGTCTAGGAAGGGGACCTAGAAAGCAAGGCCCCAGAGGCCAAAAACATAGACATTTTCAAGGAGTGTGTGAGCACAGTGTGAAGTACAGCCAAGAAGTGGAGGAGCATAAAAAATTTAAAAGAGCTTCAGGATGTTACCTGCAGGGGCTTATTAATGACCTTGAGAAGGGTCACATTTGGAAGAAAATGTCTACCCAGGGCACAAGGGATACAGGGTAACTAGGAAACAAAGTGAACGTGGCAGGTACAGACCACTGTTCCAAAAAAATTTAGCAAAAGGTGGCAAGGGAAGGAAAGAACTACAAAAATACAGAGGGGAAAAGGAGACGGCTTAGAAAGTAAGGCAGAAAGAAATTTCTGGGAAAATATCCCAAGGATGTTAAGAGGATGGGTGGAAGGCTGAAGCAGCAGGTAATAGGGGTCACTCAAGAAGAAAACAGACAGATGAGTGTGTTGCAGGATGGGGGACCCCTTCTAGGGACTGAAACTAGGTCTTGTCTAACACTCAGGAATGAACTGTCAGAGGAGACACATGTGCTGACAAAGCAAGAGATTTTATTGGGAAAGTGTGCCCCGGCAGAGAGCAGTAGGTTAGGGGAACCCAGGAGAATTGCTCTGCCACATGGCTGGCAGTCTCTGGTTTTATGGTGTTGGGATTAGTTTCCAGGTTGACTTTAGCCAATCATCCTGACTCAAGATTCCTTCCTGGTGGTGCATGCCTTGTTCAGCCAAGATGGATGCGAGGAGGATTCTGGGAGGTGGTGGGACATGTGGTGTCTCCCTTTGACCTTTCCTGAACTCTAGCGGTTGGTGGTGACTTAATAGTTCTGTGTTCCTTACCAGGATCTCCTGTCGTAAAACAACTCATGCCAATGGTTACCATGGTGCCTGGCCAGGGTGGGTGGTTTCAGTCAGTGTGCTTTGCCTAACAAGTGGGGCCTGGATGTAATCATAACTGCTACCGATTATTCAGTACCACTCTGTGGAGCCATCAATATGCATTTTCTCATTTAATTCTTACATCTCTGAAGTAGCCACTATTATTATCTGTAGCTGGTAAATCTTAGATTCCAAGAGGTGATAAGGTATGCTGAAGCGTATACTACCCAAAGAGCTTCCCTTGTGGCTCAGCTGGTAAAGAATCCGCCTCCAATGTGGGAGACCTGGGTTCGATCCCCGGGTTGGGAAGATCCCCTGGAGAAAGGAAAAGCTATCCACTCCAGTATTCTGGCCTGGAGAATTCCATGGACTGTATAGTCCATAGGGTCACAAGGAATCGGACATGTCTGACCAACTTTCACTTTCACACTACCCAAAAGAAAACTTTCTTACATCTCTGAAGTAGCCACTATTATTATCTGTAGCTGGTAAATCTTAGATTCCAAGAGGTGATAAGGTATGCTGAAGCGTATACTACCCAAAGAGCTTCCCTTGTGGCTCAGCTGGTAAAGAATCCGCCTCCAATGTGGGAGACCTGGGTTCGATCCCCGGGTTGGGAAGATCCCCTGGAGAAAGGAAAAGCTATCCACTCCAGTATTCTGGCCTGGAGAATTCCATGGACTGTATAGTCCATAGGGTCACAAGGAATCGGACATGTCTGACCAACTTTCACTTTCACACTACCCAAAAGAAAACAAGCACTATTATGGAGAGAGGAGTTGAAGGCATGAAACAAAAAGTGGAGGATGCTAAAGGCAAAGTATAAATTGCTGTCACTGCCCAAATGGGGAGACAAACCATGCCAGATATGATTAATACCACTGCCTGCTCCAGACTGTAGGGATCAAGGCATGGAGAGTGAAGGTTCTATAATAACTTATGTAACAGTGATCACTGTGACCCATTTGGATGACCAAGAGACATTGCAAATTCTTTAAAACAGTTTAGATGTGGCCCAGCCCTGCCCCAAGGGATCCCTGGGCTAAATCCAAGAATAGGAAAGAAGCTTCCCAAATGCCAGTGGCCTTAACCCATTTACATGTAATTTCTCAATTTTTAAAGCTCTCCACTTTCCTATCACTTTGCTTTCAACATAATGAAAACACAGCTTTAATCTGAAGGAGGAGAATTGATTACATCTAAATTTACTCAGCTAGTTAAGAGATCCAGAGGCAATTACTAATTTACATTTTTATCACTGCCTTTTTAAACTTGATCTAAACAAGTTCTCTCTATTGGTCCATTGTTTTAAGAAACTCCTCAAACCTTCCTGATTTTAATCAGTCTTTTTATTTTTTTTAATACTGTCATTTCTCAGGACTTCTGAAATCACAAAGTCCGTAAGTCACAAACTTCTGCTTTTTGTCTATGAAAACCTGGGGTGAAAGACTTTATATTCCCTTATAGATTTTATTCTCTACAGCTAAAAGTATCCAGGAAATTTTAACTTTGTATGTATTTCTATGAGGCTTCTTTCAGGATGTGACAATAGAGCTGACAGTCTGGCTACAAACTGAGAATTTGTGGTTCTTTCTAAAAACACATAATTTCGAGATCAACCAATACCTGAAAGGAAAGTTCCACTGTATAAACATAAGATGACAGCTTCAATAAATAAATAAAAGCTTCAGGAAGTTTCCCTGGATAGTTTCCTTCACACATGCATAAAATCAACTAATTCTTATTATCACAAGTGAAATTTAAAGATACAAATGCAAGATCTCTACCCTAGAGGAGTTTACAGATCTCCCAACTTCTGTCAACATTCGAGCAATGCTTCCTGCAAGCATCTGGGACCCTATCTTCAGTCTTTCACTGTCCACAGGACTATGCCTGAGTGCTTGGGGAATTAATTCCCCGGGGAGCAGCCATCAGGCAATGACAAAATACAGTGAGAGATCCCTCAGTTTCTACACCCCTCAGGTTAGACAATTCTGGGACATGTACTATAGTTTCTCTAAGGCCCTCAGCAGAACTGAGCCCCAGTTGACCTCAACAGTCACCTGCTCATCAAGGCATCTTTTACTGGCTTCTTCCCTGTTTCACTTCCCTACTCTCTTGAAGGGTTCTGGAATTGCTCTCCAAATAAATTACTTATACTCAAAGTTGGTGACAGTAGCAAATTACCAAATAAAGTTGCAAAATCTAATTAACCAGATAACTTGTTCCCTGATAGTGCTAACAACTTTGTAGTTTCTTCTATTTTGGCATAACTGTGGTTTCTCAGTTATGCAAAAGTGAAGAAAGTTGAGAGGATAAATAGCCTTGACTTTTGTGAAACCTTCTCAGTCAGGTTCAGGCAAGGAGACAAAGTTTACACCAGAATTGTCTGTTTTAATAGAGAAAAATAAGGGTGAAATGAGGAGGGTGATGAGAGGGAGGTTTTGGAAGTAGGGGACTTAGGGATACCTATGGCTGATTCTTGTTGATGTATGACAGAAAACCACAAAATTCTGTAAAGCAATTATCCTTCAATTTAAAAATTTAAATCTTTTTTAAAAAAATAAACTAGTAATAAAGAGGCTGGAAAAGCCAAATGGCCAAAAAGAGAATAGTAATGCAGAGATCTGCAGTACAAAGTAACTACTGTCCAATTCGTTAAAGGTTCAATGTAGAGTAACCTTATGATTCAAGTTATTCTACTTTTAGGTCTCTCTCTTTCGGCTTAAGAGAACTGAGAATTTCAGTCTGAGACTTGAAAACATAAGTTCACACAAAAACTTACAAATGAAACTTCATAGTGGCATTATTTATAATAGCCCAAAAAATGCAAACAACCAACTGTTCATCAGTTGATGAATGGATAGATAAGTGAAATGTGGTATATCCATACAATGGGAATATCATTCAGCCATGAACTGAAGTACTGATACATACTACAATGTGGACAAACATTATGCTAACTGAAAGAATTCAGTCACAAAAGGCCACATGTTGTATGGTTCCATACTAAACATGCAGAACAGGCAAACCTATCAAGACAAGAAGTAAATTCTTGTTTGCCAGGGATTGTAAGTAGAGGAGAACTGGAAGTGATGGCTAAGGGGTACAAAGTTTCTTTCTGGGATGATGAAAATATTCAAGAATTCAATAACTGGTGATATTTGCACAAGTATGTAAATATACTGAAAACTGAAGAACTGTACATTTTGAAAGGCTGAATTCTATAGTATCTGAATTATATTTCGATCAGAAGCAAATAATGAAAAAGAAAGGAAGAAAGGAAAAAAGTGAAGAGAGAAAGGAGCCACTATCAATCTCTAAGCAAAAGGGACAAAGGGTAGAGGTGCTTTACCAGAGCCCCCAGCAGAAACTGAAGCCACTGCAGGAAGGCATGGGGGGGCGGGGGGAGCGAGAACAAGAACAGAGACATTGCTACTGTCAGGCACTCAACCTGAAGCAGAAGGAGACAGGAGGACATGCCCGTGGAGACATGCCCTGTCTTCTCCCTTCAGCCTGCCCTCCATTCTCTTGCTGTTGGCCAAACCTAACTGGAAACCAGTTAGCAAGGGAACCTAAGAAACAGACTCAAAAAAAAAAAAAAGAAACAGACTCAAGGTGTTGGACCCATTACAAACAGAACAGCAAGGGAAAGGCAGGGAATGGGTCTAAGAAGAATCACACCTCTTCAAACGTGAAACTCTTACCAGTTGAGATTATTAATACAATGTGGCCAACAGGAAAGGTATTATTTGTGAAAATCTAACACAAGCACTCATTAAATGTGGTTTGTTTTTTTTAATAATGGAGGGAGATGGGGATAATTATTTCAGTAGTAGTTACATTAAAATGGAAAAGCAAGCATACCTTAATCCCGATGCATTCTGGTTTGGTCTTATATTCTGCAAATATTATTGAGTACCCTAGAGACATACAGTAAAGTGACACTAACCTTGACCTCAAGGAGATTATTAAGGAACTCAGTCTGTGTATGGGAAAACAAATATTAACCAGGCCTGGTTAATATAAATCAAAAACTCAGGAATCACTACAGAATAGGAAGTATTTAATATGTCAGTTTTAACACTGCCTACCTTCCAAATATCTCAGGGAGCTTAAAACTAGGAGAGCCTTTGGAAGGGTGCCAAAGAACCCTCCATTCTCACTGAGTTTCCATCTATCTAGACATCTTTACCTCAGGGCAGGCTATAGTCTTCTTCAACTATCTTCCCACACACATACTTCCAATACAGTCGCTAGTCACTTCAGTACACTACAAGGAACACCCACTTAAACACAGAACAGAACTTGAAGCTCAAATTTCCCAGTGAAAACAACACAGGAATAAGGAACAAAGTCAAATGTAGACTTACCCAAGTTTCTCAGACCTTTCAGGACATTTAAAATCCCCAGGCAAATAAGGCTCTACCAACTTCTGACATTCAGATGATAAGTTATTATTCTGACATCAATGAACTGTTGCACCTTGCTGTTAATTTCATCCCTAGAAATAGTGTTGGCACAGAATCGACTCTTACAGGCATTAATATGAACTGAGGCTAGATTCCTGCTGACTACACGAATGCCTTTAATCTAGGATATATGTCATACCTTGAAGAAATCCTAAAACAGAATTATTAAAGATGTCTTTCTCTTAAAAAAAAAAAAAAGGGCAGGCGGTTCTTTTTCCTTTACATAAGCAAGTGAATCACAAAAGCAAATTTCCTCTTTGCTTAAGGCCAAAACAATGTCAAATAAAATAAAGCAAAAGATAAACACATACCTCTGAGGCCACACTTTCCTCATTCCCACCTTTCCTCCCGGATAATTCTCAATATTAACACAGCTTGGGAGAATCAGTGACTGGAATCAGGATAGAATTTAGGAAAGAAAAGCAAATGGGACTACTAAACCCCTGAAACTATATGGTATGCAAATGTTTCCAGGGATAAAATCTTACAGGCATTAATATGAACTGAGGCTAGATTCCTGCTGACTACACGAATGCCTTTAATCTAGGATATATGTCATACCTTGAAGAAATCCTAAAACAGAATTATTAAAGATGTCTTTCTCTTAAAAAAAAAAAAAAGGGCAGGCGGTTCTTTTTCCTTTACATAAGCAAGTGAATCACAAAAGCAAATTTCCTCTTTGCTTAAGGCCAAAACAATGTCAAATAAAATAAAGCAAAAGATAAACACATACCTCTGAGGCCACACTTTCCTCATTCCCACCTTTCCTCCCGGATAATTCTCAATATTAACACAGCTTGGGAGAATCAGTGACTGGAATCAGGATAGAATTTGGAAAGAAAAGCAAATGGGACTACTAAACCCCTGAAACTATATGGTATGCAAATGTTTCCAGGGATAAAATACTTTAAGGCAAATCCATACATTAGAAAAAGAACTGAATCACCATTACAGTACAGTGAGACTTTTCAACAGTTTACATGAAATATACCATTTATTTTAGACTCTAGCCACACATGAAAGCAGAGCAAAAAGACAACTATTTTGTTTCTCCACATGTATTTATGAGAAGTAGAGTCATGTCAAGCATTCAACATAATTAATTTTGTTCTTGGCTCTTGACAGTGGTGGACACCTAAAGTGAGAGTCCATTTGATTACAAAACTTTAAAACAGTTTTTCTTTCCAGAGCTCCAAAGGAAAATTAGCAACATTTGACAACAAATATATTAACTTCATAATATATAATATAGTAGCTCATAAAGATATTAAGCTATGTTAATATATTTCATCAATAAATTAAAACACAGCAAAGCACTACTAAACATAAAATCTTCCCCAAAAGTGACTTTAAATACTTTCTTTAATTTGCTTAATTAAGGTAATTCCCAATTACCAGTTTGTTTTCAAGTTCTTATTGAAATAATTAGCCAGAAGAAATTAAAACTTCCTGAAGTTATAGTATTCATTATCTCTTGATTACTTATACTGTATACAGCCCAGCAGGGGGTGTTTTAAGCTAAAATACTTAGTAATCTCATTCACACTAAAGAATATGTGAAAGACAAAGGCAGCAAGAGTGGTCCAATTTCCTAGGACTATTTGCACCTTTCTAATATGGAAAGAGAAACATGGAAATACTCTGGGCAGATGAAGAATCATGAAAAGAAAACTGAGCATCTTGGCTGAAGTATGTGTGAAATTATTAAATATCAAAGATAACTAACATTCATATAGATATACAATAGCAAATTACTTTCCATAATCTCTTCTGTTAATATAATAAAAACTGACAATAAAATTCTGTACTCAGGTTCTTCATTCTAAAATAAAGGCATGGACTGTATCTGTTGCTAGGCTAGAATTTTCAGATGATACTATCAGCATATTTTTATCTGGTACCACACAATTTAGCAATTAATAATACAATGTCTTAGGTAATTAATTGTTATACTGATCTCATCTTGCTAACTAGATTAAATATTCTTTTGTACTACCAAATTTCTGTGCACATGTAGCAGCTCAAAAAATACCAACTGATAAGCATGTTTATCTAAATTGGAGGTGTCTAGCCTATAAACATATTGGCTGACATCCAATTCTCCCTTTTATTGTGTTATTTTAATAGTCAAAAGTTGATATCTACAAGTCAGGGAGAACTCACACCCAAATAATGCATCAATATTCTTTTCATTCCCGAGAGAGTATTCAAGCACAACTTAAACTGTTATCTTAATCTAGAAAAACAGTAACCTGTTGTATAATTGAAGGGCAAAACAGTTTGTTATTACTAAGAGAAAGGTTCTTTTTCTGTCGTCTCTCTTTCTTATTGTTACTTATATATATGAAATATATGTCTAAAACATATGCTTAAAAGTTAAAGTGTTAATAAGTGACTACCACTAATCCCACCCAGATGAAGAAAGAGAACATGGCCACTTAGAGCCCTTCCCCCATCACATCATCTGCTCTCTCCCAAAAGTAATCTGTACCCTAATGCTTATATAGGTCCATCTAGTCACAGCTATGGTTTTTCCAGTAATATGGATGTGAGAGTTGGACCATAAAGAAAGCTGAGCACTGAAGAATTGATGCTTTTCAACTGTGGAGTTGGAGAAGACACTTGAGAGTCCCTTGGATTGCAAGGAGATCAAAGCAGTCAATTCTAAAGATCAGTCCTGGGTGCTGAGGCTGAAGCTCTGATACTTTAGCCACTTGATGCGAGGAGCTGACTCACTGGAAAAGACCCTGATGTTGGGAAGGATTGAGGGCAAGAGAAGAAGGGGACGACAGAGGATGAGATGACTGGATGGCATCACCAAATCAATGGACATGAGTTTGAGCAAGCTCCAGGAGTTGGTGATGGACAGGGAAGTCTGCATGCTGCAGTCCCTGGGGTCACAATGAGTCAGACATGACTGGAGCGACTTTAATTGAACTGAATGCTTATTTTGCTCTTCCTTTGGCTTTCTTTATTGTTTTACTACCTGAGTGTGTATACTCTCAGTGACAAGCTTCTTTTACTCAATATGGTCCATTCTCCAAGTCTATTCCCTTTGTGGCAGCCAAAGCAATCCTATTAAATGTAAGTCAAGTTGGGACACTGACTCTGCTCTAAACCCCACAGTGGTTGCTCAACTCAGTAAGAGCAATAATGCCAGTGAGACTCTCCACAATCTGAGCACACAGTTACCTGATTTAACTTTACTCCTCTCTACCTCCTCTCCAGGAATGCCCCTACCCGTGCCTCCACATTATAGCCTGAGGGATTCCTCCATGTCTACCTACTGCGGCTCACACCTTACCATCTTCAAGTCCTCTACTGTCACATTCTCAGGTCAGATAAGTCAATGTGACCTCTCTATTTAAATTTGCAATTATACATACACTCTACCTTACTTCCAGAAATTCCTGATTCATTTTCCATGCTTTCCTTTTATTTTCCACAGCACTCACCACTTTGACACTGCATTTATTTAATATGTTCTTTGTTCTCTATGTACTGTCCCAACTAGATTGTAAGCTCCATTAGGTCCCCCTCAGCACGAAGAACAGTGCCTGGCACATAGTAGGGACTCAATAGATGTTGTCTACATTTAAACAGTTAAATTATGTGCTATCATCACACTTTAACAGATATATATTCACAATGTCCGGGGCAGTTGTGGGGGAAGGCAGGAATTAACTTAGGTGACTAGTATTCCAAGTATGGCCTACAATATCAGGATGAAAATTATTTGTTATTGGTCCATGCCAAGTAAGTATAGAAACTGAGTGTTTAGAAATTTTTAAAGCAATTTGACAGTCATGTTATGTTGGTTGTACACTTTTTAAAATGTGATTTTTCTTGCAATTTGTATTTATTATATTTAACAAAAGTATTAGTTTTTGTTAAATCTGAGTTTTGATAAATCTGAAGTTTAAAATTAAGAAAGAAAAACTGTATTTTCACCCCAGTTTGAGAAGCACTGACTGAAACTTCTCAACCTCTCAAAGCTTCTGGCTAGTCTGTGGCAGCATTTGACCATACTCTAGGCTCAGAGCCCCAGACCACGAGCCACTCCCTCTCATCCAGCACATCCTATTCTCTAAGGGGCCTCAGGTACATACATGTGATCTCCCAAGCACACCCTTGCAAGTTCCAGTCACTTGCATATGCACACCATCATATACAAATTAGCCATCCCTAAGCTGAAATGTGCTCACTCCAATGGGCATGGTCCACTCTTGGAAGGAGGGACTCTGAGTGTTTTGCACAGGGAATGTCAGGGTTCTATGTTACCCTTCCTGGAGCAGGCATGCAACAGACACCACGTAGTCATATCACTTTGGCCCTGCAGACTCCTTGCTCCACAGGCAGGAATCCAGGCAGAAGGAGCTCAAGGTGGGGCTCTCTAGAGAACAGGGTCCCTCTCACATAGCTGAACGGCAGAAATAGCTGGATGTGATTAAAGAAGCTGGAAGCTGGAGTCAACTGTATGCTGTGACTGGAGCCACAGTGGTAGGAACAAAAAAAGGAAAGGAAAGGAGATACTTCATCTAGGTCCTCCTCAGCTTCCTCTCGGGCCTTCACTTGCAGACACTAGCCAGAAGCCCCTGGGCGAAAAGTCTGGGAAGTCTCAGCTCCAGCCACAGAGGAGGTCACTGCTTATATGTTATAAATACCTTTTACATATTTACAGAACTCTTTGCTTACTATTATTTTACTCTCTTCTGGCTAGCTTTTGATGAATTCTCAATTTCAATATACAAACTCAAACATATTTTCCTTTATGGTTCAAGTTTGTGTTTCATATTTAAGAAATCTCTCCCTACATTAAGGTCATGAAAATAATCTTCTGTATTAGCTTCTAAAAGCTTTCTTGTTTAACAAACTATAACTTTAAAACTCATTAGGTGTTAAGTCTGATAGTGGCTTTTATTGTAGTGTGAGGTAGGAGCACATTTTTTTTTTCCTGTAGCCAGATAGCCAGATGTCCCATCACCACTGACTCTCCACTGATCTGAATTTATAACATCTGTCATGCATCAAACATCATTATTTGTGTGGATGTCTTCTATCTGGGCTCCTTCATGCTCTCCTATAGCTCTGTCCCTATAACACCAAAGTGTATCAATTATTAGAGCTTTATACATTCTGATCTGGCCAGGCAATTTCCTGAACTTTGATATTTGTCTTTAGGAGTATTATGGTTATTCTTGGTCCCTTGCATTAGCATATAAGAAGCTTATTAAATTTCACAAAAGAAAAATAAATCCTGTGTGGAACCTAAGCAGAACTGCATTGACTCTAAATCAGTTACAGAACAATTGACAGCTTTACAATATTGAAATCTCCGATTCATAAGCTTGGTTCTGTGTGTGCGTGTTTGTTGGTCACTCAATTGTGTCCAACTCTTTGCAACCCACGAATTGTAGCCTGCCAGGGTCTTCTATCCATAGGCTTCTCCAGGCAAGAATATTAGAATGGGCTGCCATGCTATGTCCTTTTTAATATCCTTCAATAAAACTTTATAATTTTTCCATAAAGTTCATTCATCTTCTTTGTTATATTTATTCCTCGGTGTTCACATCTTTGTAATATTATAAACATCTTTTCTATTCATTTTCTGAATGTGACTGGCCTGTAGAAATGCAACTGATTTTTGTAAATTGATTTTTATATTCAATTATACTTTTCTAAACTCATTAATTTTAATAAATTATCTGTAGCTTTCTTTCCATTTTCTATGCAACTATATCAACTGTCAATAGTATTTTTTTCTCCTTCCATCCAGTTCTAATACTTTTTACTTCTTATTCTTCATGGTGTTCATCAAAATTTCTGTAAACTACCAAATAAAAGTATTAATAGTTAAAGGGACATCCTCATCTTTTGCTAATCTCATATATAAGGTGTCAAAGTCTAACCAATAAGTATGCCAATTACTTTTTTTTTTCCCATAACTCTAACTGTACAAAAAAAGATCTTCATGACCCAGATAATCACGATGGTGTGATCACTCACCTAGAGCCAGACATCCTAGAATGTGAAGTCAAGTGGGCCTCAGGAAGCATCACTATGAACAAAGCTAGTGGAGGTGATGGAATTCCAGTTGAGCTGTTTCAAATCCTGAAAGATGATGCTGTCAAAGAGCTACACACAATATGCCAGCAAATATGGAAAACTCAGCAGTGGCCACAGGACTGGAAAAGGTCAGTTTTCATTCCAATTCCAAAGGAAGGCAATGCTAAAGAATGCTCAAACTACCACACAATTGCACTCATCTCACACGATAGTGCAGTAATGTTTAAAATTCCCCAAGCCAGTCTTCAGCAATACATAAACCGTGAACTTTCAGATGTTCAAGCTAGTTTTAGAAAAAGCAGAGGAATCAGAGATCAAATTGCAAACATCTGCTGGATCATCGAAAAAACAAGAGAGTTCCAAAAAAACATCTATTTCTGCTTTATTGACTATGCCAAAGCCTTTGACTGTATGGATCACAATAAACTGTGGAAAATTCTGAAAGAGATAGGAATAACAGACCACCTACCCTGACTCTTGAGAAATCTGTTTGCAGGTCAGGAAGCAACAGTTGGACATGGAACAACAGACTGGTTCCAGATAGGAAAAGGAGTCCATCAAGGCTGTATATTGTCACCCTGCTTATTTAACTTATATGCAGAGTACATCATAAGAAACGCTGGACTGGAAGAAGCACAAGCTGGGATCAAGATTGCCGGGAGAAATATCAATAATCTCAGATATGCAGATGACACCACCCTTATGGCAGAAAGTGAAGAGGAACTCAAAGGCCTCTTGATGAAAGTGAAAGAGGAGAGTGAAAAAGTTGGCTTAAAGCTCAACATTCAGAAAACGAAGATCATGACATCCGGTCCCATCACTTCATGGGAAATAGATGGGGAAACAGTGGAAACAATGTCAGACTTTATTTTGGGGGGCTCCAAAATCACTGCAGATGGGACTGCAGCTATGAAATTAAAAGACGCTTACTCCTTGGAAGAAAAGTTATGAGCAACCTAGATAGCATATTCAGAAGCAGAGACAGTACTTGGCTGACTAAGGTCCGTCTAGTCAAGGCTATGGTTTTTCCAGTAGTCATGTATGGAAGTAAGAGTTGGACTGTGAAGAAGGCTGAATGCCAAAGAACTGATGCTTTTGAACTGTGGTGTTGGAGAAGACTCTTGAGAGTCCCTTGGACTGCAAGGAGATCCAACCAGTCCATTCTGAAGGAGATCAGCCCTGGGATTTCTTTGGAAGGACTGATGCCAAAGCTGAAACTCCAGTACTTTGGCCACCTCATGCGAAGAGTTGACTCATTGGAAAAGACTCTGATGCTGGGAGGGATTGAGGGCAGGAGGAGAAGGGGACAACAGAGGATGAGATGGCTGGATGGCATCACTGACTCGATGGACATGAATCTGAGTGAACTGTGGGAGTTGGTGATGGACAGGGAGGCCTGGCGTGCTGCGATTCATGGGGTCACAAAGAGTCGGACACGACTGAGCGATTGAACTGAACACACTTTTTCCAACTTTATTATTGATTTCTATGTTAATTGCATTGTAGCAGACAAGCATGTTTTTGTTTGCTTATTATCTGCATAACTATATATTTTAATCTTTTCTCCCTTTTCCCTTTCCCCTGTCATTGTATTTTATGTTGGAATTGACTAAAACTATGGTCTTTAGGTTACAGGATATCTAAGTGGGATTGTTACTAAATTTAGAAGGGTAATTAATATCATCTAGTGATAAATTCAGTGACAGAATTCTGTATCTTCCATTTTGTTTGTACCAGAAATAGTTTCAACCTGTTAGGCAGAAGCATAATGTTACACATTTATTTTACTTGCATGGGCTTAAAGATGAGAGTACATATGGGTGCTGAGTACATATACCTAAAGGAGTGGTCCAGTACTCTTGCCTGGGGAATCCCATGGACAGAGGAGCCTGGTGGGCTATGGTCTATAGGATCATAAACACTAGGATACACTGAAGAGACTTAGCATGCATGCATTCTGTATAGTATCAGTTGTCCTCCATTTGTTCTTCAGTTTTTCCCCTATAATGCCAGGTCTAAGAACCTGCAATTACATTTTCCAGACTCCTTCCCCAGCTGTCTTCCTGTTGGTTCTTTTAGTGGGAGGCACTAATAAGAGACTAGAAAGCAGAAGAGAGAAAGAAGCCACTCTTACTTGGCCTCTAATAGAGCTTTTGGCTGTGCCTCTGGCAGTGATGGCAGCAGCAACAAAGGTACGACAGTGGCATCCCAGAAGAACAGCCACCATCAGTTCTATGTAACCATATTTTTCATTTTGTTCTCCCAGCTCTTCCAAAACCTTTGCAACAAATTTTCTATATCATCTGTTTGAAAAACCCAAAGTAGTCTCTCATTCCTTCTTAAACATTGACAAATACATATGAGATTCTTCTAGTTTTTTAAAAAAAAAAGTTTCATTGAGATAAGAGAATGCAGACTATATTATATGAATGCCTTAAAATAAGTCATAAATTGTTTTAAGGCCCAGAATAAGGTTAATTTGCATAAATATTCCATGTGTGTTTGAAAAGATATATATTCTGCAGTTGTCAGGTAGACTGTTTTAATATGCCCATTAGGTCAAGTTTGTTAATTGTGTGGGGCTGTTAATAATGGTGTCCACCTACAAGCAAAAACTCCATATGCTAATATGTACATTTTGGCTTTTCTTTGATTTTTTTGGGGTAGATTATAGATAGATGTCATAATCCTGAACTGCTGAGATCCAACACCAAGGTACACCTTTGTTCATGGACATTTTTCTTTTACTTAGTCTTTGAGAAAGACAGTAAAACATGCTGGAGCATGTTTAAATTTGTTTGAAAATATATGTATAAGGCAGAAATGCAGTCTGAAACAGTATTAATTCAGAAACATATCAAGGTAAAGAACTGGTCTAACATCCTACAGAGACACCAAGATAATGCCATTTTAACTGTCTTCCTCTTTATCTTTAATGTGTTGATAAAAATACTGACCAAAAGCTGTTATCCATTCTTTGGTATTATCTGTCTCGAGCTTCTCCATGGAAAACCACTGCTGAAACCATGGCTCACTGTACTGCTTAAGGATTCTGGAACTGAGATTTACTGAGCATTTATTAAGCTGGACACACATCATTCATAGGAAATTAAGAACTTGTTGAAACTAAGCATAGCTTTCTTCCTGCTTCTTGACTACATTCCATAAGTCTGTTTTATGAATAATTGAATATAAACTCTAAATATATATGGGCCACATAGTCTTTATTATAGCAATGACATATTTCTAGATTATATTCTGGATGTTTTTGTAAAACCCACAAGTTTGTCATTCTTTGAGGTTGCTTTGGCTACTTCTAGCCCATTATGTATCTACATGTATTTTAGAACCAGCTTGTCACTCCACAAATAAAATTCAGAAAATTTATTAGAATTATGTTTACTCTATAGCTTTATGGAAGACTGACAGCAGTTTCTTTGGAGTTCTCCAATCAATGAACATAACTTTCTCTGAGTTTTTAAAATTGAGATACAATTTCAGTTCAGTTCAGTTGCTCAGTCGTGTCCGACTCTTCGCGACCCCATGAATTGCAGCACGCCAGGCCTCCCTGTCCATCACCAACTCCCACAGTTCACTCAGATTCACATCCATCGAGTCAGTGATGCCATCCAGCCATCTCATCCTCCGTCGTCCCCTTCTCCTCCTGCCCCTAATCCCTCCCAGTATCAAAGTCTTTTCCAATTAGTCAACTCTTTGCATGAGGTGGCCAAACTACTGGAGTTTCAGCTTTAGCATCATTCCTTCCAAAGAAATCCCAGGGCTGATCTCCTTCAGAATGGACTGGTTGGATCTCCTTGCAGTCCAAGGGACTCTCAAGAGTCTTCTCCAACACCACAGTGCAAAAGCATCAATTCTTCGGCGCTCAGCCTTCTTCACACTCCAACTCTCACATCCATACATGACTACTGGAAAAACCATAGCCTTGACTAGACGGACCTTAGTCACAAAGTAATGTCTCTGCTTCTGAATATGCTATCTAGGTTGCTCATAACTTTTCTTCCAAGGAGTAAGCATCTTTTAATTTCATTGCAGTCGCCATCTGCAGTGATTTTGGAGGCCCAAAAAATAAAGTCTGACATTGTTTCCACTGTTTCTCCATCTATTTCCCATGGAGTGATGGGACTGGATGCCTTGATCTTCATTTTCTGAATGTTGAGCTTTAACTAACTTTTTCACTCTCCTCTTTTACTTTCATCAAGAGGCTTTTTAGTTCCTCTTCACTTTCTGCCATAAGGGTGGTGTCATCTGCATATCTGAGGTTATTGATATTTGTCCTGGCAATCTTGATTCCAGCTTGTGTTTCTTCCAGTTCAGCATTTACATAATATGAAATTCACAGTTTAAAAATATACAATTCACTGTACAGCACAGGTAACTCTTCTCAATACTCTAATGACCTATGTGGGAGAATAATCTAAAAATAATTGAATATATATTGTGTATGTGTATATATAAGTGATTCACTTTGCTATATAGCAGAAACTAACACATTGTAAATCAACTATACTCCAATAAAACTTTGTTTTAAAAAAACATATAATTGGGTAGCTTTCAGTAATTCACAAGGTTGTACAACTATCAATATCTAATTTCAGAACATTTTTATCATCCCCCTCAAAAAAACCCACATCCATTAGCAAACATCCGCATTCTTGCTAAGCCCCTGGTAACTACTAATATACTGTCTGTCTCTATGAATTTGCCTACTCTGGACACTTCCTAAAAAAGAAATCATATAATACTTGGCATTTTGTTAATTGGTTTCTTTCAATTAACAAAATATTTTCCAGGTTCATCCACATTATAGCATGTATTAGTACTTCATTCTTTTTGTGGCTGAATAATATTCCATTTTATAGTCTCATCACATTTTATCCATTCATTGGTTAATAGACAATTGAGCTGATTCCATTATTTTAGCTGTTATGGACAATGTTCCTATGAACATTCATGTTCGAATTTTTGTTGAACATAAAAACAGTTCTCATAGATATATACCTGGAGTAGAATTGCTTGGTTACATGGTAACTCTATTCAGCTTTTTCTGGTACTGTTTTCCAAAGCAGTTGCACCATTATACAACCCCACCAGCACTTCATGAAGGATAGTTGATGTTTCTAGTGATTATGTATCACACACTATTTCTACATGAATTTTACATATTAAGCTACTTAATTCTCACCAAAATTCTAAGTAAAATAAAAAGTAAATAATTAATATAAATAAAAATATAAGGAATACAACCAAATTAATCCAATGTTACCTTAAGAGAAAAGACACTGTCAGAATGCATCAAAAAACAAACTTAGTCATGTTATATGTAATATAAAATTAACAGAAAACTGAAAATAAGTGGATAGAAATTCTTATTAAAGAAAGTAAATAAAATATTTATCTCTTATCTCTCCTGAAACCCATGAAAGCAATTAAAAGAAATAAAAAGTATATAGACATATTGACAAAGAGAATTAAAAGGTAATGATTAAGAAAAGAGATATTACCAGGTATTTGAACCTGGAAATTTGTCAGACTAGTAGCCTTGGCTGATGAGAGAAAGCTAAAGCTAGGCCAGGAACCAAGTAAGCTAACTTTAGCTGTACAACTTCAGGTGAGGCACCCAGTGACTCTAAAAGACTGGAGTTTGGGACACTTGAGTGTATGCACAAAAAAGAATTAAAGTTTATATTCCCACCAGCAGTCAAGGTTTGAAGCCCTGTGTATCACATGTGTAATCTGAGACAAATTCTTAACCTCTCTGAGCTCAGTTTCTTCATCTGAAAAATGAATATGCTAGTGAAACCTATTTCAATTTAGTACATGTGAAGCTATTGGAACAGTACCTGCCCAGAGTAAATTCTGAATGAAAACTGGGTATTAAGAACTCCAAAAGGAAAAAGGAGAGAGGGAAATTATCAAGCAACAGTATTTTAAAGGTCCATAACTAAAGGACACAAGTTTCTAGATTTAAAAAGCTCAGCTGGTGCCCAAACAATGAATCTAAGGAGAACCCCTCAGGGGCACAGTATCTGTTTAAAAAAAAAAAACTTTTAAAGTGAAAAATCAGATTGAGTTCAAAGGATAAGAAGTGAGAATTGCATTTGATTTCTCAACAGCAACTCTAAAAGCTAGTATTCCCCTGAAAAATTCTAAGGGAAAGATGAACTTCCAATTTAGAGATGTAAACCCAATCAAATTTTAATCAAAGTAGAGAGTAAAGACATTTTCAGGTATGAAGATCTCAAAAAATTTATCTCTCATGTATCATATCTTAGGAGGCTACCTGAGGAGGTGACAAACAAAATTTTGAACTTAAACCAAGAATACAGAAAATGAGTGATTCAACAAAAAGGATTGGTAATAGGAATTCACAGGAAGATGAGAGAAGTCCCAGGCTGATAACTACTCAATAGACTTACAAAACAAGCAGTAACACAATGATGGAGGTTCCCAGAAGAAACAACTAAAGAAAGCATTGCCACTCAGATTACTATTAATAAATAAGAATAAAGTATTAGTTTCTTTTCAATTTGGTAAATAATATAAAACTGAATTAGTGACACATAATAAAGTAAAAATAAATGAGACAATTATGAAATGCAGAAAAAACAAAAGGTTAAACAAGATAATGAACACAAAAATGATTCATATACTTTCATATAAAGAAAATTCTGATCATTGATCTAAACAAACCTGATATATTTATAATGGGAAGACTGAAGGAATAAAACTGTATATAACTGGGAGTGAGGGAAGGTATAACCTAAATCTCATGAAATTAATAGGAAGTCCATTGGTGATCTCTAAAAATGGAGGGAAAAATCATTACAGTATTCTTTTAATTTTAAGTATGCAAGGAAATAAAAAAAGAGCTAAAATTTTTTAAAGTAATTACCAACAGGGAATAGGCCTCAGGACTGAGATCTATAATATTATGTATTATAGGCCTTGCAATTTTTTGTAATATTATATATCTCAACTAAAAATGTAAATTTCAAACAAGAAAACCAAATAAGAGATGGTCAAAGAGATTCAAAGCAGATATAAAACAAGGAAACATATACAATGGAATATTACTCAGTCATGAAAAGAATGAAATAATGCCATTTGCAGTAACATGAATCGACTTAGAGATTGTCATACTGAGTGAAGTAAGTCATACATAAAAAGACATATCGTAGGATATTGCTTATATGTGGAATCTGAAAGAAAATGGTACAAATCATATTACTTGCAAAATATAGAGTCACGGATATAGAAAACAAACTTATGGCTACCAAGGGGAAGTGAAAGGAGGGACAAAGTGGGAGACTAGGACTGACATATATACACTACTATATATAAAATAGATAATAAGGACCTTCAGCACAAGGAACTCTACTCAGTATTTTGTAATGGCCTATATGGGAAAGGAATCTAAAAAGAGTGGGTAAATGTGTAGTATAAATGATTCACTTTGCAGTACAACAAAAACTAACATAAGATTGTAAGTCAACTATACTCCAGTAAAATTTTTAAGTAAAGCAGAATTAGCAATATTAATAACAAAAAATGATGAAAGATAAATTTAAGTACTAAATAAAATAAAAAGTAAAATTATGTGATGATAAATGGTAGATTTTTCAAAGATGATTAAACATTCACAGACTCACTTTCACTAAACACAGGGAGCTAAATACATGAAGTTTTTTTAAATTTTATTATAATCCAAGTAAAGGGACTTTGCCTCCCAAACAAGGTGAAATAACAGGATCCAGATTTACCTTGCTGGCAGAAACAAGTAATCATCAAAATATATGAGTAACAATTTTCAGGACTCTAGACATCAGGAAGTGGAAACGTTGATCCCTAAGAGTGAAAAACAAACAAGATGAGCCCTAAGACCCCTTGAGCTTACTGCTTGCAAAGAGTTTCTAACCATAGTACTGGGAAGGAAAACTGAGGCAGAATCCAGTGAATTTCCTGATTTGAGGAGATCTAGAATTCTATACACAGTGAAAATATCTTTGAACAACAAAGCAAATAAAAACATTTTAGCATATTACCAGCAGATCTGCATTTGAAGAAATGTTAGAAGAAGCTCTGTAGACAAAGGAAAATAATATCAGATGTAAATATGGCTCTACAGAAGAGAATTAAGACAACCAGAAATAATAACATAGGTAAATATGTAGATTTTTTCTCATTATTTAAATCTTTTAAAAAGATAACATAACTATTTAAATAAAAACAACAACACAGTGTGTGATTTGTAATATATGTACAAGCTAAATATATGATAATAGTAGTACAAAAATCAGGAAAGAAAGAAGTATGCCATTGTAAGATTTTTACAGTAAACATGACATGGTATAAAGTCACTTGAATGTAAACCATGGTAAATTAAAGCTATGTACTGTATGTTGTAAAACAAGCACTAAAATAGCAAAGTGTTATAGCTAATGAATCAAAAAAGGAAATGAAATGGAATCATAAAACAAGTTCCATTAAATCAAAAAATAAGAAAAAGAAAAAGTCAAAGAGGATAAATAAACAAACAGCAAGGTAATAGATTTAAGCCAAATCATATCAATGATCACATTAAACGTAAATGGTCTAAATATCATAACTAAAAGGCACAGATTGTCAGATTGGATATAAAAGTAAAACCTAACAATCTGCCTACAAAAACACATTTTAAATGCAAAGTCACATTTAGGTTAAAAATAAAGGAATGTAAAAGGATATACCATGCTAACATTAATGACTTTGTTTTTTTGGGCTCCAAAATCACTGCAGATGGTGACTGCAGCCATGAAATTAAAAGGCGCTTACTCCTTGGAAGAAAAGTTATGACCAACCTAGATAGTATATTCAAAAGCAGAGACATTACTTTGCCGACTAAGGTCCGTCTAGTCAAGGCTATGGTTTTTCCTGTGGTCATGTATGGATGTGAGAGTTGGACTGTGAAGAAGGCTGAGCGCCGAAGAATTGATGCTTTTGAACTGTGGTGTTGGAGAAGACTCTTGAGAGTCCCTTGGACTGCAAGGAGATCCAACCAGTCCATTCTGAAGGAGACAACCCTGGGATTTCTTTGGAAGGAATGATGCTAAAACTGAAGCTCCAGTACTTTGGGCACCTTATGCGAAGAGTTGACTCATTGGAAAAGACCCTGATGCTGGGAGGGATTGGGGGCAGGAGGAGAAAGGGACGACCGAGGATGAGATGGCTGGATGGCATCACAGACTCAATGGACGTGAGTCTGAGTGAACTGTGGGAGTTGGTGATGGACAGGGAGGCCTGGCGTACTGCGATTCATGGGGTCACAAAGAGTCGGACAAGACTGCGCGACTGAACTGAACTGAACATTAATCAAAAGAAAGAGTGATGGTATTTTTCAGACTATTACTAGATTTCAGAGTAAAGAATATCATAGCTATATAGGGATCAATTTACCAAGACAAAATAATACTTTTAAACTTTTTTCCCCTTAATAATAAAGTTTCAAAGTACATAAAGCAACAACTGATAAAAATTCAGGGAGTAATAGATAAACTTATAATTATAGTTAGGGATTTCAATGCCCATCTCTCAATAATAGAACAAACAAACAGAAAATCAGTAAGAATATAGACTTGAACAATATATTCAACCAACATATCCTAATTAACTCTATCTAGCAAGAGCAGAATAAACATCCTTCCTAAGTGAACACAGAACATTCACCAAGACAGACCATATTTGGCAACATAAAACAAATCTTGATAAATTTAAAACAATTCAAGTCATACAAAGTGTGTTCACTAACTACAGGAAAAAAACATTAAAAGAAACACATCAAAAAAAAAAACAAAAAAAGAGGTTAGCTGTAAAATCAAGCTCTACATAATGGATCCTGATATATGTCCCAGGTATAAGTCAGGAGTAAGTGCTGTGCAGTGTTCTATCTGGGGCATATGTTCAAACCAGTATTTGTCTTCTTCTTCCATTCACAAAGACTACTCCTCTCTTAGTACCCAGATTCATCAAGCCTACAACTGGGTCTGCTTAGTGTCTGTTCTTAGAAAAAAAGACATTTCTTTTATTTTTTTTTAATTGAGAAAAAGTAAGATGTTCATTTGTCTGAAGTCCAAAATTCTCAGTCAATATAATTTCAAATAACTTGTCTGTGTCATGTTCAAAGTTTTCATTTTGGTAGCATGAATAGACTTACATGGATGATAATTATCTACTCATGCTTTTATGTTGATTTTTAGCCTAACCATCTTTTGGCTCTCCTCACAGTTCAATCTTGTCCATAGAATATTTGCAAATATCTCTCCAAGCTCCTAACTGTTGGTAACATTCTATTCTAATTTCCAGCATTAGCCTGCCTTTTTCTCTAGTTTTATATTCCTTTGATCATTTCAATGAGAATGTAGAAAGAATAGTAAAATGTGTATGCTCACACTACTTTAAGTCATGATCCACATATCTTAATAAACTTCATTTGTTTCAAAGCACCAAAAAATATAGAATTTCATAAACTCTGTTTCATATAATTGCAAATTTAGTTTTTTCTCTACATAATTGTCTTCAAGCATCTAGCTAAAGTAAAAAGGCTTCCCAAATACATTTATCAGAAAAATAAACATCCATAGAGTCAATAGGCATACTCTTCTTGTATTGCTGCTGCTGCTGCTGCTAAGTCGCTTCAGTCGTGTCTGACTCTGTGTGACCCCACAGACAGCAGCCCACCAGGCTCCCCTGTCCCTGGGATTCTCCAGGCAAGAACACTGGAGTGGGTTGCCATTTCCTTCTCCAATGCATGAAAGTGAAAAGTGAAAGTGAAGCTGCTCAGTCATGTCTGACCCTCAGCGACCCCTTGGACTGCAGCCTACCAGGCTCCTCCGTTCATGGGATTTTCCAGGCAAGAGTACTGGAGTGGGGTGCCATTGCCTTCTCTGCTGCCTCAGTAAAAATGTAACAGTGACTTTCAGAACTTTCAGAAGCCGAAAGTTAAAGAGAGAGACTTGGGGGAAAGAAGGAAAACAGAGATAAAATTAGCAACAGACTAGCTAAAGTCCTTGTTCAATCATTGCCACAAAATGCATGCAAGTGCACATGTATGCGCACACTCTCTTCTCACACACACACACCCTCTTTATTAAAATGCATAAAGCGGCCAGAAGCAGGAGCACCAATAAATTCTTCTGTATAAGCAGAATTTTTTAATGGCTCCCTGAACACTAATAACCGCTGCTCTCTTATGTGTACTTGACTGTTTAACCTTTTTCTGGTGCTTTTTAACTTCTCCAAGTCAGGTACTAATATGGAACTAATGTGGGGTTTATTTTCCCTATAGGAATAGCAAAAAGTGCAGTGCACATTATCGTAATCAGACAAGTGCTTCTAGCAGTGGTAGAACTTTAGATCAAAGCCTATGTATTATTGGCCAGGAAAAGAATTTAATAACAATTGCAAGGGTAAGCATCTTGTTTTTAAATATCAGATACTTCACTGAATATTATTCGTGGGAAAAAAATATTGTTGGCAAGCAAGTGACCCAGCAGGAGAGAAATGGACACCCTGTCAGTCCTAAGTTGCATTGGCCTCAGGAACAAGGATACCCACACAATAGCCAACCATCACAGCCTGACATTGATAAAGGATAGCTAGAAACACAAACCATTTTTATCTTTGGAAGATAAATTTTTGAGGTGGTTCTCATTCCTGGAAATAATACAGTTTAAGTGAATGGGGTAGGGGCAATGTTGTATTTCTGTTCATATCAATCATGCACCTCAATATTCCAGGGATTCTTATGAGTTGCAACTTGAAAGTATTAATACATATCCCAGACTCAGCTTTTCTGCCTGTTTCATCTTCATTTGAAGTTTTTTTTTTAATCATGATTTTTCTCTCACAGGATACCTTGGAGATGTGGCAAACATTTCCTTGGTAAAAATGAATAAGATAACATCAAGATTTTTTTCCTCCTGAATTTTAGCTGCTGGATACTTTTCAATTCTTCTATTTTTCAAATACAGAGGTCACTTCAGCATCCTGACACCACAGTAGTGGTGTTCCAGCTGCATTAATACAGTTCCTGCTGAGCTTCTGCAGAAAGAGGAATTCATTTCTGAACCAGCAAGGAGAGTACAAGGAAAAATTAAGGGAGGATGAATAAACAATTTAAATGAAAGAGAATAGCAGGAACAAAGTAAATGGTTATACACAAATGTGCATGTATATATAAATGGGAGGGGGGACACAAGTAAAAGTGTCTAGGAAGAGGAGCACCTAGGAACCAATATTTTTATGTCATTTTTTTTAAATTAAGAAATGAGAATGTGTTGATCCTTCAGTGAAATAAAGCCACTGTAAAGTTTTTATCTGGATCCAATTTAAATACCATCTTAAAAGAAGAACTGAGGCAATCACTTTTCTCAGCTGAATAAAGACATGTCTACTTACTGAGCAGTCCACAGCAATAAAATTAGTTGCTTCTGATATTAGCCCAATGTTTTCATCATTGCTGTAGCTGGACAAACATAGTTGTAAATCATTACTCTGACACCCTAAATATACTTCATCATACTTGGAAATGCAGAATGTTTGCACTCAATAATTCTTTTCAGAAACAGGATCCAATATGCAAATGAACTTAGGTAATATTTACCTTTTATCTAAAGTCAACTAGTAACACTAAAATATCCTCTTCTGAGACACATATCTACAGAAAGAAAAAGTTGAAAACATTTCCTCTGTTCTGTTAATTACAGAATAACTGAAATGATTGGAATAAGCAAATATACCTGGTAGAAATATTCTGAAATATTGCTAAAGCAATTTTTAAAATATACCCCTAAAGAGGTCTTTTACTACATGATATCCAGGAAATCTTTTAACTATATAGCACTAATAGCAATGAAATAAACATGTAGGTATCTGGCTAATTAACCAAAAAAAATTTAACTTATTTTCTTAACTGCTATTTTTGTAGTAAAAACTTACATCAAACCAATGTTTCTATTTTATGAATAACTTCCCTCTCCCTCCAAAGGTAATGAGTAATAACTATCAAAACAAGAGAATTAATTCCTGTGACCTTTCTTTTCTCCATCTCATTCTCTAAAGTGAGCAGCTAAAAGTAAAAGTAAGTTAAGAGATCTTAATTATCCAGAACTATATAAATATCTTGCTAATAACTCAGTTAAGAGCTTCCAGTATAATTCTAGGTCAAGTTTAATTAGGATGATGGCAGCACTTGGTATGTTGGCCTCCATTTCTGAGAACTCATTTATGTGCAAAGCACTAATGTTGTTTTGATTTTACCATCCCCAATATATAGATGAAGAAACTGAGGCTTGGAGAGATTCATAATTTTTTTTTAAGGCCACATGGCTAGTAAGCCAAAATTTAAATTCAAGCCAGTCTAACTTCAGAGATGACCCTCTCTCCACTACACTTACTGCCTCCCCAGTACTGACACACTCTGACAATTCCCATTCACAACCACTCAGTTATCAATGTAAAACTATATGTCATTCTGTGCATCCTGGATTCTCTTTCATCTAAATCTCAAAGGTCAGTGCTTTACAAATTCTATTTTAAAGAATCATATTTCCAATTTGATTACTAACACCTCCAAGAATTGGATTCTTCACTTTCATGTTATATCTGGAAAATAATTGTTGATAGTACCATATTTAGAAGTGGAGAGTAGTAACAAGAAATCTAAGCAAACCATTTTTTTAATTAAAAAAATGTTTTTCTACTACCTGTTTAACTTTTACAAACTTTGAAACACCTTCAATTCCAGCTATGCCAATTCTGCAGTTCTTAAATGGCCAGCTTTCATAAACAGCAGGCAGGGTGTCCAGCTCCACACAGTAATAATAATACTTGCGTTTCTATAGCATCTTTTCTCCAAGAAGCTTTAAGTTATTGGATTAACTCTACCAGTTTCCCTTGCCAACATACTTCCAAATATAATACTTTTTATTACTGTGCATTATAAGGAGAGAAAAAACATTTGAAGTGCAAATAATATGCTAAAGAGCCAACAAATATAGGCTATACCTAATACAAACACGTTTCGAGAAAAACATATTTTAACAAATATTCTGGCCCATTAGGAGAATTTATTTGTTTTCACCTCTAACTGAAATATATCGTCATGGCTAACAATTATCAGCAGTTTGATTATTTGAGTACTTGGTTAATTCTTGAGGATATAATCAAGTTGGCATTTTTGTACCTAATTTATTCATTATGAAGTTATTTGTACCTAATTTGTTTATTACAAAATTAAGTAACTGAAAAAACACCTGAATGTGGGCAAGCTCTTAACTAAAGAGTATCTCAAGAAAATACCTCTTAGAGAGAAAAACAAACAAACAAACACAAGATATCTCTACATTCTGGGCAGCTAGTCAACTGTTTTTTGCGTTAAGCCAAGACTATAACCTGTGAACTTAGTTTAAGTTTGCTTCTACCATAAGTATTTCCATGGCATACCAAACCATCCAAATGCTTTGATTTGCCTATACAATAGTGCTGAGTGAAACACAGTGACTGCTTTCTTTCTGTGAGAGTGAAAGTTACTCATAGAATCACCCCCGCCCACAAATCTTTACTTCTTAGAAAATATTGTAATTATGTGGACACTATGATGCTGCCTGAGCCACATGGCTTTTTCCTTTCTAGAAATATCCATGCAAGCAGGGATCCAGAGAACCAGATGTGGGGTATTTACTTCTGTGATCTCACTGTTTATGACAGTCAAGTTAAACAGAAACTTCTCTGTGAATCAACCCTAGTTTCCCAGTCACAGAGTATGAATGCTGCTGTGGACATTTGTTGTAAATAGTTTGGCCGCATTGGTCACATGTCTGGAACTCACTTCAGAGGCAAAGTGGGAACACACAGCATATGGGCTTAGAATTCACGAAAGAACTCTCATGAAGGGAAAGATTAGAGCTACATGTCACAGCAGAGGAAGTTGTTAACTCAGCAATTCCAGACAGACTGTCCTGCCAAGCACCAGAGGGTGAGTTGGGGAGGACAGAATAGGGTAGGAAATTAAAACATGAGACCAAAATGTCAGAAAATTGAAAATGATAGTGATAAAGTGAAAGTTAAAACAATGATTAGGTATACTATATACATATAGTTTACATATGTCTGTAAAAGAGTAACACCTGGTAAGAATCTAGTTAATCAGAGCTTCCTTTCTTTCTCATAAGAAATTTCTAAGACAAAACTGCTTTTGAAGTCATTATAATATCCAACATTTGCAAATATTTATTCAGTGCCCCACCATGTACCTAGTACTATGGTAGATCACTCAGTCGTGTCCAGCTCTTTGCAACCCCATGGACTATAGTCTACCAGGCTCTGAGGAGCCTCTCAGTCCATGGAATTTTCCAGACAAGAGTACTGGAGTGGGTTGCCATTTTCTTCTCCAGGGGATCTTCCCAACCCAGGGATCGAACCCGGGTCTCCCGCAGTGCAGGCAGATGCTTTACTGTCTGAGCCACCAGGGAAGCCTACTATGGTAGAAGTATATCTAAATAAATGTTAAAGAAAAGTAATTTAAAGCCATCCATATACTTGTATTTTTTTTTTCACTTTGAAAGAATACGAGATTAAAATATTACCTCAAAATTTTATTTTGCTAATAGAATTGCATTGCAATGATTGGTCTACATTGTCTTAACCAAGCTTCCCTGTGACAAATAGTATGTCAGCTTCATTATCCCCTGTTGCAAAATACAAAGAGGGGCTATGTATTTGAAATACAGAGAACTCAATGACATTCCATAATAAAGTTTTTGTTCTTACTTTTGAAGGTGTTATCAATGCTGTCACAATCAACGGGCACAATAAATCTCTTGGATCTAATGGCCTATCCAGTGAGGAGAGTACTATTCAAAGGTGAAATTTTTCTTCAATAATCAGTATGCCAAAGAAAATCCATAGTTTTTCAAATGGGTAATTATCATCATTGTCTTTAAAAGCTCTTGATTCTTTACTGTTAATAAAATTAAGAGTTTTTCAGGATGACGTCTGGAAATAGGTCGTGTTCTTACAAATGGCCAAAACACAGCTTTTGCAATGGTAATCTTTCTACTTTCCAGTCAGGAGGTGGAGTTTATTCTCTTCTCCTGAAATGTGGACTGGCCCTATGAGCCTGTGACCACAGGATCAATCCAGATGTGGCAGAAGTGACATAAAAAAAAAAAAAATCATAGTCCAGGCCTTAAGAGATCTGCAGCTTTTGTCTGACCTCCAATATGCCCCATGTGGAACTAGCTGCCATCCTGTGAGCAAGTTCAATCTATCCTTAGAATATGTTCTTCCTACCTTATTTCTTGCTGAAGATGGTTTCAAATAACTAGAGCCACTTCAAGTCCCAACAGCAGTAAGTTTTAATGCCTAAAGTAATTCTTCTTTAAAAGTGTATCAATTTCCTTAAAATTCTGAGCAGGCTATCCTTACAAAAAAGGCCTGAATATAATTTTATTTGTTTGGGCAAGAAAAGTCCACTGAGCTTAAAGCACCTGGGTTTCAATCCCAACTCTGTCATATTGCATCTACATCTTCTCACCACTAAAATTTGAAAAATGAGAATTCAATGAGATAATATGTGGGAAAAGCCTTGTAAATGGTTAAGTCATTGTGGGGGAAAAAAAAAAAAAGGGTGACACAGTCAATAGGCCATTTGTACACAGTAAGACTACAAGTGCCAAACAGAAGTGGCTATGGGTTGCTATATCCAACTTTATCAAAGTATGAACTTGGGCCGGGACTTTCCTGGCAGGAGGGCACCCAGTTCAACTTCAGGAGATTCAGTAGGCACTGATCTTTGTGTATTCATCCAATAAATATTGATTTGGCATTAATGTAACTGGCACTGTTCTAGTCACAGGAACACAACATGAATGAAAAAAAAATATGGGCTTTCTTGCAACTTTTATTTGCCTAACTAGAGACATGTTATCATGCTGGTAAGAGTTAAGAAAAGAATAAATAAGCCTAGGAAAAGAAAAAGACAGTAAGCAGGAGGGTAAGATTTTAGGGAGGAAAGCCTCTCTGATATGGTAAACTTATGCAGAGATCTGAATGAAGGGAACAGACCCTACATATATACATGTGGAAAGATATTCCAAGCAGTAGAAACAATCAGTGCAAAAGCCCTGAGATAGTATCATGCTCACTGTGTTCATGACCAGCAGGGAGGCCAGTACAACTGGATGGAAGCACCCATGAGAAGAGTGACAGGAGATGAGAGCAGAGAGCAAGAGGGGTCCCTGTCAGGTACAGCATGGTGGGCCACAGCAACAACTTTAGACTTATTCCAAATGAGACGATACCAAAAGAGGTCTCGAACAGAGCAGAAGCACAACCCAATCTATCTTTTCAAGAGATCAGGTGGGAGGGTGTAGAACACATCATGGAAGGGAAGCAGGAGCCTACAGCTTTGGTGGCAGTCTTGCCAGGAAGTGATACAGCCTGGACTCAGGCTGTGGCTGTCATAGGGTTCAAAGTGGCTGGATCCTGGATATTGTTCAAAATCAGCACCAGCAGATTTGCCAATAGACTAGAGGTAGTGGGTGGGAAGTAAAAAGGAGTCAAGAAAGAGGTGTATTATGCTGTTTCTAAGCAAACAAGACAATCATTTTAGGGTTAGTTTTGCTAAAAGATAACCAAAAAATAGGTTAAGCACCAGGTTTTCAATGTCCTGGCCAAATGGAAAAAAATATACTTCTGAATGCCAGTAGTCTCTTTAGAAATTATTTAACTGTCATATAAATGTACAGATTTGGGGGAAACATTATGAGATGCAGAAAAGCAACTTGAATTCTATTTTCTTTAGTTAAAACTTTATAACTAAGCACAGCTGCAGACTGCCCAGGCATAATTATAGCTCCACCTGGCAGGCAAGCCCCTTGGTTTGAAGCATAGCATTTCATTAATAAAATGAAAGAATGTGTGTAATTGTATTTTTAAACAGTTGAAATGGAAGGAGACTCGTAGATGAATGGCTCTCTTGATTAGGCCACAACCTAGTGTATTGAAGTGTCATGTGAACATTGCCTGTCACAGATGCCATCCCAGAACAAGTGAGGCTGGGCCTCCCATGGGGTGTTCAGGTAATATACTGCTGCTGCTGCTAAGCTGCTTCAGTCGTGCCTGACTCTGTGTGACCCCACAGATGGCAGCCCACCAGATTCCCCCGTCCCTGGGATTCTCCAGGCAAGAACACTGCAGTGGGTTGCCATTTCCTTCTCCAAAGCATGAAAGTGAAAAGTGAAAGTGAGGTTGCTCAGTTGTGTCCGATTCTTTGTGACCCCATGGACTGCAGCCTACCAGGCTCCTCCATCCATGGGATTTTCCAGGCAAGAGTACTAGAATAGGGTGCCATTGCCTTCTCTGCAGATAATATGCTGGGCCTTCTTAATGCAAACACTCTTTTATAATTTCACAGCATTCCAAGGAAGGAAAAAGCACAATCCGTGGGCATCCGCATTGTACTTATATTCTACCCATATCTTTGTTTTCTTCAGGCTAACAGGTTACCAAGAAGCAGTATTAAAAGAAAAATATGTGCAGCTGACAAATATTATGTTGTCCTCTATCCAGTAATTTCTTATTTATCTACTCAATGGTTTGCATTTCACTGTATGATTAAATTACTGCATATACTAATTAGCACAACAGCTCCCAAAACATGACATTTTCAACTCCTCCAGGAGCTACCAACAAAATCCAAGTACCTTTTTTACAGAAGTAAAAATCTACATTTGTTCTCTGTGGAACTTAATCCTTGATAAAGAAAAGAAAATTTAATTTTATGCTGTTTCAAATTACCCATTTTACAGATGAAAATTAGATTTTCTCCCTAGATAGACCCTAATCTTACATTCTAAATCACAGCCCTTTAAAGTAAAGGGAAATGCTTTCAGAAAGGACATAATTGACAAATCTCTATAATAGCTTGTTGTTTTTAACACAGCTCCCTTAAAACTTACAGATAAGGGATGTTTGTGAATACAATATAAAAATCGATTTAGTAACTCCACAGAGTTCTTTTCAAACACTCATAAAACATTTTTTAATTAATCCAATGGAAAGTTTTAAAGAAAATCATACAGTAATACTCTCTGCTTCAGGGAAATATATTAATAACAAAACCAAAAACTACCTACCTAGAGATTTAAAAACACACTCTTCTGAATAACTCAATACCCAAGATAAAATTATAGACTATTTAGAAACTAATGATGGTTCCAATTAATAAAACCCAGAACTTCTTGGAGAAGTAACAGAGTCCAGATCAGGAGCAAGAGTTGTACAGTGTAAGTTTGTTTAATGTAAGTCTGATGACTTGTCCCAGAAAACAAGGCTATAAGGGTCACGTGAAAAGGACCAAGGATCAGTACAGAGGACCTCCAATGGCCAAATATGAGACAGACTTTGTGAACACTGAAAAGTCAGGAATACAATAGACTGAGACACAAACATTAAAATATATGCATTTTAATAACGCATTCAAAATGATTACTTCTAGAGATTTCTAGAACACCAACTTATTTTGAAAAAACTACAAATAAGAGACTCCAGAATGTATCCTGCCCTTCTCTATGAAATCTATCTCAGGGGAATCATTTAGTTGATATTAAGGATTTATAAAATTGAAACTCCCCACTTCACAACATCTAATGAAATAATGGATCTAGGCAGTGATCATGGATGACTGCTAACACCATTAGGTAAGAGTGATGCAGAACCTTATAATGGATGGATTAGGCTGAAAGCACCTGAGCCCACTGATAATACAACATGAAGAAAAACAACCAAACATCATGCTCATTCATGCCCAACTCTTTGTGACCCCACGGACTATACAGTCCGTGGAATTCTCCAGGCCAGAATACTGGAGTGGGTAGCCTTTCCCTTCTCCAGGGGTTCCTCCCAATCCAGGGATCGAATCCAGGTCTCCCGCATTGCAGGTGGATTCTTTACCAGCTGAGCCACAAGGGAAGCCGAGTTATAAGAAATCTTTGTCAAAATTATTAAACTCAACCTGAATCTGATCAAGCCTTTAGTTAAAGGTGAACTAAAGTTAGATGAACATGTTAAACAACACCATGAAGATAAAATCAGCCAAATTAAGAAAGCCTTCCTCAGCAATCAATGCAAAGAAATAGAGGAAAACAATAGAATGAGAAAGACTAAAGATCTCTTCAACAAAATTAGAGATACCACGGAACATTCATACAAAGATGGGCTCAGTAAAGGACAAATGGTAGGGACCTAACAGAAGCAAAAGATATTAAGAAGAGGTGGCAAGAATACACAGAAGAACTATACAAAAAAAGACCTTCACAACCCAGATAATCATGATGGTGTGATCACTCACACTCATCTAGAGCCAGACATCCTAGAATGTGAAGTCAAGTGGGCCTTAGGAAGCATCACTACAAACAAAGCTAGCAGAGGTGATGGATTCCAGTT
Organism: Aepyceros melampus; assembly: GCA_006408695.1. Lineage (NCBI taxonomy): Eukaryota > Metazoa > Chordata > Mammalia > Artiodactyla > Bovidae > Aepyceros > Aepyceros melampus. Next base: position 143,334 of record SJXQ01000619.1, read on the forward strand.
GAGCTATTTCAAATCCTGAAAGGTGATGCTGTGAAAGTGCTGCACTCAATATGCCAACAAATTTGGAAAACTCAGCAGTGGCCACAGGACTGGAAAAGATCAGTTTTCATTCCAATCCCAAAGAAGGGCAATGCCAAAGAATGTTCAAACTACCACACAATTGCACTCATCTCACACACTAGTAAAGTAATGCTCAAAATTCTCCAAGCCAGGCTCTAATAGTACATGAACTGAGAACTTCCAGATGTTCAAGCTGGACTTAGAAAAGGCAGAAGAACCAGAGATCAAATGGCCAACATCCACTGGATCATCAAAAAAGCAAGAGAGTTCCAGAAAAACATCAACTTCTGCTTTACAGACTATGCCAAAGCCTTTGACTGTGTGGATCATGACAAATTGTGGAAAACTCTTAGAGATGAGACTACCAGACTACCTTACCTGCCTCCTAAGAAACCTGTATGCAGGTCAAGAAGCAACAGTTAGAACCGGACATGGAACAATGGACTGGTTCCAAATTGGAAAAGGGTACATCAAGGCTGTATACTGTCACCCTGCTTATTTAACTTATATGCAGAGTACATCATGCCAAATGCTGAGCTGGATGAAGCACAAGCTGGAATCAAGATTGCCAGGAGAAATATCAATAACCTCAGATATGCAGATGGCACTACCCTTATGGCAGAAAATGAAGAGAAACTAAAAAGCCTCCTGAGGAAAGTGAAAGTGAGAGGAAAGAGGAGAGTGAAAAAGTTGGCTTAAAACTCAACATTCAAAAATCTAAATCCTGGCATCCAGTCCCATCACTTCATGGTAAATAGATGGGGAAACAATGGAAACAGGTGAGAGACTTTATTTGGGGAGGGGGGCTCCAAAATCACTGCAGATGCTGACCGCAGCCATGAAATTAAAAGATGCTTGCACCTTGGAAGAAAAGTTATGACCAACCTAGACAACAAAAGGATTTAAGAGCCGGACCATAAATAAAGCTGAGCACCGAAGAATTGATGCTTTTGAACTGTGATGTTGGAGAAGCCTCTTGAGAGTCCCTTGGACTGTAAGGAGATCCAACCAGTCAATCCTAAAGGAAATTAACCCTGAATATTCACTGGAATGATTGATGCTGAAACTCCAATACTTTAGCCACCTGATGCAAAGAACTGACTCATTGGAAAAGACCCTGATGCTGGGAAAGATTGAAGACAGGAGAAGAAGATGACAGAGGATGAGACGGTTGGATGGCATCACCAACTCGAAGGACATGAGTTTTTGGAAGAAAAGTTATGACCAACCTAGACAACAAAAGGATTTAAGAGCCGGACCATAAATAAAGCTGAGCACCGAAGAATTGATGCTTTTGAACTGTGATGTTGGAGAAGCCTCTTGAGAGTCCCTTGGACTGTAAGGAGATCCAACCAGTCAATCCTAAAGGAAATTAACCCTGAATATTCACTGGAATGATTGATGCTGAAACTCCAATACTTTAGCCACCTGATGCAAAGAACTGACTCATTGGAAAAGACCCTGATGCTGGGAAAGATTGAAGACAGGAGAAGAAGATGACAGAGGATGAGACGGTTGGATGGCATCACCAACTCGAAGGACATGAGTTTGAGCAAGCTTCGGGAGTTGATGAAAGACAGGGAAACCTGGCATGCAATTCATGGGGTCTCAAATAGTCAGACATGACTGAGCAACTGAACTGAGCTGAACTGACTGAAGTAAAATATCATATGTTACACAGTATGTAGGTTGAATAATAAAACCCTTCTTCCCTACTCCAAAGGTGTCCACATCCTAATCTCCCAAAACAAGTGATGATGTTTCTTCACATGACAAAAGGGACTTTGCAGATATGATTAAGAACCTTGAACTGGGATAATTCTCCTGGATATCTAGGTGGATCTGTTGTAACCACAGAGATTCTTATAAGAGGAATGCAGAAGGGTTAAAGTCAGACAGATCTGAATAGGCTACCCTGTGAGTTCTGTGAGTTTCAAGATGGAAGAAAGGGCTAAGGGCCAAGACCCAAGACCCCAAAAATAGAGGTAGCCCTTCAGAGCTGCAAAATCAAGGAAATAGATTCTTCCTGAGAGCCTCTAGAAGGAACCAGTCCTAACATATTGATTTTAGGACTTCTGATCTCCGCAACTATAAGAGAAGAAATCTGTATTGTTTCAGCCGCTAAATGTGTGCTAAATTATTACAACAGCAATAGGAAACTAATACAGATGAAAAAAATAAGTAAAGCTGAGAAGGGCACGGACTGGCCAAGGAGTACAAGTTACTTCAAGTCTCAGTTCTAATAAGTCTTGTTATATAGTGTTCCAGGGCACAGAATAAAAAGTTAGTATAATAAACTACTTTTTATTTATTTAATAAAATAAATCATGAACAAAATTCAAAAACAACAAATAAGAAATTAGGAAAGATGATGTACAAATGGCAAATGAGCATATGAAAATTTGCATACAATTTCAACAGTGGTGAGATAAATGAAAATTAAAATGAAATTTTATTTAACAGATTAACAAATTTTTAAATTATTATCATCCAACACAGATGAGTTCTGGATAAAGGGCAATCTCTTAAATGCTTAAAAGAATTTGAAACTTGTACAATCTTTTGGGAAGGAAATTTGGTGACTTATAAAATTTTCAAATACTCATACCTTTAACTACATTCCTAAGAATCATCCTACAGAAATGTTTATACTCAGAATCAAAGAAGTAAAATGGGAAGATAGTTCATGTTCATAGACAGGAAAACCAATTATTGTTACAATGTCTATACTTGACCTATAGATTCAATGCAATCTCAATCAAAATCCTAAGTTTTTTTTTTTTCTGGATAGACAAACTGAGTCTAAAGTTTTGTAGAGAAGCAAAAAGACCCAGAATAAACAATGCAATATTGAAAAAGGACAACAAAATTAGAGGATGCTATTACCTGACTTCAAGACCTACTATAAAAGCTACATTAACCAAGACATTTTAGTATTGAAGAAGAATAGGTATATCAATGGACAGAATAGAGAGCCTGAAATAGACCCACATAAAGATAGTCAGCTGATCTTCGACAAAGATACAAAAGTAACAGCAAAGAGAGTCTCTTCAGCAAATGGTACTGGAATAACTGGACATCCACATGCAAAAAAAAAGATGAATCAAGAAACAAAGCTCACATTCTTCAGAAAAATTAACTCAAAATTGATCATAGACCTAAATGTAAAACATAAAACTATAAAACTCCTAGAAAATAGCATAGAATAAAACCTAGATGACCTCAGTACATTGATGCATTTTTAGATACGATACCAAAGATACAATCCATGAAAGAAATAATGGATATGCTAGGCTTCATTACAATGAAAAACTCTGCTCTGTAAAAGACAGTAATAGAAGATTTCTAATGCAAGCCACAAACTAGGAGAAAATAATAGCCAAAAAATACATTTCATAAAGGATTATTATCCAAATATTGGAGTACAGTCTAGGCTCGATGCAGGATACAGGATGCTTGGGGCTGATGCACTGGGATGACCCAGAAAAATGGTATGGGGAGGGATGTGGGAGGGGTGTTCAGGACTGGAACACGTAAAAAAAAGAAAAGCTTTAATTCTGGTCACCTACTATGAACTTTACAAATTGTATTAGTCTGCTAGGGCTTTCCTAACAAAGTACCACAGACTGGATGGCCTAAACAAATTTGTTTTATCATAGTTCTGGAGGCTAGAAATCCAAGATCAAGGCAAGGCTGGTATCTATTGAGGCCTCTCTCCTTGGATTATACATGGCCATCTTCTCCTCGTGTCTTCACATGATTGCCCATTTATGCATATTTGCATCCTAATCTCTTTTTATAAGGACACAAATTGTGCTGAATTAGGACCCACCCCAGTGACCTCATTTAATTGTAACCACCTTGATAAAATCCTGTCTTCAAATACAGTTACATTCTGAGATACTAGGAGTTAGGATTTCAACATATGAATTTTGAGGGGGACACAGTTAAGCTCATAAAAATACATATTTATCCATTACTATCTTCTTCCTACACTATGTATAATACCGCTGATAATTTGCCAGAAATGCATTTTTGCCTTGCTTTATTTTTTTTCCCCAGATCACTTCCTGAAACCAATCTCAGATGTTTTGTTATCCTAAAAACTTCACTAATTCCCTATATTTCTTTTTAAGTTTTTCTTTTATTTTTCTTTCTTAATGATATCAAAGCAATTCATCAATTCAGTCAAACTGGACACTTGACTGAGAAAAAAAATTCAAACCACATGTTTAGTGCAGTTTGGTCTCTACTGCCAAGATCACTTAAGCCAGTAAGCCTTAAATCTAGCCTTGATAATATTCTGCTTTATTTCCATTTCAAATGTAGTTCTGTATACAGAAACCTCTCTCTCTCTTTTTTTTTTTTTTCATAATTCCTTATGTTTAAGTATGCTTTGCTCTTTTGGATGGTTTGTTTCCTTAAGTTCTTTTAGCAGACAGATTTTTTTTTTCTTTAATTATCTACCTAAGATTACTAAAATATGATTTCCAAAACATGTTAACTTTACTTAACTGACATGAAAGAATCTATGCAGTAGCAACAATCACCAAAGACTGCATAATTGGCTTAAAAGATAGTCAAGATTCCCCAGCCTCAGATCCAAGGGGAGCTCCTAGGTTAAAATGTTCAGACATGTTTCTCCAACACTGTCTTAGATCCTCTTCTGCTTTTGACCAGGCCCCCTCATGAATCATTAATCCCTTCAATGCCTCCTCTGTGTGGATTATTTCTGGTCCTTGCCTACATATCCAGGTTCTCAGCCTTACTTCAGGCACCTCTACCTAAATATCCCTCCACATCATTAACGACTCCTTCAAATCTGCTTCTTCTCCAGGTATCTCAATTTTTCTTGACCCCCACATTCCTAGTTAGCCAGGCTGGAAACTTTATAAACAGACACAGTTTTTCTCTTCCATCACTAAAATTTCTACTTTGTCTTCGTGACCTCTGACTTAAACCGTTCATTGATAATCATGTAAAAAGGACCTTAGACCTTAATTTATTGAATTTTTCTCCCACCACCCTTTCAGTCTCAGCCCCTGTACTGCTAGACTGCTATTTCCAATAACAGACTGTGTAGAGAAGAGAAGGCAGATAAGGAGAGAGGCACTTCCATAGAGATAGAGAAGACAGATGTTAAAGGAAAAGTTGTTTCCCTTAACAATTATCAATTCAAATTTATATATGTCTGATGCTTTCCAAAGCTGAACAAGGTTCAGATTCTTATGCGAGGAAAGGTATTCAATGCCTTCCACATTCTGGTGCTAATTTCCCAACAATTTTCCTTTGATACTCTAAAAACATGGACATTTCATTATTCCTTCCACAAATCCTGTGCTTTCATAGCAGCACAACTATCATACATTTTTTTTTTCAAACGTTTCCTCTTCTCTAGTTTCTACTCATAATTTATATTGAAGTTATTGTGTGAAGCTTTCCCTAATATTTTCAGATATAAGGGACTCATATCCAAACTATCCTCTAGCCTGTGCCTGTGGTGTGTGCTCGGTTGTGTCTGACTCTCTTCAACCTATGGTCTGCAGCCTGCCAGGCTCCTCTGTCCATGGGATTCACCAGCAAGAATACTGGAAGGGTTGCCATTTCCTACTCCAGGGGACCCTCCCAGTCCAGGGATCAGACCCATATCTCTTGCATCTCCTACACTGCAGGCAGGTTCTTTACCACCAGAGCCACCTGGGAAGCCCTGCTGCTGCTGCTGCTGCTGCTGCTGCTGCTGCTGAGTCGCTTTAGTCGTGTCCGACTCTGTGCAACCCCATGACGGCAGCCCACCAGGCTCCCCCGTCCCTGGGATTCCCCAGGCAAGAACACTGGAGTGGGTTGCCATTTCCTTCTCCAATGCATGAAAGTGAAAAGTGAAAGTGAAGTCGCTCAGTCGTGTCCGACTCTTAGCGACCCTATGGACAGCAGCCACCAGGCTCCTCCGTCCATGGGATTTTCCAGGCAAGAGTACTGGAGTGGGTTGCCATCGCCTTCTCTGTGGGAAGCCCTAGGAGGCTCCAAATTACTATACACAAACCCAACGGAAGAGCAAACCATCTATTGGAGTTTGGAAAGAAAATATTTGAACATGTGACTGGTGACAGAAGCAAGGTCGGATGCTGTAAAGAGCATTATTGCAGAGGAACCTGGAATGTCAGGTCCATGAATCAAGGCAAATTGGAAGTGGTCAAACAGGAGATGGCAAGAGTGAACGTTGACATTCTAGGATTCAACGAACTAAAATGGACTGGAATGGGTGAATTTAACTCAGATGACCATTATATATCTACTACTGCAGACAGGAATCCCTTAGAAGGAATGGAGTAGCCAACATGGTCAAAAAATGAGTCCGAAATGCAGTACTTGGATGCAATCTCACAAACAACAGAATGATCTCTGTTCATTTCCAAGGCAAACCATTCAATATCACAGTAATCCAAGTCTATGCTCCAAGCAGTAATGCTGAAGAATCAAACAGGAGATGGCAAGAGTGAACGTTGACATTCTAGGATTCAACGAACTAAAATGGACTGGAATGGGTGAATTTAACTCAGATGACCATTATATATCTACTACTGCAGACAGGAATCCCTTAGAAGGAATGGAGTAGCCAACATGGTCAAAAAATGAGTCCGAAATGCAGTACTTGGATGCAATCTCACAAACAACAGAATGATCTCTGTTCATTTCCAAGGCAAACCATTCAATATCACAGTAATCCAAGTCTATGCTCCAAGCAGTAATGCTTAAGAAGCTGAAGTTCAACGGTTCTGTGAAGACCTACAAGACTTTTTAGAACTAACACTCAAAAAAGATGTCCTTTTCACTATAGGGGACTGGAATGCAAAATTAGGAAATCAAGAAACACCTGGAATAAAGGGCAAATTTGGCCTTGGAGTATGGAATGAAGCAAGGCAAAGACTAATAGAGTTTTGCCAAGAAAATGAACTGGTCATAGCAAACACCCTCTTCCAACAACACAAGAGAAGACTACATATGGACATCACCAGATGGTCAACACCAAAATCAGATTGATTATATTCTTTGCAGCCAAAGATGGAGATGCGCTATACAGTCAACAAAAACAAGACCCGGAGATGACTGTGGCTCAGATCATGAACACCTTATTGCCAAATTCAGACTGAAATTGAAGAAAGTGGGCAACACCACTAGACCATTCAGGTATGACCTAAATTAAATCCCATATGATTATACAGTCGAAGTGAGAAATAGATTAAAGGGTCTAGATCTGATAGATAGAGTGCCTGATGAACTGTGGGATGAGGTTCGTGACATCATACAGGAGACAGGGATCAAGACCATCCTCATGGAAAAGAAATCCAAAAACCAAAATGGCTGTCTGGGGAGGCCTTACAAATAGCTGTGAAAAGAAGAGAAGCGAAAAGCAAAGGAGAAAAGGAAATATATAAGCATCTGAATGCAGAGCTCCAAAGAATAGCAAGAAGAGATAAGAAAGCCTTCCTCAGTGATCATTGCAAAGAAATAGAGGAAAAGAACAGAATGGGAAAGACTAGAGATCTCTTCAAGAAAATTAGAGATACCAAGGGAACATTTCATGCAAAGATGGGCTCGATAAAGGACAGAAATGGTCTGGACAAAACAGAAGAAGAATATATTAAGAGGTGGCAAGAATACACAGAAGAACTATACAAAAAGATCTTCAAGACCAAGATAATCACAATGGTGTGATCACTCACCTAGAGCCAGACATCCTGGAATGTGAAGTCAAGTGGCCTTAGAAAGCATCACTACAAACAAAGCTAGTGGAGGTGATGGAATTCCAGTTGAGCTATTTCAAATCCTGAAACATGATTCTGTGAAAGCGCTGTACTCAATATGCCAGCAAATTTGAAAAATTCAGCAGTGGCCACAGGACTGGAAAAGGTCAGTTTTCATTCAAATCCCAAAGAAAGGCAATCCCAAAAAATACTCAAACTGCCACACAATTGCACTCATCTCACACGCTAGTAAAGTAATGCTCAAAATGCTCCAAGCCAGGCTTCAGCAATACATAAACCATGAACTTTCAGATGTTCAAGCTGGTTTTAGAAAAGGCAGAGGAACCAGAGTTCATATCGCCAACTTCTGCTGGATCATGGAAAAAGCAAGACAGTTCCAGAAAAACACCTATTTCTGCTTTATTGACTATGCCAAAGCCTTTGACTGTGTGGATCACAGTAAACTGTGGAAAATTCTGAAAGAGATGGGAATACCAGACCACCTGACCTGCCTCTTGAGAAACTTATAGGCAGGTCAGGAAGCAACAGTTAGAACTGGACATGGAACAACAGACTGGTTCCAAATTGGAAAAGCAGTACATCAAGGCTGTATATTGTCACCCTGCTTATTTAACTTTAGCCTTTGACTGTGTGGATCACAGTAAACTGTGGAAAATTCTGAAAGAGATGGGAATACCAGACCACCTGACCTGCCTCTTGAGAAACTTATAGGCAGGTCAGGAAGCAACAGTTAGAACTGGACATGGAACAACAGACTGGTTCCAAATAGGAAGAGGAGTACCTCAAGGCTGTATATTGTCACCCTGCTTATTTAACTTCTATGCAGAGTCCATCATGAGAAACGCTGGGCTGGAAGAAACACAAGCTGGAATCAAGATTGCAGGGAGAAATATCAATAACCTCAGATATGCAGATGACACCACCCTTATGGCAGAAAGTGAAGAAGAACTAAAGAGCCTCTTGATGAAAGTGAAAGTGGAGAGTGAAAAAGTTAGCTTAAAGCTCAACATTCAGAAAACGAAGATGATGGCATCTGGCCCCATCACTTCATGGGAAATAGATGGGGAAACAGTGGAAACAGTGTCAGACTGTATTTTGGGGGGCTCCAAAATCACTGCAGATGGTGACTGCAGCTGTGAAATTAAAAGACACTTACTCCTTGGAAGAACAGTTATGACCAACCTAGATAGCATATTCAAAAGCAGAGACATTACTTTGCCAACAAAGTTCCATCTAGTCAAGGTTATGGTTTTTCCAGTGGTTATGTATGGCTGTGAGAGTTGGACTGTGAAGAAGGCTGAGCACTGAAGAATTGATGCTTTTGAAATGTGGTGTTGGAGAAGACTCTTGAGAGTCCCTTGGACTGCAAGGAGATCCAACCAGTCCATTCTGAAGGAGATCAGCCCTGGGATTTCTTTGGAGGGAATGATGCTGAAGCTGAAACTCCAGTACTTTGCCACCTTATGCGAAGAGTTGACTCATTGGAAAAGACTCTGATGCTGGGAGGGATTGGGGGCAGGAGGAGAAGGGGACAACAGAGGATGAGATGGCTGGATGGCATCACGGACTCGATGGACGAGTCTGAGTGAAGTCTGGGAGTTGGTGATGGACAGGGAGGCCTGGCGTGCTGCGATTCATGGGGTCGCAAAGAGTCGGACATGACTGAGTGACTGAAATGAACTGAACTGAACTGATTATAGTTAATTCTAAAAATAAGAAAGAAGTTATATGCTACTATTATTTAATAAACATATTGACACTGGGATCCTCACTAGTTCAATGCATTAGATATGGATGCTATGAAAAGTAGCCTTCAAAAGTCTGGAGTTCCATAATGACGAAGCATTTGCTGAGATGCACACCCATCATTCATTTCAGCATATTATGACATATGGAAGTTTATGCAGGTTTTTGGATAGTTTTATCCACTCTTACAAAATGCTTTCTACAAGTCCCTGAAAATTGAAAAATAATATTATAATGTAAGCACCAGCAAACAAGAATTAAATGACAGATATAACATTCTATGCCTCCCAATAGGAGCTTCACATTAATCACACTAGATGCAAAAACAATGGCTGTTAAATCAGATCTGACCTATAAATCACACTCCTACTGCCAAAAAAATGTTTTAGTCGTATATTTAAGAAAGTAAGAAAAATCTCCATTGTTCAGCAAAATTAAAATCATTTCCAAATACACTACTTATTTCCTCTTTACATTTCTAAAATTTCTCATTGTGTATATGATTATAATATATGTAATATATTAGTACAGAGTACATGCCTGTAACTTACATGCAAATGTCATGTATTTCTGGCATGCCAAAATTTTTATTAATAGGCTGCACAAACATAAAGTGTGGGGATCAATCTTCTGAACTAGATAACTATTCCTACCTTTTTAGTGGAATTCATTATTTTCTTACTTTTACTCTGGGCTTCCCAGATGGTGCAGTGGTAAACAGTCTGCCTGCCAGTTCAGGAGACACAGATTTGATCCCTGGGTGGGGAAGATTCCCTAGAGTAGGAAATAGCAACCTACTCCAGTATTCTTGTCTGGAGAACATGGACAGAGGAGCCTGGCCAGCTAGAGTCCATGGTATCACAAAGAGTCAGACATGATTGCAGGACTGAGCACTGCTTTTATTTTAGCCACTTATAAATAGGCATTTTTGGCCCCTCATGTCTTCTAAACTATAATCTCTTGGAAGTAAGAGGCATCTTATTTTATTCACATTGACCACTGTGTTTAACACATTTATTGAGTACATTAGTGATTGATTATTTGATAAATGTTTGGTGGGAAGATGAATGTTTTGTTTCAAGTGCTATTTAAGGGACTTCACTGATGATTCAATGGTTAAGACTTTGCCTTCCAAAGTATGGGATGCAAGTTCAATCCCTGGTCAGGAAACTAAGATCCTACATGCCACATGGCCAAAAAAAAAAGCAGAAGCAATATTGTAACAAATTCAGTAAAGACTTTAAAAATAGCCCACAACAACAACAAAAACTCTAAATAAGAAAAAATAAATTAAATAAAGTGCTGTTTAAATGTCCCTGTTTGGATAACCAAGAAAGTCATCCAAAGAATAGTTCAGATAGCCCTTCCTGAGCAAGAGGGGTCAAGAGCATCTTGGGTGGAGTTACAAGAAGCAACATAGTACTCCAGATTTCCCTGAGAAGAATGTCACATCTCAGTAAACAGAAAGAAGGCAGAGTCAAAATCAGCAGTGGCAAAGGTTTTCCTCTTTGCAGAGAACCAGGGTTCCTGACACATTCTCCATTGCCCGAAAGAAAAGTGCGTCTGTCCTCATCATCAACAGAAGTGTTCCTCTGACATGTATCCTGTGAACATGCCATCTCTGCTACATGCACTGGAACCCAGGGCTTGCTCTGTTACTAAATGAACTGACTCACCAGGAAATGCATCTTTACTGCCCTTTTTAGATGAGTATCACAGCTCCATTTACAGTATAAATGTACATCACAGTAGCCACATTAAAAATATCACACAGGACAACCACCAACGATAACACATTTTAATCATGAAAGTCCTTCACAAGGCAAGTACCGTAATTACCAAAGTTTTAGCATCGCCTGCATTTAAGGAGACATTCCAGGCAATAATAAAAGATAAAGCCCTATGACAGCATTAAACCTGAAAAGAAAGAGCAGAGACGAGACTGGAGGCAAGGAGGTTGTTGGGAAAAGAAGTGTCTGAATCTGATAAGAAAACTGTAGCACGTACTGCATTCAGAACAAGGAATGAGGTAAGAGGAGGAACTGCTGTGGGGAAAGAAAATCCAGAAGCATCCACAGAGATAGAGAAAGAGGAAGGGAATGCACCTTCCACCCCTATGCCCACTCCCTGTGTTGTGTAAGTGCTGGGTTTGGGTAGAGATGTTTTACTGTATTTAAGGGGCACTGTGGAGTTTCAAACACCTTAGTCATTTTGTTTCTGACAATTCTTAGCTAAACACAGAGCTCATGAAATCCAGATATCACACAGACTAAAGCCAGCTTCAGCTGTGAAGTTGCCTCCAGTTGCTCAGCCAGAAGGTGACCAGGAGAACACAGACATCAAGTTAGCCAACAAGGAGGCTCTGCCCAAGCACCCACTCTTCAGCATCACAGCCCAGGCTAGTAGAGGGTATGGCAGACTCCAAAATTATAAAGTTTCATGGAGTCCTGGAAAGGGAAATAATGCCCCTCACATGTGCCAGCCCAGCTGATGTGTGACAACTCCACAAAGTGTTAAGGATTGACCAGTTGCCCAGGTGAAAGACAAAAGGGAAATGTGAGGCATATCAGAGACTCTTAGAGTTGAGAATGTAGGCTTGCTTCTACTTCATTGAAGCTCAATTAGAAGCCTGACTGGTCTATTCCCAGGCAGTTCAGAGCTCCCTGTGTGCCTTCAAAGAATGTAAAACTAGAGACCTTCCTATGGAGAGTGCTCATACAGTGGGGGAGGCCATGAAGCCCCACATTAGTCACAAAAGAAAGGTGTTAAAATGTAGTAAAATAACAGATTGGAGGGACACGTTGAAAAAAGACTGAGCAATTTCTTCTAGTCACATGTATACCTACCATGCCACGGCAACTCCATTTTTATATATCCAGGAAAAATGAAAACATATGTCCATACAAAGGCTTGTACAAGAATGTTCATAGCAGCTTTATTCATAAGAGTGAAAAACTTCCCAAATGTCCATCAACAGGAGAACGGATAAACAAATTGTGGAGTCTGTAATGAGACACTTCTCAGCAAACAAACAAACAAGCAAAACAAAACAAAAACTATTGATATGCACAGCACATGGGACTCTTCCAGACATTATGCTGAGCAAAAGAATCCCAACACTGAAGAATATACACTGTGTTATTCCATTATAAATGTAAAGTGGTAGAACAGGCAAAACATACATATTATGAAAAAAATCAGAACTATGGTGGCTCTGCAGAAGAGAGAGAAGAATCGACTGCGAGGAGGAAATTGTTGGGATGATGGAAATGTTCAACATCTCTATTAAGGGTGTGGATTATACTAGGTATGCATTTATAAAAACTTACTGAATTGTTTACTTAATATTATTTTACTATATGTAAATTTCACCTTCATAAACAGTAAACAAAAGTTGAAGCCTAGTTAGTGGGTTTCTTTTCTTCCCCTCCACAGTGCTGTGCTCAGTCACTCAGTCATGTCTGACTCTTTGCAGAGCCATGGACTGTAGCCCGCCAGGCTCGTCTGTTCATGGGATTATCCCAGCAAGATACTGGAGTGGGTTGCCATGTCCTCCTTCAAGGGATCCTCCCAAGCCAGGGATCAAACTCACATCTCCTGCATGGCAGGCAGATTCCTTACCACCAGTACTACCTGGGAAGTCCCCTTCACAGTGGAATGGGTTACCAATTCTTAAACTAATTTCTGTGTATTCTAATCTTGACAAGTAAGTAAATGTATTAAAGATAATGAGATCCCATATAGTTATAGAAGAGCTACAAATTCAGAAAAAAAGAGGATCAGAATGCACACAGTACTGTTAGACTGCAGTTAAAAGCACCACTGGGAAGTCATAGTTTTTAATAGATGAATGGACATAAACAGAGAAAGACAGATAGATAGTTTCCCAGCTCTGTTCATGTGAGAAGACCTAGAAGCAATGATATCCATAACAATGAGCACACGTAGTACTTATATTGACTTCTAATTAATAGTGGCTTATCTAAAAAAAAATGTAGAGACAATCCTGGAACATCTAGTTATACAGAAATTCAGAAAGTAGTCAAGAATATTGGAAATAGATCTAAAGGACATTAAATCCTAATTTCTGCTTCTGCTTCGACCAAATACAAGCTAAATAACCTACAGTCATAGTCTTTTGTAAATTCATCAGAGAGTTGAGGATAAAAAGCAAAAATGAACTAAAATTTAGAAAGCTAGAAAGTGGCAAGCCCTTCATAAGAGATGCCTCCACCATCTTTTGTAGGGAAGTGGGACTAGGAGGAAGCCACTGTTATTGGGTTAAAGGAGAAACAAAATGAACTTTGTAAGAATTTTAAAGACTATAAGAGAGTTGGTGTGATGTTCAGATTTCTGAGGAGCTCTGTCTATACCAACTCATCAGAGCTTTCTCACAGGCCCTCACTAAGTGTTCATGCAAGATCATGAGCAGGGCAAGCGGGCTGAGACAGAGGCCCTGAAACACAGGAGTTTGCTAAATGCTGAGAGGAGGACAAAAGAAATGAAAGAGACTGTTCAAGGCACTGTAGGTCCTTACTCCACCCTTCCCAGAGGCTGCCCACAGACGGAGGAAAAATAAGAGAGCCAGGAGGGACCCCTTTGAGGAGGAGGTGCCCACAGCCTGAGAGTCTTTCACAGAAAAACCTGCTAATTCCCTTTCTGGCACTCTGAACGTTCAACTGAATACTCTTCTCAGCAATCCAAAGATAAGGGCAAGGCAGGAGACAGAAAAAGATCTCTTGAACCACAAAGCGCTGGAAGGCAGGACTGAATAGCAAAGGGGACTCCATAGCAACATGAAAAGCTGGATGCTTGTTTATAAAGAAGATGAGATGCCAATTAATTCAGAAAGCTAGAGATTGTTTGTACAGAAAGGTCCTGCCCTGCCAAAGGTAAAGTCCTAACTCACCCGTGAATCATCAACCTAATGGTGAACTAAATTTAATTAAAACAACAATAAATTCCAGTCCTAGCTCAACTATGACCTAGATGAAATACTGACAGAAAGAAGGGTATTCCCTTTCCTGGGCAAATATATTATTTACTTCCGTCTCTACTGTTTTTTGTTTGTTTGTTTGTTTTCTAATACACATAATGTCCCACATACAACCAAAAATTACAAAATGCATGAAGAAAAATTTTAAAGAAAGAGTAGCACATTACGAGATGTCCCAGAAGTTAAAATGATATGACAGGGAATTTACAATAGCTTTGATAAAAGGATACATTGAAAGAGGTACATAACTTATATAAACATATGGTAATTTGGGCATAGCAGTAGAAACTATTACAGAAGAAGAATCAATGAAATTGCTAGCAATAAAATACATATCTTAGATTAAAAAGTATATAACCATCTTATCAACAGACTGGAAACAGTGAAAACAATAACAGGTTAACATTGACAACAGGTCAGTTGAAATCATCTAAATTTTACACAAAAAAGCGAAAAAAATAGAGTAGGAATATCAAACAGTCTAAAGCATATATAATTAGAATTCCATAATGTGAATTAAAATTGCATTAAACTTCCCTTTATAAAAGGGAAAAGTCATAAGTATCTTGTGCCTCCAGACATGACACACTGAGAAAGACAGTATACAACTTCAGCGGTATAACTGCCCCTCAAAGTATATAATCTGAATCTAATTATAAGTACACATTAGACAAACTGAATTTGAAGGACATTCTACAACATAATTGACCTGCACTCTTCAAACATATTAAGATGAAGAAACACAAAGGAAGATGAGGAGCCATTCCATATTTAAAGAGACATCACAGCTCAAGGCTATTAGTGATTCTGGACTAGATTCTGGATGAAGGAAAACATCCATAAAGGACATTATTAGCATAATTAATTAAAATTCAGTGTGGACTATGCACTAGATTAAAATAATGCTAAATTTTCTGGTTCTGATAATTGGATTATGGTTATATTGGAGAATGCCCGTGTTCTTACAAATTATGCAGTAAACTAAGAATAACAGATTATAGTGTTTTAAACTCTAAAATGGTATTCTATCTATAAATACGTATAATATACATATACCTATACCTATACACACAAAGAGAATAATAAAGCAAATGAACAAAAATGTAAAGAGTTAGTGAATCTGGAAAAAGTTATGACTGGAGTTTCTTATGCAATTGATGTAGCTTTTTCATAAATCTAAAATCATATCAAAATACAAAGTTACCCCCAAACAGCATCATTGAAAATACAAAAAGACACTGCCAGAGAATACTGTTCTTAATGTTCAGTCGCTCAGTCGTGTCTGACTCTTTGCAACCCCATGGACTGCAGCACACCAGGTTTCCCTGTCATTCACCATCTCTTGGAGCTTGCTCAAACTCACGTCCATTGAACTGGTAATGCCAGAGAATACCAGACTGCTTAAAAAGTGGTTCTATAACCACTGTATAGCAGGCAGGGAGATGCTGTGGTCAAGCAAGCAATCTAGCATTTCAGTTCAGTTTAGTACAGTCACTCAGTTGTGTCTAACTCTTTGCAATCCCATGGACTGCAGCAGACCAGGCCTCCCTGTGCATCATGAACTAGTGGAACTTGCTCAAACTAATGTCCATCAAGTCAGTGATGCCATCCAACCATCTAATCCTTTGTCATCCCCTTCTCTTCCCGCCTTCAGTCTTTCCCAGCATCAGGGTCTTTTCCAATGAGTCAATTCTTTGCATCAGGTGGCCAAAGTACTGGAGCTTCAGCTTCAGCATCAGTCCTTCCAATGAATATTCAGGACTAATCTCCTTTGGATGACTGGTTTGATCTCCTTGCAGTCCAAGGGACGCTAAACAGTCTTTTCCAACACCACAGTTCAAATGCATCACTTCTTCAGCACTCAGCTTTCTTTATAATCCAACTCTCACATCCATACATGACTACTGGAAAAACAATAGCCTTGACTAGATGGACCTTTGTCGGTAAAGTAATGTCTCTTCTTTTTAATATGCTGTCTAGTATTCTTTCCTGGAGAGTCCCATGGACAGAGGAGTCTGGCAGGCTACAGTCCATGGGGTCACAAGAGTCAGACACAACTTAATGACTAAACCACCACCACCAAGCTTGTCACTGCTTTTAATCCAAGGACCAGGTGTCTTTTAATTTCATGGCTGCAGTCACCATCTGCAGTGATTTTGGGGTCCCCCAAAATAAAGTCTCTCACTGTTTCCATTGTTTCCCTATCTATTTGCATGAAGTGATGGGACCAAAGTCCATGATCTTAGTTTTCTGAATGTTCAGCTTTAAGCCAGCTTTTCACTCTCCTCTTTCACCTTCTTCAAGAGGCTGTTTAGTTCCTCTTCACTTTCTGCCTTAAGGGTGGTGTCATCTGCATATCCGAGCTTATTGATATTTCTCCCAGCAATCTTGATTCCAGCTTGTGCTTCATTCAGTCTGGCATTTCGCATGATGTACTCTTCATATAAGTTAAATAAGCAGGGTGACAATATACAGCCTTGACATACTCCTTTCCCTACTTGGAATCAGTCCATTGTTCCATGTCTGGTTCTAACTGTTGCTTTTTGCCCTGCACACAGATTTCTCAGGAGGCAAGCAAAGTGGTCTGGTATCCCCATCTCTTTCAGAATTTTCAGTTTGTCATAATCCACGCAAAGGCTTTAGCCTAGTCAATGAAGCAGAAGTAGATGTTTTGCTGGAACTCTCTTGATTTTTCTGTAATCGAGTGGATGTTGGCAATTTGATCTCTGATTCCTCTGCCTTTTCTAAATCCAGCTTGAACATCTGGAAGTTCTTGGTTCACGTACCATTGAAGCTGGCTCAGAGAATTTTGAGCATTACTTTGCTAGCGAGTGAGATGAGTGCAATCGTGGGGTAATTTGAACATTCTTTGGCATTGCCTTTCTTTGTGATCGGAATGAAAACTACTTTTTCCAGTCCTGTGGCCACTGCTGAACATTTCACTGGTGGTCACTTCTGTGTCACCTGTGTCAATTCTGTGTAGATTCTGAAATGAGATAAGTTTAAAACCTAGGGGCTTTAAAACAGGAAGAAAACTTGGCACTGTTCTGGCTGACCCTCCTTTTTCTATAGAGAAGGAAACTGAAGTTAGCAGTGGAGCCCAAGCTTGGAAATGGCACCCCACTCCAGTACTCTTGCCTGGAAAATCCCATGGACGGAGAAGCCTGGTAGGCTACAGTCCCTGGGGTTGCAAAGAGTCGGACAAGACTGAGTGACTTGACTTCACTTTCACTAAGACTTCTAAGACTCAGTCTTCATTTCTCATGCATCCATTCTTCATTTATTCATCGTGTTTCCTTCTCAAGCATGTTAGGTCTCTCTCAGCAGGCTTGCCATGGCTTCCTTCTCTGGAAGCCACTCTGGAGTTCTAATTGCTAATCTGAACAATCTCCATAATTTTCCATGGTGGAGGTACGTGTCTGCATCATGCCATGGCTCTCCTTACAGAAGGAGGTGCTGGAGTTCCAAGGAATATAGGGACTTTTCAGACTCCTGGGGGCACCATAACTCTTTACCACTGTTTCCCCCTTGCAGGTCATCTCCTCTGAGTGCAGATTCATCTTAATTACTTCCCCTCCTATTTTTATTGACCAGCTATTGAGATTTATTGAACAATCAATGTGTACTTATCATTCCCCTATCACACTGATAATATGACTTATTACTGCCCATTTAGTTACTGCCCATTTAGTTATTCCTTGGTCAAGCATTCTTGAACTAAATAAGGGTGTGGTATACACATGGGGAGGGGTAGGAAAAGTTGGCCCTTCCTTTCTCAAGAAAGGCACTCGGTACTATGGAACTATGCGACTTCTGGGGACCACAGTGCTAACGAGGAAAAATTTTGGATTCCAAACAAGTAGCTAGGCCAATTATTCTCTGTGGCCACAGACCCAAACCTCACAGCCATATCACAATGTGAATCAACAGAATTTCCTCCTTTACTGCAAAAATATTTTATAGAAATGATCCTACTAGAGGCCTGGTCACCTCTTCTTCCCAGTTGAAGACTAGTTCGGCTATAGCTATAATGATTCTTTTGGCCCTAAGTCCCACTAGCAGCAGTGTCTTCTTAGTGCATTGTATATGATAGCTGTCTCTTGAAAAGTGATTCATTAATCGTCATATCTTTGCAGTCACAACATGCTGTTCCCACTGAGTGCTGCTTTCTGGCATGGGACCACTATGAAAAAGAAAGTACCTTGAGCTTGAAAGAAAAAGAAGTACTTTGATGGAATTAAATGAGCTGATATTCAAACAAAAAAAGCAGTTTAGGAAGCAATAAACAAGAAATAACTAAGTGATACAGAGATAATGAGCTGGACATTTCCAACCACCAGCTGGCACAAAGTGTAGCTGACCACTGATTTTTACATCCTTTAATGTTTTCAGCACTATTTTTCCACATAATCCCTATGAGACATATTCTTAATAATATTTGTTAACTCAATGACTTCTTCTATGTATGTATAGGAGTGAAAGTGCTCAGCTTTCATTACAACTAAAAGAGGAAACCACTCTTTTTTTAACTTAATTCAGCACTCTCTTCACACCTCTAGCACACATACACACACACACAATATGGGGATGTGTAACGATCAAGGACTTTCATATCAGACAAACTTGATTTAAAATCTAGTTCTGTCCTTATTACAATTGTGACCTTGAGAGAGTTACCTAATCTCTGTAAGGTCCAGCTTCCTATTCTATAAACAAGATTAGGTGAGATAATATAAAATTTTCTTGCAAAAGTTATATATTATTCTACTTCTCTTCCTAGTATTCTCCTTTTGGTAACTATTTATATTTATATAAATTATTCCCTCAAAATGTTATCATATTTTATAGGGGTCAAATATAAAATATGTTATACAACCTTCCAGAAGTTAGTTTTCCCTTAAGCATATGACTACATGGATACAGTTCTCATGAGTAATATTGTGCCAATATCCTCAAACCACCTCACCTCAACTTTCAACCATGGCTGTCCTCAGAGAAGCTATAGACACACAGGAGAAATATTCTACTTAAGGTTTTCCACAGTCGGGCACTCATATCCCTTCGATCACTTGGTGCATATCCCAGCGACCGAGGGACAAGTTACCACCAGGGGCTGATACTCTGCATTTACTGTGTTGGAACCAGAAATCCACCCTTGTCCATGGGATGTCCTCAGGGCTTCATAGTGCCACTTTGGAGGCTCATTCCTCTTCCAGAGAACCATGATGAGATGATGAGAGAAAGCAGCTTCCCCGACTCCCCCTGCTCCCAGTATGGTCCATCCCTCAGAGCAGTTAAGGGCAAAGTATCTGGAGCCAGATGCCTAGATTCAAATCCTGCACATTACTTCACTGATGAGTTTGGAGGAAATTGTTGAAACTCACTGGGCCTTAGTTTTTTCATCTGTAAAACGGGGATATTTATAGGACCTATTTCAAGGTGTACTGTAAGGATTACATGAACTATTAATATATTTAAAGCGCCTGGTCCATACCTAGCACACCGGAAACCGTCACTGCAACATTTGGTAGACTTGGTGAAGGTCCTGAGAAAGAGCAGGCTCTACCTGAAGAAACTTAAAATCCTAGTCCATTACTGACTCACAGACAGGCTGGTCATTTCTTTGCTCAAGATAATGTGGGTGTTAATAAGTCTATAAGTTCCTATGTCCATACCAGAAAGCATTGCTATGCCTGCCTAACTTCTTGTTTTTTATTAATATGATAAGTTCCCTATATACAAAAATGTTCCATCCTGAGATTGTGTTCATAAGTCCAATTTGATGCATTGGAGAAGAAAATGGCACCCCACTCCAGTGTTCTTGCCTGGAGAATCCCAGGGACGGGGGAGCCTGGTGGGCTGCCGTCTATGGGGTCGCACAGGGTCGGACATGACTGAAGCGACTTAGCAGCAGCAGCAGCAGCCAACAAAATTAGCCTTTGTAACCAACCAACACAATTGGCTATACAGTACGGAACTGTAATAGATTTATACTACTTTTTGCATAAATGATACATAATAATTATACAAACAAAAAGCAAACACTTTTAAATTTTATAATACAGTGCCTTGAAAAGTACGGTAGTACAGTACAACAGCTGGCATACAGGGGTTGGCACTGAGTGAACAGGCAAGAAGAGCTACTGACTAGAGGAAGAAGAGGAGGTGGGAGATGGTAGAGCTGAAGGACTGTCAGCAATAGGAGGGCAACCTGCAATTCCACCCACTCCTTAAGCAACTGGACTTGGGAATGCACATTTGCACTGCTGAAAATTCACAGCTTGAAAGTCTGTATGTAGGGCACTTACTGTATGTTTCTGGAGCACAGGAACCAGTGAGCGTGTTATGGATATTAGTGGCACCAAATATCTGTGCAAGTTAACTCATTCTCACAGAGGACAGAGCATTACAAATATTATAAGTAAAAATGGAGGTCTCTGGGACGGACCTAATTTTCCTTTCCACCCTCCCCGCCCCACCAGAAATCATGTATTTAGGCTTATCATAGAGATTTGTGGCCTGAGAGAAGGCCATGCCCAAGGAAGTTGCTCACTGGTGTTCAGTGGCTGGTGGGAAAGCCTTGATCACCATGAATCTCTTCCTGGCAAATGTGACAGGAAATTGCTATATTTCCCTTTCTCTCAGCCTCATGACATTATCCGGCACACATGGATAACTGTTAGATTGTGGCTGTCCTTTCATACTCATGAGAGCTGCTACCCAGGGATGACTCACAGGGCAACAAGTCATAGCCTGGCAGCCCTCCTCTAGAAGGCTGTTTGAGAGGTAGGTCAAGTTTTTCAAAAATTGATTCTGGATTTTAAATGTCCTCCCCATCAAAAGAAAGCTGTTCCTTCCTTTAGAGGTAAATGATAACTATACTCACATTTGAATTAGATAGGTGATAGGCAGATGATAGATATATAGATGAACAAATAAGTAGGTTGGTAGGGAGACATAATAGATATGCAAACTCTATACTTAGATACTTTTTAGTATGTATGTATGTACACATGTATATATTATGCATATGTTAATGTTATTTACAGTTATGCATGTATTTCAGAATGGGAGAACTACACAGTTATCTAAGGTTTAGTTGATACTAAGCCTGCGAGGCCTTAGTATTTAACAGTGGGGTGCTTCATAGAGAAGACCTAACCTCAATGAGGAAGAACAAGAAAACAAAGAAAATAATATACAAGCCTGTATGCTAAGTCACCTCAGTCATGTCTGACTTTGTGACCCTAAGGACTGTAGCCCATGTAATCCTTTTAAATCCC
Source organism: Aepyceros melampus (assembly GCA_006408695.1). NCBI lineage: Eukaryota > Metazoa > Chordata > Mammalia > Artiodactyla > Bovidae > Aepyceros > Aepyceros melampus. Next base: position 165,182 of record SJXQ01000619.1, read on the forward strand.
ATGTACTCCTTTGTCCATGGGATTCTCCAGGCAAGAACCATGCCCTCCTCCAAGGGAATCTTCCTGACCCAGGGATCAAACCCATGTCTCCTGTGTCTCCTGCATTGGCAGGCGAGTTCTTTACCACTAGCGCCACCTGGGAACCCCAATATATAAGCAGGCAATGCAAAAGCCAAGAGAAAGTGATGGAGTCCACATTTTAGACAGGGCATGTGAAGTGTTAACTACAAAATCACGGTCACAGACATCTTACCACATTGTTTTGATAGTTCATTTATCATTACCCACTTGTGAAGTGGAATGAAGAACAAAATGGTTTGTGACTGGTATTGCTGGAAGTGAAATGACCTAGAATGTATTTTAATAAGAATAGACTCTAAGAGCAGAAAAAAATTAAAGAAAAAATCCTAATCACTCAGTAACTAACCACAATAAATAAGCTCCAGCCAATGTGGTTAATTATGGGAAATAAGGGACAAAATCTTAAAGAAAAATATACAAACTTGTTCAAGAGAGAATACCATCCTTTGTTATCAGAAAAAGGGGTTGGGCATGGGAACTGAAAACTCAGAAAGTTCACTTGTCTATTTTTGTTGTCTTAATCCAGGGTGAAATAACCCCTTAGTTTAATGTAGTTCAACTAACAGATATCACACAATACATATAAAAAGCAAGAAGCTACAGCTTTTGAAGAAAACATGACTAGCTAACAAGAACTAGACACTTAAAAAAGACTCCTGGGGAGCAGAAGTGACTATATCCTTCTTTGAAGGCAGCTTCTCCTTTTATTTCATTGAGTTAGTGGTGTTGGGAGAAAACGCTGTAAAAACTTTAATGAAACCATAAAACTCACTTAGAAACCTTTTGCGTATGCTTTGTTTTCTCACAGAGCAGCTCAGGATTACATCCGCATGAAAGAAACAGCACCCATAACTGACCTATGACTGCTTATTAAACATTTACCTTAGTGACCACATATAAACCAGTCAAATATAAAAGGAACTCTCAATTTCACAATTTATCTGGTGCACAAATGTCAACCCCAAACTGCTAAATGAGCAAGGGGCCAAAAGAGAAGTGTTCCCTGAGCCTTTGAAATCTAGTGTCTCCTTGTCTTAAAATGCTTTAACAGAATAAATTGGCAGTGATCTACACAATGCCTGAGAACACTCCACCTCCACTCCAAGTCCGTGTAGATCACCTTTGAGCACGGCTTCCACTCCAGGTTTATATTTCTACCAAAGTCATGCTCTCCCAGGTCACAGGACTTTCCACATAACTTCCCTTATTGCTGCAAGTGCAGCTTCAATCCCATCTCCCTTACAAGAACTCTCTTTACTCAATCGAACGGTAATGGCATATATATTTCTAACAAGCTAACATAAGCAACTTCCCTTGTAGCTCAGTTGGTAAAGAATCTGCCTGCAGCACAGGAGACCTGGGTTTGATCCCTGGGTCAGGAAGATCCCCTGGAGAAGGAAATGGAAACCCACTCCAGTATTCTCGCCTGGAGAACCCCAAGAACAGAGGAGCCTGGCAGGCTACAATCCATGTGGTCGCAAAAGTCGGACACGACTTAGCGACAAAAGAGAGAGAGAGAGAACATACGCAAGAGCTTTTAGCTGTCATCAACAATAAGATGACCGACAGGAGAAATTACTACTGTATATTTGTTTATCTACCATGAGGACAGAAGCTATATTTTCCTTTCAACTCTACAAAGAAGGTATTATAGTATCAAAGAGCCCTCAATGCCAGATGGTCATGTTAAATTTTCTCCAGGTAATGGATAATCAGTTCAGTTCAGTTCAGTCGCTCAGTCGTGTCCAACTCTTTGCGACTCCATGAATCGCAGCACGCCAGGCCTCCCTGTCCATCACCAACTCATGGAGTTCACCAAGACTCACGTCCATTGAGTCCATGATGCCATCCAGCCATCTCATCCTCGGTCGTCCCCTTCTCCTCCTGCCCCCAATCCCTCCCAGCATCAGGGTCTTCTCCAATGAGTCAACTCTTCGCATGAGGTGGCCAAAGTACTGGAGCTTCAGTTTTAGCATCATTCCTTCCAAAGAAATCCCAGGGTTGATCTCCTTCAGAATGGACTGGGTGGATCTCCTTGCAGGCCAAGGGACTCTCAAGAGTCTTCTCCAACACCACAGTTCAAAAGCATCAATTCTTCGGCTCTCAGCCTTCTTCACAGTCCAACTCTCACATCCATACATGACCACAGGAAAAACCATAGCCTTGACTAGATAGAAAACATGACTAGCTAACAAGAACTAGACACTTAAAAAAGACTCCTGGGGAGCAGAAGTGACTATATCCTTCTTTGAAGGCAGCTTCTCCTTTTATTTCATCGAGTTAGTGGTGTTGGGAGAAAACGCTGTAAAAACTTTAATGAAACCATAAAACTCACTTAGAAACCTTTTGCGTATGCTTTGTTTTCTCACAGAGCAGCTCAGGATTACATCCGCATGAAAGAAACAGCACCCATAACTGACCTATGACTGCTTATTAAACATTTACCTTAGTGACCACATATAAACCAGTCAAATATAAAAGGAACTCTCAATTTCACAATTTATCTGGTGCACAAATGTCAACCCCAAACTGCTAAATGAGCAAGGGGCCAAAAGAGAAGTGTTCCCTGAGCCTTTGAAATCTAGTGTCTCCTTGTCTTAAAATGCTTTAACAGAATAAATTGGCAGTGATCTACACAATGCCTGAGAACACTCCACCTCCACTCCAAGTCCGTGTAGATCACCTTTGAGCACGGCTTCCACTCCAGGTTTATATTTCTACCAAAGTCATGCTCTCCCAGGTCACAGGACTTTCCACATAACTTCCCTTATTGCTGCAAGTGCAGCTTCAATCCCATCTCCCTTACAAGAACTCTCTTTACTCAATCGAACGGTAATGGCATATATATTTCTAACAAGCTAACATAAGCAACTTCCCTTGTAGCTCAGTTGGTAAAGAATCTGCCTGCAGCACAGGAGACCTGGGTTTGATCCCTGGGTCAGGAAGATCCCCTGGAGAAGGAAATGGAAACCCACTCCAGTATTCTCGCCTGGAGAACCCCAAGAACAGAGGAGCCTGGCAGGCTACAATCCATGTGGTCGCAAAAGTCGGACACGACTTAGCGACAAAAGAGAGAGAGAGAGAACATACGCAAGAGCTTTTAGCTGTCATCAACAATAAGATGACCGACAGGAGAAATTACTACTGTATATTTGTTTATCTACCATGAGGACAGAAGCTATATTTTCCTTTCAACTCTACAAAGAAGGTATTATAGTATCAAAGAGCCCTCAATGCCAGATGGTCATGTTAAATTTTCTCCAGGTAATGGATAATCAGTTCAGTTCAGTTCAGTCGCTCAGTCGTGTCCAACTCTGCGACTCCATGAATCGCAGCACGCCAGGCCTCCCTGTCCATCACCAACTCATGGAGTTCACCAAGACTCACGTCCATTGAGTCCGTGATGCCATCCAGCCATCTCACCCTCGGTTGTCCCCTTCTCCTCCTGCCCCCAATCCCTCCCAGCATCAGGGTCTTCTCCAATGAGTCAACTCTTCGCATGAGGTGGCCAAAGTACTGGAGCTTCAGTTTTAGCATCATTCCTTCCAAAGAAATCCCAGGGTTGATCTCCTTCAGAATGGACTGGGTGGATCTCCTTGCAGGCCAAGGGACTCTCAAGAGTCTTCTCCAACACCACAGTTCAAAAGCATCAATTCTTCGGCTCTCAGCCTTCTTCACAGTCCAACTCTCACATCCATACATGACCACAGGAAAAACCATAGCCTTGACTAGATGGACCTTAGTTGGAAAAGTAATGTCTCTGCTTTTGAATATACTATCTAGGTTAAGGAAAATACTTGGAGGGGGTGGGAATCAGACCTTTAATTGATTAAAAGGGACAGGTGATATGTATATGACATATATCATGACACACACACACACACACACACACACACATATATGTACATACCTCAGTTTTCCAGCTATAATAGTTTACAGTCTACAAGCTGTTTAATTTTCATATCACAAAACCTCAATTATATATATTTTTAATATGTACCTATTTGACTGCAGCAAGTCTTAGCTGTGGCCTGTGAGATCTTTTTGTTGTGGCAGGCAAACTCTTGGTTGCATCATGTGGGATCCAGTTTCCTGATCAGGGATGGATCCTGGGGCCCCTGTATAGGGTGCAGAGCCCTAGCCACCAGACCACTAGGGCAGTCCCCCTCACTTCCATCTCTAAGTGTAATTTTATATGTGAGTTCACAGTACACTCTTTTTGTTTCACTAAAAATGATCATGATCATCATTACGTTGTGGAGGGTCAAGTACCTAGTATCCTAAAATAGCCACTGGTGGACCTTTTCCACACTGTTCTCTTCTAAGTCCTATTGGTTTAAAGTTGCAAATGCCTCTCCTACATATTTATTGTCTTGGCCAAAAACTTCATTGAAGGCTGTCCTCAAAATAGTATGGAAAAACACGAGCGAACTTTTTGGCCAACCCAAATATTTTTCTATTGTCTCTTTTCCTGTTCTAAACTTACCACTGTTTCTTTTTTCTCATTATGAAAGTGAGATTCCCCTTTCCTAGTTACAAATAAGATTTTGGATAGAAAAACATGAGCTATAAACAGGGATTTATAGATTTTTCCCCTTGAAATTTAATTTTTTCTCTAGACAAAATACAAAAGGTCCTTATTTTAAATTTTGAAGGGTTTTTTTGTTTTTCCTGGACTTGTCTTCTAAGTCCATATTTTCCCCTTGAAGTTTAATTTTAATTTTCTCCAGAAAAAACACAAAAGCCTTTATTTCAAAAAAAAAAAAAGAAAAATTAAGGATTTTTTCTGGATTTATATTCTAAGATTGTATTTCTAAGTCTCAATAGTTGTGGTTCTCTTTGTCAAGTCCTATGATATAATTGACTAATATTATTTCCACTATCTACTTAAAGTGTTCTGTGAAAGTGTCATGGCATTTCAGTATTCAATATTAGCTATGGATTTAAGGGAAATTTCTGGCACTTTTTTTTTTTTTTGCCTTAGTGGTTCACTACCAAGTCAAATTTACAAACTAAATCCATAGAATTTGCCGCAATTCTATGTTGGGAATTAATAACATTCTCTTCTTTGAGAAACCATTTCTTCCAGTTACTTGGTAATTATGATTGCTGCTGTGTCCAGTGAAATGCCACTAAACTAAGAAAGTATGCTTCTATCTCTAAATTAAAATTCAAAAAATGTTTCAATCTAGAACGAAATAAAGATAATAGAAATAAGAACCACCATTCCTCCCTTCCCATTTTTTTCTTTCTGTATTCTGTTGAAGAGTATCCCATTTTTTACAATAGTATCAAGAGCATGGGTGATGTTGCATGGTCAACTTCTTTCTTCTCTAGCTCTATATTTGACTTTAGAAAAGAAAGAAAAATGGAGAAAATCGCTAGCTTTATCTTTCAAAATGCTCTCTCTCAGAAGTGCAGCCTCACCTAGCATGAGACCAACTGTCTGAAAACAGCTCCTATTTTGAAGTGAGATTCAGCTGAATATTCTCTTAGGATATTTAATCATTAATGACAGTGTTATCTACTTACACAGTGAGGAAAAGTGCAAGAGAAATTCTGCAGTATGTGACCTGTCAATCTTTTTACTTCGCCTGACATATTGGCTCCATTTAGGGCTTGCTGACTCTCTTGAGAGCTCCTTGGACAGCAAGGAGATTCAACCAATCCATTCTGAAGGAGATCAACCCTGGGATTTCTTTGGAAGGAATGATGCTAAAACTGAAGCTCCAGTACTTTGGCCACCTCATGCGAAGAGTTGACTCTTTGGAAAAGACTCTGATGCTGGGAAGGGTTGGGGGCAGGAGGAGAAGAGAACGACCAAGGATGAGATGGCTGGATGGCATCACTGACTCAATGGACGTGAGTCTGAGTGAACTCCGGGAGTTGGTGATGGACAGGGAGGCCTGGAGAGCTGTGATTCATGGGGTTGCAAAGAGTCAGACACGACTGAGCGACTGAACTGAACTGACCTAACCAAGAGCAACATTAACCAGAATTTGATTTTTCCAATTTCTCTGATCATTTTTCCCAGTCTATCTTGTGTCTTTCAAAAGTTCAAAAGACCAATAACCTGTTCTCTAATTGTTTATAATCTTGTCCTGACTGCATTTAGAATGTGTCAGGAGCCAGTGTGAGGAATCCCATCTGTGACAAGGTCATGCGGCAGAGACCCGATGGGCAAGGGCAATTCGGGTCTCAGGGTTTCCCCCTGGTATTTCCTGAGCATGTACCCCCCAAATAAAAATCTGCCTGACTTATTATTTCCACTCTTCTGACACTCTCTGGAAAAAGTTAATTCAGAGCTTTAGTCTTCTGCATTTGAAAGGAGTGTTTCAGCTCAACCCCCTCTGATAACACTCTAATTTGCCTAACAGGTTCCCCTGAACCTTTACAGCTTGTGAATTGCTTACAGCCCCCAACTGCGAGGGGCACAAAGCTTAAAGCATCTTAAAGATACAGAGCCTTTTCAAAAAAGCTAAAAATCATATTGGTGACGGACTTCACTGTTGACTCAGTGATTGCTGCCAGACCTCCATATTCTTCATCTTTTAGGCACCTAGGAGGATGTTAATCAATGTAAATGGGATATGGGAAAAGATATATAGTTTTGATGTTAGCAATACTAGACTTTTGAGTTAATTACTTTTCTTTTGTTATAAATCACTGTACTCCTTTTACTTGTTACAAATTGCTGTATCTTTGCTATGTAAGAATATAACTATTTAGTGTTTTCTGAGAGTGGCACCATACTTTGGGAAGAACAACACTTTTAACACAAATAAGTCTTCTGGTTAACAAACCCTTATCAGAAAAGGGCCGTAAAATGTTAATTGGCCTTTTGGCCAGAAGATGATGTAAATCACCTAAGACTTGTGTATACAATTGGGTATGCAGAGAAAAAAGCCTGGTTTTGATATGAGTCTGGGCTGCTAACGCTGCATAACTTTGTATTATCCATTGATCTCTATGTATAATCAAAAGTATAAAAGGCCTCTGAACAACAGAAGATAGGCCAGTCACTGGACTGGTTTCCCCCGTGTCTCTTTACTCTAATTTCTGGCTGAATTCCAATCTGTGGCATGGAGGCTCGCCATATCTACTTACTTGCCCTGGCTTTTTAAGATCCACGCAAGAGGGAGTCCAAGGTGGGACACCCTCTGATATTCAAGAGGACACCGGTGGCCTAACATAGATGGTGCAAACTTCTTGTCCTGAAGTTTTATTAGTTCTCCACATAAACCAAGTTATTTAGCCTCTTTTCTCCACTTAATTTTCCTACTACACTGTTTCTTCCTAATCTAATATTTATAAATAAATAAGTTTTTTCCTCGCCTACTCCATCTCCCCTTCGAATCACCCTGGATCTACTGGGGCTGGGCCCCAGCAAGAATGATAAAATTTTAGGTTTCCCATAGTATCCATACTCCCTGACAAGTAACACTGAACACTCAAGAAATAGACTAGAAAAAGTCAAGTGGACTATTTCTATAAATAGTTTCCAAATTACTAGCAAATTGACCATTATGGTTGATACGGTTTCAGAACATAGGAAAAGTTATAAATCTTATACAAAAGAACGTATAGAGGGGGTCAACAATGAAGATCAAGACCTAATTTAATCTAGAGATAGAAACCTCCAGCTACAATATAAATGAGTCACAAGGATGAAATATACAGCAGGGAGAATACAGTCAATTGTGTTATAATATCTTTGTATGCTGACAGATGGTAACTAGACTTACTAAGATGATCATTCTGTAATCTATAGAAATACTGAATCACTATGTTGTACACCTGGAACTAACATAGTGTTGTAGGTCAATTATACTTCAATTATAAAAAAGAATATGTAGACTCTGGGAGGAAATGCATCCATTTGTTAATCATGGTTACCTCTGAAGTGGGGATTATGGGTGATTGTTATTTTTTAGTTTATGCTTCATATATTTCTAGTGGTCTGCAATGAACATATATTGCTTGTAAAACTAAAAAAAAAAGTCATTAAAAATGAAAAAAAACTAATTGAATTAGAAGGAGGCAGTTAAGCAAAATGGATTCATTTATAGAAAAAGGACCTAATCAATGCTACTTGAGACATGCACTCCACATGTGAACTCACACAGTCATAGAATCATGCAGCTGGAATGCTCTTTGAGTTCTTCTTGTTTCATCCTATTTAGGTACCAAGAGTTATGTTTGGGAACTCTCAAATCAACTTTGATTATCTCTGTGATTTGCCATCCCAGGGCAAAATATACATTTCCTATTCTTCAATTAATGTATATTTAAGGGTTTTCTGAAGAAAATCATAACATTAATAGACACACTTAACTGAATATTGTGTCTTTTTTTTTTTAAAGAAACCAAAGGGGTTTCTTTTCATTTCTCTGTAAACAAATGGTGTTATTTAACATATGAGAAAAAGGTACCACTATTCTTTTATAATGAAGAACTAAGGCCCAGGGAGATGAAGCAAAAAGCATGCTGTTATTTTATTTTATTTATTTTTTTCAGAAAATGAATCTTCTCACATAAAGCTATACAGGCACTTTTAGTCTCTTCCCCAGTCACTGTCATGAACGTACAGTGGATTTCATTACTATACTAACACCCTCATCTTTGCCCGCTCTTTCTTGGATACTCTGGATCTAGTTTGATGTGCTGTATTATACATGCTTCCATGCACGCTCACTCAGCTGTGTTTGACTCTTTGCGACCCTGTGGTCTATATAGCATGCCAGGCTCCTCTGTCCATGGGACTTTCCAGACCAGAATACTGGAGTGGGTTGCCATTTCCTACTGCAGGAGATCTTCCTGACCTGGGAAGATCTGCATCTTAAACCGGCATCTCCTGCATTTGCAGGCAGATTCTTTACCACTGTGCTTCCTGAGAAGCCCATATTATAAATACACATAAAGGCACACACATGCATAGAAATGGTCTTTTGGGATTTGCACTGCCGCATTCGTACTGACCAATTTCATCAATATTCTCATTTGAACATTATAAATCCACATAATGACTGGTAAGGATTAGAGTCCAGTCTGGTGATCATGAAACAAAGAAAAGCTTACTGGCCCACACTGAGATCAAATGGATTAACTTGACCTCATTAATGTCTTTATGAATAAAGCTAACCAATTGCCCCAAGACAGAAACACAACAAAAGGTAAACTCAGGGCATTGAATATCTAACTTGTAGCTCCCAATTTAATCAAATGGTACCATAAAATATACACTGATATTTACCACTAATAATTACTAAATTTTATGGATCATGCATTTCTAGACCTCAGTCTTTAAACAAAATTAATGTATATTTTGTTACAATATGCTACTATGGTTCTACTCATTGGTCTATTTCAAACTGAATTTCTCTGATTCGAGAATTTTTCATTCTACAGAGAGTGATAACTAAGGTATTTAGAAAATATAAGCACTTATTCAAGTCAGACTTTAATAAATTATGGTAAGCTGCCATAATTTGAATCTATTTCAGGTGATTTAAAGTTGTTCATTTCTGCCCACATACAATTAATTCCCAAGAAATTAGCCAGTGGTATTGAATAAGTATTATGTGTTAAGCACAGGCTATGCTCTAAGTAATTTTATTATCTTATTTCAACTTCATATGGAGAAGGAAATGTCAACCCACTCCACTACTCTTGCCTGGAGAATGCCATGGATAGAGGAGCCTGGTGGCCCACAGTCAATGTGGTCGCAAGCATCAGACATGACTTAGTGACTAAACCACCATCAATTTCAATAAGAACCCCATGAGAAAGTTATTAGGAGATTTATCCCATTTGACACAGAAGGAAATCAGTAACTTGGCAAAGATATCATGTAGTTCATACCTATAACTAAAACTTGGCCTGTGTGTAGGCAATGAGCAGATTACCCACAGAGTTTAAGGACACTATTTATAAGTGCATGCTTCCACACACACCTGCCTTACACAGGCGTCAGGCTATTCCATCACTAGAGACTAAGTCCTTTGAGCTAAATCATCATGTTTTCAGTAATCATTGCTAAGTGCTAAGTCACTTCAGTCGTGTTGACTCTGTGTGACCCCATAGACAGCAGCCCACCAGGCTCCCCCGTCCCTGGGACTCTCCAGGCAAGAACACTGGAGTGGGTTTCAGTAATCATAGGTAAAATATAAAGGATACTATAATAAGTAACACAAATAGGAGAGCCCAAGCATTTATGTGAAAGAGATGTAACACTTCCAAGGAATATCCATAAGGATGAAGGGACAAGAGAGCAACAGGGAGGAGGCCAAGCATTCAACAGGGGAATACTAAAGGGCAGGCTTTGCCTCAGTGTTGTCTCTGACCCAAGGTAAGACAGCTGGCCTTTCATAATCCTACACTCCTCAGCTATTCCTTAAAGCCTACTCCAGAAGGGTATAAAGCCTTGCAAATTCTCCCAGCTGCAGAGTCCCATGAAATTAAAAAGAAAAAAAAAAGATCCAAAGACCTTGACAGATGCCTCACCAAAAAAGATGTACAAATGGCAAATAAGCAAATGAAAAAATGTCCCGCCCGATGTGTCATCAGGGAAATGCAAATTAAAGTGAGATACACTTCCTGATGTTCAAGCTGGTTTTAGAAAAGTCAGAGGAACCAGAGATCAAATTAGCAACATCCACTGGATCATGGAAAAAGCAAGAGAGTTCCAGCAAAACATCTATTTCTGCTTTATGGACTATGCCAAAGCCTTNCCAGTCCATTCTGAAGGAGATCAACCGTGGGATTTCTTTGGAAGGAATGATGCTAAAGCTGAAACTCCAGTACTTTGGTCACCTCATGCAAAGAGTTGACTCATTGGATAAGACTCTGATGCTGGGAGGGATTGGGGGCAGGAGGAGAAGGGGACGACAGAGGGTGAGATGGCTGGATGGCATCACGGACTCAATGGACCTGAGTCTGAATGAACTCTGGGAGATGGTGATGGACAGGGAGGCCTGGCGTACTGCAATTCATGGGGTCACAAAGAGTCGGACACGACTGAGCAACTGAACTAACTAACCACTATATACCCATTAGAATTGCCAAAATCCAGGACCCTGACAATACCAAGTGCTGGTGAGAGTGTGGGACAACAGGAATTCTCATTCATTAACTGCTGGTGGAAGAGCAAAATGGTACAGCCACTTTGGGAGATAGTGTAGAAGTTTTTCATAAACTAAACATGTTTGTACCATATGATCCAGCAATCATGCTCCTTGTCATTTACTGAAAGAAGCTGAAAATGAATGTTCACACAAAGACTTGCACACAGATATTTATAGAAGCTTTATTTATAATTGCTAAATCTTGGAAGCAACCAAGGTGTCCCTCGGTACATAAATAGATATGTATACTGTGGTGCATCCAGACAATGGAATATCATCCAGTGCTCTAAAGAAATGAGCTATCAAGCCATGAAAAGACAAGGCAGAATATAAACGCATACTGCTAAAGTGAAAGAAGTCAATTCAGAAAGACTACATACTGCATTTTTCCAATTATAAGACATGCTGGAAAAGGAAAATTTACAGAGACAGTAGAAAGATCAGTGTCACCAAGGGTTGAAAGGGTGGAGAAGGATGAATAGGAGGAGAACACAGGATTTTTAGGGTAGTGAAACTAGTCTGTCTGGTGCTATAATGGTGGAGACTTATCATATTTGTCCAAATACATGGAATGTGTAATACCAAGAGTGAACTTTGACATATCTATGGGCTTTTTGTGATAATGATGTTCAGTGTAGGTTCATCAGTTATAATAAATGTAACACTTTGGTGGATGATGCTGATAATGTGGAAAGATAGAGGTTATATGAGAAATCTCTGTACCTTCCCAATTTTACTGTAAATGCTCTAAAAAACATTACTTTCAATTAAAATAATTTAAATTCAAAAATTACTCTTTTTCACTTTCAACTAATCTTAAATTTCTTTTTTCTGGCCAAATATATCGATAATCACTGCTCTTCAAAGAAGTCAACATTTAGAGGGTTTTTTGTTGGTGGTGGTGGTGATGGTTTTTCTCTCTTATTCTTGAAACTCAAATTATGGAAACAGTATAGAGTTTATGTGATGGTGAAAAAAATATTCTTTGTACCTGCTTTCAGAAACTCTGTTCCATGTGCACATTAATCATGTTTGGGATGATTTATTTCTGCATTCATGCTGGCCAATTTTATTAAGTGTTTGGTTTGGCCAAATGGAAGAAAATCTGCTTTCTATTTCACCTCTGTAAAAAGAAGAGTTAGATTTGTGCTAACTTATATAAAGACTACAGCTCTGCTTTGTTCCCTGTATCAGGCACTTCCATATTCATCTATATACTCTTTCTACAGCATCCTCTTAAAAAAAAAAAAAAATCTCTCGATCTAGGGCTCTTAAAGTAATACCTGTGGTTTGTTTTCCAAATTCTTCAGAATCTTCAGCACCTACAACAGGAATGTATCATGTTCACCATCTGGATCTCGTCACAACCATTCCCCACTTGAGTGCTTGGAGTCCAGTGCTGGCCTCAGATGATTTTGCTTTTGACACTGCTCCCTTTGTGCTCACCTTCCTTTGTACTGCCAACATCAGCGTGGCCCTCTGCACAGCTCCCAAAGCCACCTTCCTTTGATGACTGACATAGTAATGGCCCATTATTCCCAAATGCAACCATATTCCTTTAGAGCACAAAGCAAGCACCCTTCATCTTTGCCATTACTATTCAACGCTAAACACTCAGAAAGCTTTCTCAACTCCCTCCCCAAAAACAATGCTTAAGCTTTGCAAGATAGTCAACAGCATATTTCTTTCAGATCCACTACAACCCTGACCTCCCTGAGGTCAGGGTTTATATTCAGTAATTCCTAAATTCCTAATACCAAATAAGAGCCCAATGGCCTGACCACTAAATTACTATTGGATTTACTATGCCATTTTGGTCATACTCTTGATATTCTTTTTCAGGGAAGAGTACTTCTCAGATAGACTTGCAGCTCTGCTGCCTCCAGCAATGTTCAAACTTCCACCATACTCCAGCACTTCTGCCAAAGAGCAAGAAGTTCAGTGAAAATCCATCTCTCTGCTATATATTTGTATACCTACAATGTTTCAAGCTTGTGACAAATATTGGCTACCTTTGGTCCCATTCTTATAGCAGATCCACGTGAATAATTAAGGTAGATCTAATTCCAATGAACTTAAAATGTTATAAGCTATAAACCTTTGGCCAAGTTACCAACCTTAAGTGGTTCAGGCTATTTTGAAACATATATATGAAGAATAAGACATCAATCTTCTATATTTAGGCTACAAAAGAGCAGTGGTTGAGATTTTAAGCTAACTGTTTTTGTATTCTCTACCCTTATCCCAGCTGCTATAGACACAAGTGTACATGGAAATTTGAAGTTCCCAACAGCATTTTGAATATAATATTTCCCTTTCTCATGCTCTTTTACCTATTTCATCTGACAAATAATCAGGGACAAGAACTATTGCTCTGTGGCTGTATAAGAAGCTGGTTCTTGTAGAATGGGTATGAGAAGAGGGCCATGTGTTTTACTGTATTGATTTGGAGATTAGACTTTGATGTTAAATGCAGTCTAAAGTCCTGGTTCTGCTAATCAACTGTGAGCCTAGGACAAGTACTTTATCATCTCAGTACTTCTGTCTGCTTATCTCTTAGATGAGGGCAATACTAGTATCCATTTCATCCAGTTATGTAAGTATTCAATGACGTAATAAATGTGAAGTATGTGACTTTGTGCTTAGATAAGTCATTAGTAAATGTACGTTACTTTAATAGTATCACCATGATTATTCCACATGCTCTACATGTTCATATCTCAGCGACATGCTAAATAAAACATGGTGGGAAAAAGGAACTATGAAAAACGTTGATGGAAAGAAAACCAACCAAATAAATAACATATTTCTACAAAATAAAGATCCGAGCTCATCCTAATAGGGACCCTTTGGAGAGTGGAGGGAGTGCTATTACGATAAAAAACAAAAACCATCAATGGTTGAATCAGGAGTTAGGGTTACCCTTTTGCTAGCACACTCTTATTTCTGGTATATCTAAAATGAAAACGATGGGAAACAAATTCAGCTCTGAGATTTTCTATGTGATATAATCCTTGTATCCCTTGTAAGTACAGAGAAAATAGTCAAAGCTCCTCAAATTACCAAGGTACAGTTAGATATCTAGAAACACAGATTGAAATTAAAAACAATGAACTTGTAGAAAGGCCGCAAATTTTAACATTAAAACTCTGGGTCAAATTCTAGTTCTGCACTTAAATCTGCAGGTTACTTGGAGAAGTCAACCTCTGACCCTTTTTCTATCACCTATGGATGGGAATCGGAGAAGGCAATGGCACCCCACTCCAGTACTCTTGCCTGGAAAATCCTACGGACAGAGGAGCCTGGTAGGCTGCCGTCCATGGGGTCGCTGAGAGTTGGACACAACTCAGTGACTTCGCTTTCGCTTTTCACTTTCATGCATTGGAGAAGGAAATGGCAACCCACTCCAGTGTTCTTGCCTGGAGAATCCCAGGGATGGCAGAGCCTGGTGGGCTGCCGTCTATGTGGTCGCACAGAGTCGGACACAACTGAAGTGACTTAGCAGCAGCAGCAGTAGCAGCATGGATGGGAATGATGGCAGTGATAACAATAAATCTACCCAGTCATAAGGATATAAAAAGCTCCATTTTATTAAAATATTATTGGGTTGGCCAAAAAGTTAGTTCAAGTTTTTCTGTAATATCGTATGGAAAATTTCTAACAAACTTTTACTAAAAGCAATAAACAACAGTTGTACTGAACCAGTTGTTAGGAATTTCATGAAGATCCAATCATGATTGTCTTTCTTAGAGAAATGAAGAGAAAAACAAGAAGCTTGTTTACAAAATGCAAGAACTATATGAACAAAAGCAACACAGAAACCTGCCTTGCAGTGATGCTTGCTGGGCTGATTGCACAATCTTTTAGTTATTACTAAAACTGTATGGGTGATTCTCGGGGGCGGGGCTGCGCCGGCCTCTTCCCAGCCAGGCTGGGGGAGCTCGGGAAGCTGGTGGCCTTGTTGGCCCTTGGATCGCACACTGGATGGCGTGGCCCCAGCTGCCCTCGCCGAGCTGCGCAAAGGGGGATGCTCCTGGCTCTCGTCGGCCTCCCAGGTTTGCTTTCCTTCTTTTCCCGAAGGTGGGCCCTTAGGTTCACCGTCCGAAGCCTGCGGCCGCAGGGAAAGCCAAACCCCGAGTGTCCGGAGAGTAACCGGAAGTGCCCTCCCAGGCAGAGGGGCGGTGCCGGCTGCGGCCGGGGTAAGCGCGGCCCGCGGGGCTTGGGAGGGGCATGGCCTGCGAGGCCCAGGGATATGTGGAGGGGTTCGGCGGGACTGGAGACCCCTCGGCCTCTGCCTGATAGGAGCGGCCTCTGTTCCTCGTGACGGTGCAGGGTCTGGAAACCCCCCTGAGGGCGGACTGAAAGGCAGTCAATGAAAAGTTGAAAGAAGATAAGCATAGTACTGTGGTTCCTGGAGATAATAATAGTAAACACTGCCGGGCACTTTTCTAAGCGCTCTGTATCTCACTCTGGGGAAAAAAAAACAAGGACGTTGAATGGAGTTCTCCACCCACCGCCCATCCCCATCTTTAAGACAGAGATCGATCATGTTTCATCCACTCTGTATGCAGAGGAATCTGGTTTAATCATCCCATAATTATTATTGGAAACCGGTTTTATATACAGATTTGTCATTTGCACTTATCAACTGCATCTGGAGGTTTGTAGTGGTAGAAGAATGGGTCATTGACCTCAGAAGTTTAGATAATACACTTAGCAGAGGCGAAAAATTGAAACAAGTAGAACAGGATTCAGGGCTTTATTATGAAGTTAGTCGTTACCCAGAAGGACTCTCCATATTTTGTATAGAGCTCTCTGGGAGAAGACAATGTGAGGAGAGGTAGGAAGAGGTAAGTTATGATTGAAAGATATTTACCAGACTGGGAAGTAAAGGGAACCAATTTTTAGATGTCCAGCATCAGAAAAATTTTAAATTTCACAAAAATTTTAAATTTCTACATTTTTGACTTTTCCTCCAGGAGAGGGAAGAATTGAGTATTGTTAATAACTATGGACTGGAGACCTTATGGAGCCAAAAGGAAGACAGTCTTGAGTCGTTCTTGTTATGGTAAGTAGCATAGCAAACTGTGTTTCTATATAAATGGTGGAGTTCTGGGGACACATGAGTGAAAATGGAGGAGAACAAGAAGGAATGGGAGAGGATACTTGGAAAGAAGATATATGACCCTTTCTTAACTCCTGAGGTAACCCAGCCTACTAATGTTAGTGTATTTTCTGCTCCTTTCCAACATGCTTATTCACCATAGGCTTTTAATTATTCCTTCATGATTGATTTGCAGCCCCCAAAAGACAGTATACTCAATGCAGGCCCTGGAGTCAGAAGATGGATATTTACATCCTGACTCGGCTATTTACTAGTTGTGAGTTTTTAGTTATTTAACTACCCTGAGCATCACTTTTCTATCTGTAAGGTACAAACATTGCTCAGTTCAATTCAGTTCAGTTCAGTCGCTCAGTCGTGTCCGACTCTTTGCGACCTCATGAATCCCAGCATGCCAGGCCTCCCTGTCCATCACCAACGCCNGAAAAAAAAAAAAAACTGTATGTACTTCAACAAAATGTGGCAACTGACTCGATTTTATTGGATTCACTTTTTAAAAATCAGGTCTTAAAAATAACTGAACCAACATGAAATAGGAAACAAATCCTTTTTTAACAGACGGGGTTTTCAGTGGTTTAAATCAAACAGAACCTGTGGGTAGGTTAGGGAGAACCAGGTAAAAGTGCTTCCTGGGCCTCTGTTTCTTCTTCTTCCATGATTTTCCATTCTATAAAACATGTGAATTTCCCGAGGAGCTTTTAAACATGAAAGATCCCTCCTCAACCACCTAAATTCAACCAATTAAATCTTCATCCCTGAGCTGGGGGGGCTGTGTTGGTATGTTGTGAAGACTTCCGAGGTGATTCTGATGGGCAAGGGGAAGTTGATGTCTTAAATTCAGTAGCCAGTGTGAAAAGAAAACATCTTAAAGAAATTCTTTTATCCCTGCATCTTTCAAGGCTTCACTCTTTTAACCCACCTCCATCAATTCTTTCCAAACCCCTGAGGCTACAGAATCCCTTAAATTTCTCTCTTTACTTTGGTCTAATAAAATCCCATTAAAAAGAAAGTCACTGATAAATCCACTCACATCACAAGGGTAACCTCTGATGAAACAAAGTAGTAATCCCCCTAATAGCATGTTCATTTTAACAATGAACTGAAAAACAAATGGAAGGTGAAAGTAGAGACATCAGGCCAGCACAAGCCACGCAGTACATTCCTGGACCTTTCCAGGACTCCAGAAATCACATCAAGGAGGCAATGTTCCATCTGCTCGGGCCTAACTCTATAAAGCTGATGAGTAAAGCAAACAGTCCAACTTAATACACTAACATAATACGTGATTCATACATTCTGTCTTTCAGACATTGTTTGTTGTTTCCACATTATCGTCAATCCCATAACCCTGATCAAAGTTCAGTTCAGTTGCTCAGTGGTGTCTGAATCTTTGTGACCCCATGGACTGCAGCACACCAGGCTTCCCTGTCATCACCAACTTCTGGAGTTTGTTCAAACTCATGTCCATTGAGTCAGTGATGCCACCCAACCATCTCATCTGTCATTACCTTCTCCTTCTCCTCCTGCCTTCAACCTTTCCCAGCATCAGTGTCTTTTCTAATTAGTCCGTTTCTCCTATCAGGTGGCCAAAATACTGGAGTTTCAGCTGCAGCATCAGTCCTTCCAATGAATATTCAGGACTGATTTCCTTTAGGATTGACTAGTTGGATCTCCTTGCTGTCCAAGGGACTCTCAAGAGTCTTCTTGAACACCCCAGTTCAAAAACATCAATTCTTTGGCACTCAGCTTTCTTTATAGTCCAACTTTCACATCCATACATGATTATTGGAAAAATGATAGCTTTGACTAGATGGACCTTTACCGACCAAGTAATGTCTCTGCTTTTTAATATGCTGTCTAGGTTGGCCATAGCTTTTCTTCCAAAGATCAAGCATCTTTTAATTTCATGGCTGCAGTCACCATCTGCAGTGATTTTGGAGCCCCCCAAAATAAAGTCTATTACTGTTTCCATTGTTTCCCCATCTATTTGCCATAAAGTGATGGGACCAGATGCCATGATCTCAGTTTTTTGAATGTTCAGTTTTAAGCCAGCTTTTTCACTCTCCTCTCTCACTTTCATTAAGAGGCTCTTTAGTTCCTTGGACCTTTACCGACCAAGTAATGTCTCTGCTTTTTAATATGCTGTCTAGGTTGGCCATAGCTTTTCTTCCAAAGATCAAGCATCTTTTAATTTCATGGCTGCAGTCACCATCTGCAGTGATTTTGGAGCCCCCCAAAATAAAGTCTATTACTGTTTCCATTGTTTCCCCATCTATTTGCCATAAAGTGATGGGACCAGATGCCATGATCTCAGTTTTTTGAATGTTCAGTTTTAAGCCAGCTTTTTCACTCTCCTCTCTCACTTTCAATTAGAGGCTCTTTAGTTCCTTTTTGCTTTCTGCCATAAGGGTGGTGTCATCTGCATATCTGAGGTTATTGATATTTTTCCCTGCAATCGTGATTCCAGTTTGTACTTCATCCAGTCCAGCATTTTGCATGATGTACTCTGCATAGAAGTTAAATAAGCAGGGTGACAATATACAGCCTTGATGTACTCCTTTTCCAATTTTGAACCAGTCCATTGTTCCATGTCTGATTCTAACTGTTGTTTCTTCACCTGAACACAGATTTCTCAAGAGGCAGGTAAGGTGACCTGGTATTCCCATCTCTTTAAGAATTTTCCACAGTTTGTTGTGATCCACAGTCAAAGGCTTTAGCATAGTGTCATAGTTCATACTGTCTGATGAAAGATAGGAATTGTTATTTTCATTGTACTTATGAGAAAATGAGGCCCAGAGAGGTGACATCACTCCTGTAGATACAGACAAAGGGTTGTCACTCCCATCTGACTTTACACCTCAGATCTTCTCACACTTCTGCTCCAAGGGTGATCGCTGTTTTAGAAAAGATTAAGGCCCCAATAAAGGGAATTCAGAATAAAAAGGAGAAAATCTGCTAGAGAGGTTGTTAACCCCTGTAGAAAAAAATTGTTTTCTTTGTGTTTTGTATTTTAAAGCCAGCTATCATGGGGGAATGCAAACATGTTTAATCCAAAAAATACTTATTATCATATTCAACCTCTACTGTTTCTGCTGTCACTTCAGATGTTGTGGGGACAAGCTGCCCTTGGCAGGAAAAGCCTTTGTGGTAAAATCACAAGCACCACATTTTGTGTAATCTTGAAATGGCAGAGGCAAAAATCTGCATCATCTCAGGAGTAAAGAGAGAAATGAGTGATTGGTATATTCTATATACCTAACTCAGTCTGTTAAAGAACATCCAGGTACACTTCATAATGTATTGGTTTGATAGTTTAGAGAATATATCACCTATTCACACATGAAAGATTTATGCCAAACAAGTGAGCTAGAATCTTGGCATATTGGTCATTTTTAGGATAACTCAGTGACTGGAAAATGACTGGAAATAATTTTTCAGTGGAAACATCATGCAAATAGATGGCAAATTGTGTTATTTTTTAAATGATGATTTGCATTATTTAATTTAATGATGATTTTTATTTATATACTTGATACTGAATTTCTTAGTTTATGTCACTAAAAACTTGGATTTTATTTTCTCTTTATTTTTAAATTTATTTTTAATTGGAGTATAATTACTTTGAGGTATTGTGTTGGTTACTCTGGTTTCTCTTCAGATAGAATGAATCTTTTGCCTTTTACTTAGATTTTAAAATTACCTATAAGATTTTAGATTGCATTGTAAGATTAATGTGTACATATAAGGATGGAAATTGTTAGAAGTAATTTTTTGAAGGAAGAGAAAAAGAAAAAAGTGAAAGGAAGAGGAATAAAAAAAGACTAAATTTCAGGCAAAGAATAAGAAGTATCTCACATCATACATTCCTTTTGTCCAAGAAAGATAAAAGTTAAGTTTGAAGAGGAAAAAAAGAGCTTTGGTCTTGTTTCCTACAAGGTATGGATAGATGACTTAGCTGGAAGACTCAGAGTAAGCTTTACCATACAAGGGCAGAGGAAAAAGATGGTATCAAAAATGATAATATCTAAGCAGTCAATATAAGTAGATAGAAATGGAGGGTGTGGCAGATCCACAGACAATTTTGAAATGAGCAGGAAAAACAGTTGCAAATTGTATATAGACATGAAAAGACAGTCAAGTGGATACATGGTGATTCATCCTAATGTAGACTCACTGAACGTGAGCTCATAGCTGCCACTTAGAGTAAGAAGCTATTGATTAAGTGATGACAGAAATCTCAGTGACATATCACAAAGCAAATGGCCTTAGGAAGGACCAGATGAGAGCCAGACATCAGGGAGGATCCTGGAGTGAACAAGTGGCAGGGGGCCAGCTGCAGTCTTGTTCAGTCCTGGTGGCAGCTGAACCTTCGGCGACCACTCACAGCCTTTATATGGGGGCAAAACCTGAGCCCGAGCCCTTAAAAGCTGATTAAGTGCTTTATCCCCAAAGAAAAACAGAAAACATGCCTCACCCAATAGGCCAACAATGCTGAAAATTCACTTCCTCTCAAGTCTATAGTTAAACTACTCGCTCAGAATGACATTACGCTATGGTCAGGCACTGGAGTCAGGAAGTAGTTTATTTTCACTGAAACTGAAGGAGGAAGCTAGGAAAACAGCTGCAATGAGATCAATTCAGGAAAGCCAGGTATGAATAAAGGCAGCAAGTGAAAGAGAAAGCCGGCTCAGATTTGCTGCGAGCTAAATTTTGCACACCAAGAAAAAGTAAAAACCTCAGCAGTACTTCTTGATTCTCGGTCTGAAAGAGGGAAGCTAAATCCATGAGGGAGGCTTTCTGTGTCGGAGGCCAGTCTTAGCTGTAGGAGGCCGTGGAGCTCTCAGTGAGGTCACTTGAAAAGCCAAAGACAAGTAGATCAAATAGATTGAATGGCTGGATTTCTCTGAGTAGGAGTCTATGAGTGAGGACTGGAGAGGCCAGGGTAGGCCAGAGAGGAGAGGAGAGAAGGGAGAGTTGGGGGAGGAAGGGGTTTTGAATGGAAGGCAGGGAGTGGGGACAAAGGCAGAAAAAGCTGCTTGTTTTAAAATCAGTATTTTTCAGAACGGATGTCATCTTTCCCCAGGGATATTCCGAGAGAGTCACAGGACCAGAGCTGCAGCAAATCTAACATCTGTTCAGCAAGGGCGGCTTTAGATTTGCAGCAAAACCTCTTCCTCTGCATCAACCCCCTCCTCCTTCTCCCTCCTTCTTTTACTCTGGAACCAGAAGGCCTGATTTCCTGCCCACCCTACATTCCAGTCCCTTCCCACCTTTCCCCTGAGTGCTTCCCTCCCTTCTTCAGGGTCCAGAAAAGTAAAAACGTCACCTGCTTCTCCTCCCAACAGCTGAATTATTCTTCCACACTTTTATTTTGATAGCAAAGTGGTTCCAGGTATGTTTCAGGGTTGTGGAAACCCTCAAAGGGATTACAGAATGAAAAGTTTTGAGAACCATGCTCTAAATAAAGAATTGGAGATGAAAACCTGTCATAATGAAAAATTAAACTAAACTGCCTCAAATAAAGCAAAGGATCAACCAATGCCTTGGCAAGCAAGGAGAGAAATTCATATAATGTGGGGCTGGTGATAAGCCAGTTTCTTGCCAAAGTCTAAGCCTCTTTCTAGCAGGCAAGGGAAACACAAGGAAAGAACTTAAGAGCCACGCAATAAAACATGCAAAGTCTGAATAAGTTTATTCCTAAATTTGAAATGTTTTTTCAGTGACTTCTACCAGGGCTAATTAAACCTACATGAATGAATGGGTGCGATGGCCAGTAGTTCAGCAGAAAACAAGGCCAGGCTTGTCTCTTATTGTAAATGTTCTGAAGTTTGTCTTTACAAATAATTAATACAGTATTATTACTATATTACTATGAGCCCATGACAAAACCACCATCACTTACTGGTTGCATGATCTTGGGAAATATAATCATTCTCTCAAATTAAGTAAGCATTATTTAATCTGTTAAAGCGGAGATAATACCTATATCACAGAGATGCAGTGAGGATTATGATTACAAAGTAGCCATTATTTTTGAGTGCTTTGCATGTTTCAGGCGGTATTTTGCATGCATTATCTCATTCCTAAACTACCCTCTAAATGAAAGCATGCATGGATGCATTGATGGAATGAACTGTCAGTTCCCACTTTAGAGATGAGAAAATGAGACCTAGATTAAATAACTTATACAAGGTCCCATGGTTGTCTGGTTATCAGAAGAAGAGAAATTCTATCTGACTCCAAAGTCTTGCTCTGTATTACAGTGTTACTTTATTATTCTGCTATTTGTACCCTATTTTTCCAGTCTCCTTTTATTCTCCTCCTCTCCTGAAAAGTACTACCAGCCAAGTCTTACACCTAACCCAAGTAACTAGGATTTTCAGATTCTCTTTTATTTCCTTCTTCCTAAATCATTTCCAATAAAAAGATCAGAAAATCTCTCTATTAAACTAAGTAAATATAATGGGATAAGATTAGTTTGCCAGGCACTGGGTTAGAGGCTAGAGAAACAGAACAAAACATGGTTCATTTTCTCAAATGATTCACAAGTAATAAATAAAGCTTAAAGTCTTAGATTTCATCTCATCTCTCCAACTCCCTATTTCCTCAGTCCTCAATCTCCAGTTCACTCTCCTTTCCCCACCTCCCCCAAAACTCTGCCAAATTTTCTATTTCTTTGACAGAGGGTTGTTTGTTTGTTTAGTCTTTGGAGATTATACTCCTGAGTTTGGCTCCATCTCTGCCTGATTAGAAAAGATCTGATTTTCAAGGCTAATACCTCTGTGTTTTTAACTGCCTTTGAATCAGAGCAATCACATTTTTCTACCACCAAGTGATCACAACTCATGAAGAAATGTCCCTGAAGCATTGACAAGCATAAGGTTTTCTGAATGAGGACTAGACATATTTTAGAAAATCATGGTCCTTCATAGAAGTATAGTGGCTTGGGAGACCTGGTTTTTTAATGTCAGTTCTGCCTCTCACTAAGAGTATGATTATGAACAAATCAATTAACCTCTCTGAGTATCATTTCCTTGTCTTTGTAAAATAAGTACTACGATATTTTTGTCTCAAGGTTGTTCCTAAAATCCAACAAGATAATTATGCAGAACACTTAGACACGTAAGTGGTCAATAAATGGTAGCTGTTATCACCAGCATTTTCTATGTGGAAGTCAAGTAATCAAACTTCTGAAGAGATTTAAGATTAACCTGACCTTTGTGTCCTTCTAAGTCCTTCTACACGCATGCTTTCTCTGCATTTTTACATCACACTATATTTTTAAGTCCATGACAGACAACTAACTTCTGTATCTTGACACAGCCAGGATGTTTTTCTGCTTAGAGGACTTCAATTACTACTGCATTACATTAGGCTTCCCATGGAATTACTTATTATAACCACACAGTGCCAGAATGAGTCATCATGATGAAATCTATTAGAATGGCTACCAAGGAAACCACGTATGAGTTTCCATCGTGTCAGTATTTGGTCACATGAAACCAGCATCCAACGAGTAATATGAGTAAGATCTCAGGGATTTTACTGCATCATAGACAGTGAGTAAGGAGTTTTACAAGTCAAATAGAACCTTAAGTGACAGTATTAATTTAGGTGCTACAGTGTACTTTCATTTTCAATAACTTTAAAGACATAAATTTATATATGTTTTTTCATTCACATTTATCTTCTAATTTTAGAGAAGGCAAAGAATAAATTCATTGATATATGATTATGTAAAAATGTTAATTAGCATTGTAATCTACACAGCAAACATAGGATACCAAATCTACCATGTAGTTCTGTGAAAAGCAGAAAAGCCTAAAATAATGAATAAAATGTTTTCTCCTCCTATGATTGAACTGTTTCTTAGAAAATAATTTTCATAATCCATAAATACATTCTATAGGTCTATTTTAAAGTTAACATATAAATCCATGTTATATTGATGGTTTCATATTTTGGGATTCTGAAATACGAAATAATAAAAACTAGTATGATGCCATGCATTGCTTGATTCCATAAAAATGTAAAAAGTATCTTCACATTTCAGTAATTGCAACTGGGATTGTACTGATATGACATCATATTTTACTCATGTCACATTCCCTTAATTTTGATCCCTGTTTGCCTCTGCCAAACAGTGACCCCAGACCCTTGAATCAGAGGAAGGGGCAGGTGAGCATCCAGAGGCAGAATGGTAGGTCTGAGGAGGAATCAACAGCAAACTCCATGTGAAATTAGGTTTGTTGGGTGAAATGCTGGTGGAACCACTTTACAATTGCATTTAATCTGGAAAATGTGTAACTTCAACGCACTACATATAGAAGCTACTATTTTGCGAAGTGGGTCAAGATCAGGCAACTCCCTGAATGATTGGCTTTTTTGTTGTTGTTTTCCAAGACTAACCCTCCTCCTAGAATTTACTGGATAGTGCAAACATAGATTAAAACACTTCAAACGTTCATGACTCTGCACACTTTCAGCTGGCTCTACACATCATTACTCCATTCTTTTTCAGCCTCACGTACAGATGTTTACATATCTGAAGGCATAGAGCCTATTTTGTGTAATCATGAAATATTACATCTTGAGATGTCATTAATACAATTTTTCTAATGTCACACTGTGTTTATATTATTTATGTTGTGAAAGGGACTATTTCCATTTGTTTCAGAGGTGACAGAAACTGAGGTTAAGCACTGAGAGCTGTTGAGTGAACCAACAGCAGCTAAAAGCCCAGAAATCTTTCCTTTTATCCCCCCACTTTGTTATGAACATAAGGAAAACCTCAGTCATTTTCAGCTTTCTTCCTTATCCCCCACTTGTGAATTGGATGCACTTCTTTTCTTGTCTTTCTTACCCTTTCTGCATCCCAATAACATTTCAAAGCAGGAGACAGGGGGAAAAGATGCTAATAATCAGAGTGGGGAAGGCAGAAACTGTGCTCAATGGAGAGTGAATCTCTTGGGCATGCGGCATTTCTAGTAATTTCTCACTCTTTTCTCCTATTTACTTCCTATCACTCTGCTTAAGCAAAATCTCAAGGGAAACTCTAGGTCTCAAATAAAAAGGCTAAGCCTTCAAGTTGGGGAGACTGTCCTTGAGTCTCATTTACCATCATTCTTCGTCTTTAAAATGAAGGGAACATACTTATTTCTTACAGGCACCATTACAAGCGCTAAATGCACCAAATAGCTTAAGTGGGTGGGACTGGGAAGGAAGGCTTGTTTTCACTTGAGCCTGCCTTTGTGCCATTTTAAAGAACAGAGCCACACAGGTATTATATGTGTATAGTTATATTACATTTGCAGACTAACTTGTCACATAAAAATTTGTGTGCTTTTAATTCTTTCCTTTTTCTTTCTTCTATTTTATTATTTTTAATTTTTCCTTTTTTTCTTTTTTTCTATGAGAGAGATGTTACAAAGGTTTGGTTTACTCTGAGAATGTTTGTTGACAGTCGCTAAGTTTCCTCAGTTAGGCAGCTAAAAAAAAAAAAAGACACTGTGTAGAGAATTTCAGAAATGTTACCGTATTCGGAACCTTTAAATAGTCAACACACCTTTAGGTCAGGTCCCAGAGCAGGCTGCTCACTGAGTTTGGGCCAGTCTTCTCACTTTCCAGAGACTGATTCCACATATTTATTTTGACCTGAACACCATCTTTAATATTATTTTTTTATTTCATTACATTATTATATACAACAGAGGGTATATTGTAAGACTACCTTTTTTGAAACAATAACAAGTAAGCTACAAAATATTTGGTGTAAATATATGTAAATGTAACATATACATCACAACTGTGATTTGTTTGGGAGAATTTTGCCCTTGCTATAGGGCTATGTACTCACACTTCTTTAATTTCATATTTTTATTCAAATTCTTACTCATACAGGGATTTTGAAGCACTGACTCTGCTTCAAAATGTAGGACAATCTCCTCTGTTATAATCACCTCGTTAAAGTCTAATGAGATGTAGAGGGAAAAAGGGTCATGTGTTGGCCTTTAAACCTTTTCCATGCACATTATTGGAAGCAGTGTTACATACTTACAAAATTATTTTCTAAAATTCTTTAAAGAATAAGGCTTCTTGAGATGAAATCTGAATTTCACTCTTTGTATGCCATTTCATTTTCATTCTGATTTTACCCAAATGTTCGGCTTTTGGGCTCCAGTTTCCATCTGAATCCAACACTCTACCTAGTCCATGTAGACTGGTTGGATTAGGAGAACAGAAGTCCCATAAAGCTGCCCTAAGGGGCAAAAAAAGGCATTACAGAGAAGTCAGGTAAGCCATGAATGGAGTCTTCTGTGTGAAATAAATTAACTACAAAAGGCCCCAGGTGGCTTTTTCTGTCTTCCAAGAATTAACAACGTTTCATTGTTACTGAATAAATTTAGGGGATTTTTTTTTTTAATGACAGAATGAATGTTACATATACAACATATAATTTATTTCATCCTGGCAGGAAATGGCCTTCAGTTTTCTCTGGGGAACTGTGCAAACATCTGGATAATCTTGAAATCTTTTAATATGAGAAACAGTAATTACCCCCAAACTTACTACTTCCCACATTTATTTCCTCTTTTTCAATGATTAGGGATTTCTTTCTTTCTCAATGAGGATTTTAAGACTGCTTATGAAGGAATTAATTTTGCAATGTGTCTGCAAAGAACACAGTTCTCTCAGCCTGGTCCCACGGAAATTCACAGAAAGTTAATTTTTACCAGTTTTCTTCAAGGCAGCCAAATTTCCTAATTTTACAGATGTTCATTTTTTAAAAAAAAAAAAAAAAAAAAAAATTTGCCAACATAGTTTCCTTTGGTTTTGAATGTTGAGCTGAAACGCCTTTTTAATGTAGTGAGCACTATCACATGGCTATTTATATTTAGCTCTGATTCTCATTCATCACCAGCCTATGGAAGAATTTTGACAAGCAATGTACAAATGTGACATGGGTACAAAGGCATATCTCAGAGGTCTGGAATCTCTGGGTGAATGCCATGCTCAGTATAGTGCAGCCTGACTCCGGAAGAGACTTTCCAGTAAATTACGTGGGGTATGAATCCAGCTTTGATACTTTACTCCATAATACTTTTCTGTTTCTCAGAAAGCAGTGTGAGTTCACCCCCTCCATTTCCCCCCCATATATTCCTTTCTTTTCTCATGTGTTCTTGAGTGTTGGCTCTATTCTTTTACTCAATTCACTCTACATCTTAAAATAATTTAGTTGGTAAACCGTTATTTCATCTCAGGTAATTTTCTTTCTTCTATTCCTCCCTTGCTATGTCTACGTATTTTTTATGTTTGTTTTGTCTCCTTATTAAATTGCTAAGTCATGTCCAACACTTTGTGACCTCATAGTCTGTAGCCATTAATAGTACTTCTGGAGCTGTATTATGTCCCCATATGACCTACATTTGAGCTCATTTATTTTCCTTGTGTTGGTTTCAGTGTTCTGTGCTGAATTTCAAGGACACTGAAGGGAGAGGAAGACCTGAGTCATCTAATTCATTGATAAGTCACCACTCATTTTATAAAGAATGCTGTTTTTGAAATTTGGCAGTTTTCTTAATCTTTTGGACCCCAATTTCTGATCTGAAATAATTTATATGTTCCATCAGTGGATTCAGTATGGAGCAGTTAGTCATTCCTTCTAAAGTTTCTAAAGGTGTAAATTGTATTTAATGTTTAACTTAGAGTATTTAATAATCCAAATATACGTCTAGTACTATGGTGTGTGTTAGGGGTACAAAGATGAATTGGGATCCCTTTCCTCCAGAAGTGTTTTGAGAAACACATTCTTATAGAAGGATAACTTGAATAGACCGTGAGAAAGGCTGTGCATTGCAATTACACCACATTACTAGTTATTGTTATATACATTGTTATACCATGACATTATTATTATTTAACATTCTATACTGTGTGCTGAGTTGCTTGATTCAGTGTGCCCAACCCTTTGCAACCCCATGGACAATAGCCCGCCAGGCTCCTCTGTCCATGGGATTCTCCAGGCAAGAATACTGGAGTGGGCTGCCATTTCCTCCTCCAGGGGATCTTCCCGACCCAGAGATTGAATGCATGTCTCTTATGTCTCCTGCATTGGCATGTGGGTTCTTTACCATTAGCACCACCTGGGAAGCCCTTCTATATTGCAATAATTGTTAATTAGAGCAGAGAAATAAATTTCCAACACAACCCAGTCTTTCTGGATTTAAGCACAATTATCTAAACAACTTTGATCAAATTTTAGCCATTTAACACCAATCATCAAATCCATATTTTTAATGTTGTCCTATATTTAGTAAGCATTTACTTTTGCTTCATGTTAATCCAAATATTTTCTGTTTAAAATAAAGAGAAGGGAAGAAGGAATTAATGTTTGTTCAACACCTATCATCTGCTAACTATAATGCTAAGTGTTTTAAGAGCAATGTTTCAATAAGTATAATGTTTCAATAAGAATAATTCTCCAAGTTAGGTATTACTATCTCCAATTTAAAAATATGAGAAGTTACACTGAGAGATCAAATAATCTGTCCAAGATTACCCATCCAGAAAATATTAGTCAAAATTCACACCCGGTTTATTCACTCCAAAACTCATGTTTACTCTGCTACACCATATCCCTGCATGCATGCAACTCTTTGCCACCCTATGGATGGTAGCCCACCAGGCTCCTTTGTCCATGGGGTTCGCCAAGAATCCCATGGACAAGAATACTGCAGTGGGTTACCATGCCCACCTCCAGGGGATCTTCCTGACCCAGGAATTGAACCCGCATTTCTTAAGTTGCCTGCACTGACAGGCAGGTTCTTTACCACTAGCACCACGTGGAAAGCCCCGCATCACACCTCTACCCCAAAGAAAAGCCACAGAATGGGAGTTCAAATAGCCCTTTAAAGATATTGTAGGATACTGTTGGCCTCTGAACTAATTGCCTCACCATACAGATGAAGAATATGAAGCATGGAGAGCTTAAATAACTTTCCAGAATTCACCCTACTAGTTGATGTCAGAGATTGAAATAGGCATTATTATTTCCATGGACTGAAGGCGCCCCACTCCAGTACTCTGGCCTGGAAAATTCCATGGACGGAGGAGCCTAGAAGGCTGCAGTCCATGGGGTCGCTGAGGGTCAGACACGACTGAGCGACTTCCCTTTCACTTTTCACTTTCATGCATTGGAGAAGGAAATGGCAACCCACTCCAGTGTTCTTGCCTGGAGAATCCCAGGGATGGCGGAGCCTGGTGGGCTGCTGTCTATGGGGTCACACAGAGTCGGGCACGACTGAAGTGACTTAGCAGCTTAGCAGCAGCAGTCCATGCTAGGGAACATTCTGCCTGAAAATGAAATAATGAACTGCCTGCTTCAAGAAATGCTTAAATAGAAATGTGATGATCAAAAACATTATAGAAACAATTTTTAATGGATAGAAAGTTGGATTGGAAGACCTAAAAAGTTCCTTTGTGTCTCTCCCATTCATTGAGGCTGTGTAATTAAAGATGCTTTACCAGCATCTTTTCTTCAATGAAAACTAAATAACCAAATAATTTTCCAATTCTCCTCAAGGTTTATATTTTTTAAAATAGGCTTTATTTATAAGCAGGTTTAGATTCATAGCAAATCTGAGCAGTAGGTACAGAGATTTCCCATATACACAACCTCCTCACTATCATCAGTCTCCACTGAAGTGATACATTTGTTACAGTTGATGAACCTACATGACATATCCGTTCAGTTCAGTTCAGTCGCTCAGTCGTGTCCGACTCTTTGCAACCCCATGCATTGCAGCACACCAGGCCTCCCTGTCCACCACCAACTCCCGGAGTTCACTCAGACTCACGCCCATAGAGTCAGTGATGCCATCCAGCCATCTCATCCTCTGTTGTCCCCCATGACACATCACTATTACTCAAAGCCCACAGTTCTCTCTGGGTGTTGTGCAGGCTGTCAGTTTGAGAAGGGTATAATAACCTGAATCTACTAGCATTGCATCATACAGATGAGTTTCGCTGCCCTAAAAGTCCTTTGTGTTCCACTGTATCTCTTCTTTACTCTCAGCTTTTGGCAAGTACTAATCTTTTTTACTGTCGTCATAGTTTTTCCTTGTCCAGAATGTCATACATATGGAATCCTTCTGTATATATAGTCTTTTCAGATTGACTTCTTTCATTTAGTAATATGCATTTATGTTCTCTAAATATCTTTTCAGGGGCTTCCCTGGTAGCTCAGATGGTAAAGAATCTATTGGTAATGCAGGAGACCAGGGTTTGCTCACTGGGTCAGGAGGATCCCCTGGAGAAGCAAATGGCAACCCACTCCAGTATTCTTGCCTGGAGGATTCCACAGAGAGAGGAGCCTTAGTCTATGGGGTCACAAAAAGTCAGACATGACTGAGTGACTAACACACACCATATCTTTTCATGACTTGATAGCTCATTTCTTTTTAGTGCTGAATACTATTCTGTTGTCTAGATGTACCACAATTTATTAATCCAGTCACCTACTGAAGGGTATCTTGGTTGCTTCCAAGCTTTGACACATAAAAATAAAGCTGCTATAAACATCTGTGTGCATGTTTTTGTGCAGACCTAAGTTTTAAAATCCTTTGAGTAAATACCAAGAGTGCAATGAATGGATAACACGGTAAGAGTATGTTTCGTTTTGTAAGAAACTGCCAAACTATCTTCTAAAATTGGCTATTGCATTCTGTATTCTCACCAATAATGAGCAAGGCTTTCTGTTGCTCTACCACCTTCCCAGGACTTGATGTCAGTGTTCTGGATTTTCAGTGTTTTAGTAGGTATATGGGCTTCCCTGGTGCTCAGATGGTACAGAATCTGCCTGCAAAGCGGGAGACCCGGGCTCCATCCCAGGGTTGGGAAGATCCCCTGGAAGAGAACATGGCAACCCACTCCAGTATTCTTGCCTGGAGAATCCCCATGGACAGAGGAGCCTGGTCCTCTGGAACAGTCCATGGAGCCACAAAGAGCTGGACACGACAAAGCGACTAAGCACACAGCACAGTAGTATCTCACTGTTTTTATTTCCCTGATAACATTCAACGTGGAGCATCTTTTCATGTGCTTATTTGCCATCTATATATCTTCTTTGATGAGATATCTGTTAAGGTCTTTGGCCCTTTTATAAACTGTGTTGTTTCCTTATTGTTGAATTTTAATATTCTTTCATATGTTTGGAATAGCAATCCTTTATCAGATACATCTTTTGCAAATATTTGCTCCTAGTTTGTGGCTTGTTTTAGTCTCTTGACACTGTCTTTCATAGAACAGATTTTTAACGTTTTAATAAAATTCAGCTTTTTTTTCATGAAATCATGCTGCTGATGTTGGATCTGAAATGTCATCACTATACTCAAGGTCATCTAGTTGTCCTTCAAGATTATCTTCTAGAAGTTTTATAGTTTTGTGCTTTACATTTAGATCTGTGGACTAATTTGAGTTCATTTTTTAGAAGGATGTATGGTCCAGGTTAAATTCATTTATTTGCATGGGAATGTTCAGATATTCTAGCACCATTTATTGAAAACAGTATTTTGGCTCTTTTGTACTGTGTTTACTCCTTTGTCAAAAACCAGAGAACTATATTAAAAGCTCTATTTCTGGTCTCTCTTGACAATAACACCTGTTTTGATTATTTTACCTTTATAGCAAGTCTGAAATCTGGTTTCATCAGTCCAACAATTCTGTTCTTCTCCAATAATGTGCTGCCTATTCTGGGACTTTTGACTCTCCATATAAACTTTAGAATCCATTTATTATATTCATAGATAACTGGCTGAGATTTTGATTGGGGTTGCATTAAATCTATAGGTCAAATTGGAAAAATCTAATATATAACAATATAGAGTCTTCCTATCCATGAACATAGGATAGTTCTCCATTTTTCAGTTCTTCTTAGATACTTTTCTTCAGCGTTTTTGGTTTTCCTTATACAGATCATGTATCTTTTTTTTTTTTAAGATTTATAACTAAGTATTACATTTGGGAGTGCTAATTTAAGTATTACTGAGTTTTTGTTCTCCGATTTCCCTTGTTCATTGCTATTGTATACAAATGTGACTGACTTGTATATATTAATCTTGTATCCTACAATTTTGCTATAATCATTTCTTCAGTTCAGTTCAGTTCAGTTCAGTCACTCAGTTGTGTCCGACTCTTTGCGACCCCATGAATTGCAGCATGCCAGGCCTTCCTATCCATCACCAACTCCTGGAGCTCACTCAAACTTATATCCATTGAGTCGGTGATGCCATCCAGCCATCTCATCCTCTGTCGTCCCCTTCTCCTCCTGCCCTCAATCCCTCCCAAGCATCAGAGTCTTTTCCAATGAGTCAACTCTTCGCATGAGGTGGCCAAAGGCATTCCTTAGTTCCAGAAATTTTGTATTGATTCTTTCAGATTTTCTATGTAGAAGATCAGTCATCTGTGAACAAAGCATCATTTCTTGCTTCCCAATCTGTATACATTTTATTTACTTTGAAGTTCTTGTTGCTTTAGTAGGACTACCACGTGATACTGAAAAGTGGTGGTGAGAAAGGACATCCTTGCTTTGTTCTTGATCTTAGAAAAGCTTCAAGCTTCTCCCATTAAGTATCATGTTTAGCTATTAGTTTTTATGCAGACATCTTTATCAAGTTGAAGAAGTCCCTTATGTTTCTAGTTTATTAGGAGGTTTAATCAAGAATGATTTTACCATGTGACTTTTCTGCATTTTTTAAATAGTCATGTAACTTTTTTTTTAGCCTATTGAAATTAAAAT
Source organism: Aepyceros melampus (assembly GCA_006408695.1). NCBI lineage: Eukaryota > Metazoa > Chordata > Mammalia > Artiodactyla > Bovidae > Aepyceros > Aepyceros melampus. Next base: position 198,303 of record SJXQ01000619.1, read on the forward strand.
CAACATTAATTGATTATCAAATGTTGAAACAGCCTTCTATACCTTGATTATGTCCAACTTGGTCATGGCATATAATTCTTTTACATATTTCTGCTTTGAATTTGCTAATATTTAGCCAAGGATTTTTTGCATCTACGTTTAAGAAAGAGATAGGTCTCTGGTTTTCTTTTCTTATGTTTCTGCCCGATTTTTGGTATTAAGGCAACACTGACCTCATAAAATTAGTTAGGAAATACTCCCCTCAGCTTCTATATTCTGAAAGAAAATGAAGACACATGATAAAATTTTTTTCCTTAAATGTTTGATAGAATTCATCAGTGATCCCAGCTGGGTCTGGTGCTTTCTGTTACACAAGGTTATTAATTATTGATGAGATTCTTTAATAGGGACAGGTCTATTCAGATTGCTTATTTCAGTTTTGGTTTGTCTGGCAAAGTATTTCTCCTTCTTTAAAAGGAGATTTTCACAGGGTATAGAAACCTGGGTTGCTTATGTTTGCTTATTTTGTTTTCTCTCTGAAATAATTTGTTGTCCTGAGTTCAACTATGTGTTTACTGATTTAGAGGGATATTGAAGTCTCCAGCTATAACAGTGGACTCATCTATTTCAACTGGTACATCTATTAGTTTTTGCCCCCTATTGTTTGAGGCTGTGTTGTTAGAAACATACACATTAAGGATCATTCTGTCTTCTTCAAGAATTGACCCCTTTAGCATTATGTAATACCCCTTTTTATTCGAGGAAACTTTCCTTACTCTGAAGTCTGTTCAGTCTAAAATTAGTATAGCAATTCCTTCTTCCCCGTAGTTAGTGGTAGCATGATGTGTCTTTATCTACCCATTTACTTTCAATATATACATGTTTATATTTAAAGTGAATTTCTTGTAGACAAGATAAGAGTTGGGCCTATTTCTGGATCCACTTCTGTCTTAATTGGTGCAGTGAGATCATTGATGTTCTAAGTGATCACTGATAGAGCTGGAAGGGTAGCTACCATATTTGCTGCTGTTTTCTATTTGATGCCTTTGTTCTTTTGTTCTTTTGTTTCTGTTTTGTCTCCCATTCTTATTTGCTCTTTGTGGTTTTGAATGATCACAATATATGACTTCATTTTCTCATCTTTTTAGCGTCTTAATTATATTTCTTTTATAATGCTTTCCCTAGAGTTTGTAATATACATTTACACTAATCCAGATCACTAACAAATAACATTATACCACTTCACAGGCAATGCAAGTGCCTTATAATAACAAAATAATTCCTCCTGTCTCATATTATTATCATCATTCATTTCACTTACATACAAACATACACATATATACATAAACATGCATAGTCAACTGTGGTATTATTTTTGAACAAACTGTTATCTGTTAGATCAATCAAGAAAAGTAGAAGTTTTTATCTAATCCTAACTTAGTCCTTCTCCAATGATCTTTCTTTCTTAGGGATCATAGGTTATCCTTTACAAGAGAGAGCAGTCATTCTGATATCTGAGTGTTCAAAGTCTCCTTTGTTTAACCAACACTTTCAAAGACAGTTTTAATAAAAGAAATACGAACAGAATTTCATGCTTCAGGATGGTCTCTGGCCAGTAGAGAGAGGCAGGGTGATCACTAGTTCTGTGAACATTCTCTCTTTTCCCCTTGACAGCAGTTATGGGCATGTTTGGTTTCCAAAGCTAAACGCTAGGATTCTATTAGGGCCAAACAGATGGATTCAAACTCTTGATTTTTTTTTCTTTATATAAATCTGAGTTTCTGACCCATATCATTTTTATTCTCTCTAAAGAACCTCTTTTAATGTTTCTTACAAATTGGGCCCACAGGCAACAAATTATTTCAGTTTTGGTGTGTCTGATAAAGTATTTCTCCTTTTTTAAAAGGAGATTTTCACAGGGTATAGAAACCTAGGTTGCTTATGTTTGCTATTTTGTTTTCTCTCTGAGCATCAGATATTTGATTCTACTTTCTTGCTCATGAGGTTTTTAAGAAGAGTCAAATATGTAATTCTTATCTTTGCTCCTCTGTGAGTTAGGTGTTCCCCCACTCTGGATACTTTCAGTATTTTTTTCCTTTAACTTTGCCTTTTCCATAGTTTGAAAATGATACGCCTAATTATAGTTTTCTTTGCATTTGTCTTGCTTGTGATTATCTGACTTCCTGAGTCTGTGGGTTGATGTCTGACTCTAATTTGGGGGAAATTATCATTTATTATTGCTTCAAATACTTCCTCCTCTCTTTCTTCTCCTTATGGTAATCCCCTTACAAATATATCACACTTTTTGTAAATGTCTTGCAGTCTTTGGATATTCTGGGTGCTTTTTCACTGGTTATTCTCTTTTCTAAGGCTTATATTTTTAAGGACTTTTATTGAGATAGTCTCATGATAAGAGAGTGTTTGTTCAGCTGCATCAAGTCCACTAACAAGCCTATCAAAGGCATTCTTCATTTCTGTAATAGTGATTTTGATCTCTAGCATTTTCGTTTTTTTTTTTTTTCTTAGAATTTCCATCTTTCTGCTTACACTGCCCATCTGTTCCTGAAGGCAGTTTAATTTATTCATTAGGATCTTTAGGATACTTATCATAAATATTTTAAATTCATTTCCTAATAATTCCAGCTGTCATAAATGTGTCTGATTTCAATGTTTCCTCTTTCTCTTTCAACTGTGTCATTTTGCCTTTTAGTATATCTTGTAATTTTTTCCTGAAATCTGGCATGATGTGTTTGGTAAAAACAACTGCTATAAAAAGGTCTTTCATAAAATCAGCCCTCTGCATCCACAGGTTTTGTACCCAAAATGCAATCAACTTGGGTTGAATTGTGTTTTTTATAATTCCAGGAAGTTCTAAAAAGCAAAACTTGAATTGCTATGCATGGGCAATTATCTGTGCATTACATTATATTTAATTTTATAAGTAATCTAGAGATGAGTTAAAGTATATGGGAGACTGCAGGTGTGTATATGTTATATGCAAATACGATATCATTTTTCATAAGGGAACTGAGTATCTGAGAATTTTGGTATTTGTGGAGTGTCCTAGAATCAAAGGGATTCCCTCATAGCTCAGTCAGTAAAGAATCTGACTGCATTTCAGAAGACCTGGGTTCAATTCCTGGGTCAGAAATATCCCCTGGAGAAGGAAATGGTGACAGCACCCCAGTATTCTTGCCTTGAAAGTAACACAGAGAGAGGATCCTGGAGAATACAGCCCATGAGGTCACAAGAGTCAGATATGACTTAGCAACTAAACCACCACCACTGAAATCAATCCCCTTCAGATCAGTTCAGTTCTGTTCAGTTGCTCAGTCATGTCCAACTCTTTGTGATCCCATGGACTGCAAAATGCCAGGCTTCCCTGTCCATCACCAACTCCTGGAGCTTACTCAAACACATGTCCATTGAGTTGGTGATGCCATCCAACCATCTCATCCTCTGTCATCCCCTTCTCTGCCCACCTTCAATCTTTCCCAGCATCAGGGTCTTTTCAAATGAGTCAGTTCTTTCCATCAGGTGGCCAAAGTATTGGAGTTTCAGCTTCAGCATCAGTTCTTCCAATGAATTTTCAGGACTGAGTTCCTTTAGAATTGACTGGTTGGATATCCTTGCAGTCCAAAGGACTCTCAAGAGTCTTCTCCAACACCACAGGTCAAAAACATCAATTCTTTGGGCCTCAGCTTCTTTTACAGTCCACCTCTCACATTCATACATGACTACTGGAAAAACCACAGCTTTGAAGAGACAGATCTTTGTTGGCAAACTAATATCTCTGCTTTTTATTCTGTTATCTAGGTGGGTCATAGATTTTCCTCCAAGAAACAGGCATCTTTTAATTACATGGCTGCAGTCGGACATGCCTGAGTGACTGAATTGACTGACTGCAGTTTCAGGGTAAGGGAAGTGTTCTGTACTCCTATGATTGGGCTCTGGTCTCAGTAAGCCTGTGCCTCTAGACTCTGAAGTTCAGAAGACTTTTCAGTTGTGCCCATCCCATCCCGTTTAGATGAGAAAGCATGGCTAGACTTGGGTGACATTGGTTATTTCCCTTCTTGCACATGGAAGACTAGAGGGCGCTGGAGTTGATATTTTTATCCCCCCATATCAGTTACATGCTGATTAAATCCCAGTAGGTTAATCTCTTGTTAATTAGTTTCTCCAAATAGTAGCCCTTATTAAAGAAGACCAGAATTTTCTGGCATATTTCAAAATGGTTCCTCTTCTCTCCTCTCTGCCAGAATCACAAGGGGATTTCTTTTAAAAATATTTACTCTGAGAACCTGGGAGACCTCCAGGAAGAACTCACAAGAGCATGTGCGCCTTTCTACCTCCATGGCTGGGTTCCCTGGAGCATTTGACTCTCAGATTCTACACACTGAGGCACCAATTACAGCTGTCATTTTCCTACCCAGTCACTGGTTTCCAAGGGGGCTTCAGTTCATGGGTTTCTGCTTTAGTAAGCTGCAATTCTATGTTTTCACCTGTCAGCCTCTCCTGTGACTTCATTTCTCTTATGGATCTAAGGAAAGTTATCAATTTTTCAGGTTGTTCAGCCTTTTGCTTATTGTGAGGGCAGAGTAATAACTTCCAAGCTTCTTACATGCTAGATGAGAAACTGGAAGCCTCATGTTTTTACTTTTGGATAAATTTTACTATTTTCCATATTCTAGGTTTTGTAAGAGCTTACCTTTTCTAACCTTATATCAGAATACAGGGCTACAGGGCCACAAGCAAGAAGAACTGAGCTTAGAGAGGTAAGGGCAATCCCTTCTCAGTCTCTTTCTCTCTAGTTTGTTCTCACTCTCTCTCCTATCTCTCCTTCCTTCCCTCTCTCTCCTTCTTTCTTTCCCCTAACACACACACACACACACACACACACACACACACACACACAGAGTTAAAATATTCCATCTTTGTCCTTAGGCAACCCAGGATTACCTTTATTAAAATAACAACAAAAAAAACATTTGTAAGCCCAGCAATGATATACCAGGCCTAGGTTTTTCCATCGGAGAAGGCAATGGCAACCCACTCCAGTACTCTTACCTGGAAAATCCCATGGACGGAGGAGCCTGGTTAGGCTGCAGTCCATGGGGTTGCTAGAGTCGGGCACAACTGAGCGACTTCATTTTCATTTTTCACTTTCATGCACTGGAGAAGGCAATGGCAACCCACTCCAGTACTCTTGCCTGGAGAATCCCAGGGACAGAGGAGCCTAGTGGGTTGCCGTTTATGGCGTCGCACAGAGTCGGACACGACTGAAGCGACTTAGCAGCAGCAGCAGGTTTTTCCATACCCTTTTCCAACATTTAATTATACCTTGCCCACAGAGTCCTTTTTTATACAACTGGGTTCTCAGCTATTTCCCTTCAAACAAATATCCCTTTAAATATTAACTATAGTATAAGAAAAGATTTTCCCCTTATTTTTCTTTAAAAAGCTTTATTTTGCACAAATTGATAGTATCAGTTATTAAATTATTTAGTTACTATTTTAATGTTGTATATTAAAGTATAAATTGGTATCAAATTGAGTTGATGATTCCAGGGCCATTGCATTAATTTTTATCATCAGATCCAGGATTATGGATGGGAGGAGGGCTAGATGTGAAATATTTCTCATTTTTTTACTTTTTAAAAAATCAATAAATGACAATTAATGCAGATAAAGTAAAAACTCAGTTTTTACTTGATAAGTTTTATATATCTTAATTATAAAATTTCATGCTTATTGTTGGGAGAAGGCAATGGCACCCCACTCCAGTACTCTTGCCTGGAAAATCCCATGGGCAGAGGAGCCTGGTAGGCTGCGGTCCATGGGATCGCGAAGAGCCGGACACGACTGAGCGACTTCCCTTTCACTTTTCACTTTCACACATTGGAGAAGGAAATGGCAACCCACTCCAGTATTCTTGCCTGGAGAATCCCAGGGACAGGGGAGCCTGGTGGGCTGCTGTCTATGGGATCACACAGAGTCGGACACGACTGAAGTGACTTAGCAGCATGCTTATTGTGAGTACTCAAACATCATAGAAGTCTATTTTAAAAAGTGATAGTTTTATTCCTCACATGCCCCCAGCCTCCACTGCTCCAGAATAAACAAATTTATAGACCTTTTTGATTTTGCACACATACACATATGTTTGTATACAAAAGAACAAGTCATATTATATAAAATATCCTTCAATTTTCTCTTAACATTATATTGGTTTGAACCAAAAACCTCATTCAGACTTTTCCATATGATATTCTTTTTGGCCAACTCAATAGAACATTTTTACACAACTATATACAAATATATTAATACCTCATTTATTTTAATGTCTACCTAGTATTCCATCTTATGAATTTACCATAATTGAGTCAACCATTCTTTGGTTGGTAGTTTGTTTTCAACTTCTCACCATCACAAATAAAGCTGCAATAAACCTCCTTGTACATAAATTATTCTGACATGTTTAGTTTTACCATTGACCCTAAAAAGACTGACAAACACATAATCTAATACGATACAAAGATTTCACTGTCTATCTCCAAGGTTAGGAGGCAGAGTTCACAGCTGGGCAAATCCTACAGAGAAACAAAACAACACACAGCATGGACTTAAACGCAGTGGGCCCCAGATGATTTCAAGATCCAGGAAATCAGTGGATCTTACCACCTCTCAACAAGAAGCAAGCCCATTTAGACACAGGCTAGGATCCACCCTCCATGTTTATAAAGGGAGGGGATGAATGGGAGGAGAAAAATGCATGTCTCAAAGGGTAGTGCCTGAAATATTAGACACACCAAAGGGCATCTGAGGTAAAATTCACAGGAAAAAAAAAACACTGACACTTTCCAAGTGCTTACGGGAATCAAAGGTCAAAGCTCAGATAAGTTTACTGTCTCTTTAGGGGTTACACACCCTCTAAATTGCCATATTCATCCTTTGTCATGAGTGTTAAAAGGACTGTGGTAGAATCTGATAGCAAGTTCCATACACAAATATAACAAATACGCAATGTCACATGCAACTAAGTGCCTGATCCTTGGCAGAAATTTAATCTCCCGGCAGCACTGCTTTCCTAAAATATGTTGGAAACCTCCCCCCAAATTTTAGTTGCCCAGTCGTGTCTGACTCTTTGTGACTTCACAGACGGTAGCTCACCAGGATTGTTCTCTGTCTGTGGAAATTCTCCAGGCAAGAATATTGGAGTGGGTAGCCATTCCCTTATCTTTCCGACCCAGGGATTGAACCCAGGTCTCCCATATCGCAGGCAGATTCTTTACCAGCTGAGCCACCAGTGAAGCTCATTACTCCATTACGCAGACTCAGAGAGATCACAGGGCCGGTAAGTGGCAGACCCAGGACTCAGATTCAGGCAGGCACACTCTGAAGTCCATATGTCTCATCACACAGGATATCATCTATTTATTCTGTTCAAGGAAAAAATCTTCAGACAGAAGTGACAGAGCCCTAGTAACGCATGGTAGTGAGGGTGGGACTGCTTGGTCCACACTGGGTTCTAGCTTAGTTGCCAGGGAATATAATTCTCAAATTGTTGGAAGCAGAATATTGGTGCAAAGTCCCTAAAGCCCAAAGTAAGGAAGAAAAATTAAGTCCCTTGAAATGTGTTTGACATCTTTCCACATATTCTAAAAGAATACCGTACGTTCTCAAAGAATTGAAATTTGAAACCTTTGAGAAATCATGGAGAATGAAACGAATGCATGGTAATAGGAAATAGACAAATACAGATTTGAAATTCAAAGAGGAGAAAGTAAATTTTGAAAATTCATATCTAGGTGTATTTTTCAAACATGACAAAGATTCGAGGACTGATTATTGAAAGCATTTCTTATTTGGAAAAAGAAATAATCTCTAGACACAACTACAGATTTCAAGATGAGAAACTTTCTACTCCTCCTCCTCCTTCTCCACTTCCTCCTCCTCCTCCTCCTTCTTTTTGGTGGACTGATGTATCTGGACATTGCTAAAGTCTCCGACTACCATTTTGTAGAAAAGTCCTTGGCAATTTTAAAGTATTTAGTATTCTCATGAGGGAGGTACCAAGACAGATACCAGGTCAGTGACATGGAGTCAGGGGAAGGACTCACCATCCAACCTAAGACTGTTGGTTAGCTGTCCAAATATTTCCAAAAAGAATCTCTATCAGCAAACTGCAGCATATCCAGGAGGTAACAGAATCCGAATTTAAAGTTTTCTACAGGATATTCAGGCCTAAATCTAGAAAGATAAAATTTAATGTAGAGAAATAAAACTGAAATATCTGAGACAGTTTATGTCTCCAACAACTTTGGATACTATTCCCAAATGACATGATTTACCAATCCTGACATCTGAAAAGTGGGACAAGCAAAACAAAATTCTACCATAAAGTATAATTAAATAGGTAACACTACACTAGGCCTTAAGGAGACAGAATACATAAAGATATAAAAGCAGTTGGGCAATCTCAAGTTGCATGGCTCAATCACCTTACTGCATCCAATGTTGTTTCATTTCTTTTCTGTGTTGGAAAAAGTTTTTATTACTTTTTAGCTCATATTTTGCTTCTTTCGCTAGTAACCCTACTTTACTGAAAATCTACTGCAAATGCTGACTTTGACTTTTTCCCCCTGCCTCCCGCCGCTGCCCAATCTCCAGCTTTGACACTTAGGGAAGACCATGTGAATTATCAACCCACTTGCCTCCTTTTCATGCTGCCAGGGTCCCCATTTGTCCTGGAGTTTACCCTTCCCCATTTAACTCAGATAAACTCTGAAGGATCACAGTCAGTCATAGGGTCTCATCGTCCTTGTCTATGACTGGATTTGGGAATAGCATACAATCTAGTTTGGCCAGTAAGACATTCATACATATATTCAGCCATTCATTCCATTAACATTTAATGAGCACCTACATGGCGGGCACAAAAGGTAACTGTAGTGAACAAAGCAGAATGTCTCTGTCCATAAAAGTCCTAGATTCTATTTGTAGAGGGAATAAATTAATAGAAAACATGAAGAATATTAAAGGACTTTGGGGGAAGGACTTCATTTTTAATATTTTTTAATGTCAAGGAAGAAATTGTTCTTAATCTCTGCCACTGATGTGTAGGACGTGATGCCTGGGGCTTCAGCAGCAGGGAGAAGAGCTGGTCCACCTGGCCAGGACAGCAGTGCAGAAAGATGGAAGGACCCAGCACATAGCTGCTAAGCTTATCCAGCTGGTTAGCATAATGCCTAAGGGTTTAATTACAATCTATGAAGTATATATTAACTGATAGGATATGATATACAGGGTTGGTAGAAAAGATTCCAGAGCAACCTACCCATTCTCTATTTTTTTTTACAGGCAGAGCTGACTAGGACATCCATCACTACCTTGGCAATCAGTTCAGTTCAGTTCAGTTGCTCAGTTGGCAGCACGCCAGGCCTCCCTGTCCATCACCAACTCCCGAAATTCACTCAGACTCACATCCATTGAGTCTGTGATGCCATCCAGCCATCTCATCCTCTGTCGCCCCTTTTCCTCCTGCCCCCAATGCCTCCCAGCATCAGGGTCTTTTCCAATGAGTCAACTCTTCGCATGAGGTGGCCAAAGTACTGGAGCTTCAGCTTTAGCATCATTCCTTCCAAAGAAATCCCAGGGCTGATCTCCTTCAGAATGGACTGGTTGGATCTCCTTGCAGTCCAAGGGACTCTCAAGAGTCTTCTCCAACACCACAGTTCAAAAGCATCAATTCTTTGGCGCTCAGCCTTCTTCACAGTCCAACTCTCACATCCATACATGACCACAGGAAAAACCATAGCCTTGACTAGACGGACCTTAGTCGGCAAAGTAACGTCTCTGCTTTTGAATATGCTTTCTAGGTTGCTCATAACTATCTAGGTTGGCAGCTGGGAGGAACTATTCTGTCTGAGGTCAGGGCGGCGGCCGGGAGGAGCTACCCTGCGTCTGAGGCCAGTGGCGGCCGGGAGGAGACAACCTGCGTCCGAGGTCTGGGGCAGCCGCGAGAAGCCACCTCGCACCCGAGGCCAGGGGCAGCTGGGAGGAGCCACCTGAGGAGTGGTGGCTGGGCAGGCACAGGAGGGCCTAGAGGAGCTATCCCACGTTGAAGTCAGGAACAGCAGCAGTAAGGAGACACCCCTCGTCCAAGGTAAGGAGCAGCGGCTGTGCTTTGCTGGAGCAGCCGTGAAGTGATACCCCACGCCCAAGGTCAGAGAAACCCAAGTAAGATGGTAGGTGTTGCAAGAGGGCATCAGAGGGCAGACACACTGAAACCATACCTTGGCAATAGATGACATTAAACCAAAAAGTGAATACATGCCCTGTTTCCTTGTGCACTAGCCATGGAGGAAGAAAATCTATGTAGAATGCAGGCACACAGACAACCAGCCCATTAACATGACAGTACATATACATCCTTGGGATTTCCCTGGGGTTCAATGGTTAAGACTCCACGTTTCTATTGCAGGGGGCATGGGTTTGGTCCCTGGTCTGGGAACTAAGATCCCACATACCACAAAACACAGCCAAAAAATAAGAGTATACATTCTTTATAAATATATTTTGGAAGAGGTTTACATTGCTGTTTTCTGCCACTAAAAGAGTAGGTATTTATCATCAGAAAGATTAAAGTTATTCTGAAGCTTTATTTATCTATGTTCTTATTTTAACAATGACCCATCCATAATCATTATCTATTTATTAGATGAAATAAAATATTTGTTTTTATGCAGATATAGAGATGGAAAACATAGAAAGCAGATATTCCCAAAAAACTTGATGAGAGAAGACTGCTATTTTCCCAAATGCTGAGATGATGAGGCTAAGAGCTGTCATATGCTTTCTTTCCATCCTTCCTTCACTATTTTTCAATAAACATTGAGGACCATCTATGGAGTAGGTATTGCATGCAATATATGAATAAGACAGATAAGATCATTTTTGCCCTTAAGCTTATTACACTCCAAGAAAATAAAATAAACACATTTAAAGTTTTCATGCATTTGTCCAGTAAATGTTATCTAATAAACAATGAATGCTACTGAAATCCAAATTTAGGAGAATGTAAGAGCTATGAGAATTTATGTGGAGATTCTTGAATTACGATAAGAAGGCCTTCTTCAATGAAAAATTAAAGAAATAGATGAAAATAACAGAATGGGAAAGACTAGAGATCTCTTCAATAAAATTAGAGATATCAAAGGAACATTTTATGCAAGAATGGGCATGAGAAAAGACAGAAATGGTAAGGACCTAACAGAGACAGAAGAGATTATGAGGTGGCAAGAATACATAGAAGAACTATATTAAAAAGGTCTTAATGACCTGAATAACCATGATGGTGAGATCACTCACCTAGAGCCAGACATCCTGGAATGTGAAGTATAGTGGGCCTTAAGAAGCATTAATACAAACAAAGCTAGTGGCGGGGATGGAATTCCAGTTGAGCTATTTCAAATCCTAAAAAATGATGCTGTGAAAGTGCTGCACTCAGTATGCCAACAAATTTGGAAAAGCCAGCAGGGGCCACAGGCTGGAAAAGGTCAGTTTTCATTCTAATCCCAAAGAAGGGAAGGGCTAAAGAATGTTTAAACAATTGGATAATTGTACTCATTTCACATACTAGTAAGGTCAATACTCAAAATCCTTCAAGCTAGGCTTCAGCAGTACTCAAATCAAGAACTTCCAGATGTACAAGCTGGTTTTAGAAAAGGCAGAGGAACCAGCAATCAAATTGCCAACATTCACTGGATTATAGAGAAATCATGGGAATTCCAGAAAAACACCTACTTCTACTTTATTGACTACACTAAAGCCTTTAATTGTGTGGATCACAACAAACTAGAAAATTCTTAAAGAGATGAGAATATCAGACCATCTTACCTGTCTTCTGAGAAACCTGTATGCAGGGCAAGAAGCAACAGTTAGAACCTTACATGGAACAACTGACTGGCTCAAAATTGGGAAAGGAGTACGTCAAGGCTGTATATTGTCACCCTGTTTATTTAACTTGTATGTAGAGAACATTATGAAAAATGCCAGCATGGATGAGTTACAACCTGGAATCAAGGCTGCTGGGAGAAATAGCAACAGCTTCAGATATGCAGATAATAGCACTCTAAGGGTAGAAAGCAAAGAGGAACCTAAGGAGCCTCTGATGAGGGTGAAAATGGAGAATGAAAACATGTTAAGACTCAACATTCAAAAAACTAAGATCATGGCATCCAGTCCCATCACTTCACAGCAAATAGAAGTGGAAAAAATAGAAGCAGTGATAGATTTTCTCTTCTTGGGCTCAAAAATCACTGTGGATGATGACTGCAGCCATGAAATTAGGAGACACTTGTTTCTTGGAAGAAAAGCAGTAAAAATACCTCAGTCAGTTCAGTCACTCAGTCGTGTTGGACTCTTTGCAACCCCATGAATTGCAGCACGCCAGGCCTCCCTGTCCTTCACCAACTCCCAGAGTTCACTCAGACTCATGTCCATCAAGTCAATGATGCTATCCAGCCATCTCATCCTCTATCGTCCCCTTCCCCTCCTGCCCCCAATCCTTCCCAGCATCAGAGTCATTTCCAATGAGCCAACTCTTCCCAAAAAGTGGCCAAAGTACTGGAGTTTGAGCTTTAGCATCATTCCTTCCAAAGAAATCCCAGGGCTGATCTCCTTCAGAATGGACTGGTTGGATCTCCTTGCAGTCCAAGGGACTCTCAAGAGTCTTCTCCAACACCACAGTTCAAACACATCAATTCTTCGGCGCTCAGCCTTCTTCACAGTCCAACTCTCACATCCATACAACAGCCTATCAAAAAGTAAAAACATCACTTTGCTGACAAAAGTCCAAATAGTCAAAGCTATGGTCTTTCCAGTAGTCCTGTATGGACATGAGAGTTGACCATAAAGAAGGTTGAGCACTGAACAATCCATTCTTTCAAATTGAGGAGCTGAAGAAGGCTCTTTTCAGTCCCTTGGACAGCAAGAAGATCAAACCAGTCAATCCTAAAGGAAATCAACCTTGAATAGTCATTGGAAGGATTGATGCTAAAGCTAAAGCTCCAAAACTTCAGCCACCTGATTTGAACAGCTCACTGGAAAAGATCCTTACACTGGGAAATACAGAAGGCAAAATGATAAGATGGTGGCAGAGGATGCGATAGTTGGACAGTATCGCCGTCTCTTGGACATGAACTTGGGCAAACTCAGGGAGACGGTGAAGGACAGGGAAGCCAGGCGTGCTGCAGTTCATGGGGTCACAAACAGTGAGACACAACTTAGTGACTGAAGAACAACAAGGTAATGAGTATATGTAAAGGGAAAGAAAAGCTGATGAGGCTAGAGAAAATGTTTAAAGGGCTCTCCAGTACAGATGTGCAGAGGGTGCTGTAGGGGAAGAGATCAGCTTGCTTGGTGGAAAGTACATGTTTCCCGTAGAATAATTAGGAGAGTTAAGTTCATAAGGGTAGTGTGAGGTCATGTACTAGAAGTCTTTGAAGGACAAGCTAATATCTGGTTTGACGCTATTGGCAATGAGAAGCTTTTTTAAGTAAGGCAAGAAATATAGAACTTAATAAAAACTGTCTATCATTGATATAGGCAATGGAAAACATTACTTTTATCATTACTGGACTGTAATGTTTGAGTTGAAATAAGATTTCTAAAAAGGATTAAACAATTGTGGGCCAGAGTACCTGGGACACTGTGATTTACAATAATATGTACCCATAGGGAACTCCACTCAATACTCTATAATAACCTAAATAGAAAAAGAATTTTAAAAAGAACAGATACATGTATATGTATAACTGCATCTCTTCACTGTATACCTGAAATTCAAATATTTTTAATCAACTATAACACAATGTAAAATAAAAATTAAAGAAAAAACAAACAAAAAAACAAAGGAGGTCATTTAATATCAAATTTCTAAAATAATTTTGTGCTGTTAGGATCCATGCTATGAATTCAAAAGGGATAAACCAGAATATTATTTTTAAAGACAAAAATCAGGAGCTTATTTTTAATATGTAAAATACCATAAAGCCATTTTCAGACCGTTAAAAAAAAAATACTGTGTATTAGGTCTTCATCCTGGTTCTTGAAATGAGGACAGAGGTACCTCTGTTATGTTAATGAGACGGCTTTTGGAAACCTCCTAAGGATAGAGGCTGGTTGTCAAGGGAGCCAACCCTGCTATTAGAGGTCAGAACCACTCCCATGACCCCAACCCTACCTCTGGGTAGGAGAGAAGGGGCTAGAGATGGAGTTCAGTCAACAATGGCCAATGATTTAATCAACCATGTTTATGAAGCCTCCATCAAAACCCAAAAGGATGGGGGTTCAGAGAGCTTCCAGATTGGTGACATGTGGAGGGGCTGGGAGGATGGGGCAGCTGAGGAGGCCAGGGAAGCTCTGTGACCTTTCCTCTGACCTTGCCTAAGGCATATCTTCCTTCCAGATGTTCCTGAGTTTTATCAGTAATCTAGTCGGAAAATGTGTCTCTAGTCAGGGGTCCCTAACACTGGTAATGGTCCCTGGCATTTTACAAACCAGGCCACACACCAAGAGGTGAGTGGCAAGCTAGTGAATCTATTTACAGCCACTCCCCATCACTCCCCATGGCGCATCACCACCTAAGCTCCAGCTTCTATCAGATCAGCTGAGGCATTAGATTCTCATAGGAGCGAGAACCCTGCTATAAACTACACAAGTGAAAAATCTAGGTTGCATGCTCCTTATGGAAAGCTAATGCCTGATGATCTAATTCTGCATTAGGGTGAATTGTATCATTATTTCATTACATATCACAATGTAATAATAATAGAAAGAAAGTGCACACTAAATGTAATGTCACTGAATCATCCTGAAATCATCCCTCTCACCAGTCCATGGAAAAACTGTCTTCCACAAAACTGGACCCTGATGTCAGAATGGTTGAGGACCACTGCTCTAAGTTCTGTGAGCCACTCTAGCAAATTAACCAACCCAAGGAGCCAGAGTCCTTGGAAACTCCAGTCTGTAACCGGTCAGTCAGAAGCAGAGTTGACAACCTGGACTTAAAACAGTGGTTTAAACTGGGGCAGGGGAATGGGGCAGGGGATCAGTGCTGTAGGACTGAGCCCTTACCTGTGGAATCTGACCCCGTCTCTGGGTAGACAGTGTCAGAATTCAGTTAATTGCTTGGTGGTATTAGAAAACCCCCACACTGGAACACAAGAAAGGTGATATTTAAACAGTTTACTGAATCTAAGACCGCCAATGGTGAACAACAATATGAATATTTTTAACTGTTAAAATTTGATCATAGCATGGATAAGAGTAGGAAAAAAGTTAAACAACAGAATCACCAAACCCATTATTACTTCAAAAAATGTGAAGTTTTCAATTTCAGAAACGTAATCAAAACATTAGTTTAAAAATGCACACTCTATTTAACTCATTCATCAATTGTTTCAAAATATAATATTATACATGCTAATTCTGATACTAAAAATCCTATTAACAAATTGAGCTGTCTCCTAGAAAACCTTTTATTAATCCAATCATATTTTATAAATATTCAAAAAACTGGGAATGCTAATAAGAGGAAAACTATTCTAAGGAAATGAAACATCCAAACCTAAAGCTACCTAGATTGTGCTATCTAAAAGTCTCAATGGAGAAATGCTAAATATTATCAAAGGTCTCTCCCAAGCCAAAGCCCTGGGGCATAGCACACTCCTCCAAGAGTTATGTTCTAAATTAACTTGTGTTCTCCTAGATTGTTCATTAGAACATTATAACCAGATCTGGAAATTAAAAACCATCCATATTACACGCTCTGTCAATATTTTATGCATTATATTGAGAAGGAAGACTGCTACAGTTTAAATTTCTCTTTGGCTCCCTGCCTCCAAAAACAGCAGTTTGGAAGGTATGACTCAGATTCTCACCTGGCAGGTAGAATACAAAATGTTCTCTTTTCACTCATGAAGACAAGCATGGACTCATGCCAGGCAGAATCTCTCTAGCTAACAGATGAACATTCATTGATAATATTTTAAACACAGGCCTTTGTACTGAGATGACATTTTTTCTTAATATTTAGTGAAAATGAGTTCTTACATGGGTTAAACTTACTAAAATGACTTTTTTCAACTTGCAAACTGTGTGAAAGTTTCTCAACTGCTAATGATTATATCCCAAAGGAAAGCTAAGGATGAAAGGTGATGACACACTGAATTTTGCAAAGGTGAAAGAGGATACCAGTACAGAAGTAAGAGAATTGAACTCACAAAGGGATATATTAATATTCTGCCCAATTCTCCCCTCAAAGTGTATAATTATTACACCCACATAAATTAAAAGAATGGTGATGCTCTTCTTTTAATGCCCTGCCACATTTCCCTTCTAATGTGCTTACCCCTGGGTCAAGCAGAAAACTATTCAGCTAGAATTAACAATTAATGAACTTTGCTACAATGCAAGTTTAAGCCTTTAAAATGATCTGCTGTAAAAGGAAGGGATGGGACAACAGGTGACAGCTCGCTCCGGATGTGGCCACTCCACCAATCACAAATTGTGAATGTGCATAAGAATACGTAGGGCACTGTCCTGCTGGTGGAGTTCTTCCCCAGTTCCTGTTTCCTCCAGGATAAACAGGTTTCTGTGAGCCCCTCATCCAAGGCTGGACTGCAATTTTAACCTCATCCGTCAATGTTAGTATCTCATGTATCAGTTTTCAGCACCATCTAAAACTGAATATACCATCTCAAGGATGGATGTGGCACATACTACAGGACAAAGTGAGACTACAATTTTGCACAGAGTACACCAAATTTTTTTTTTTTTTTTTGTTACATTTTAAAAATTTATTTTACTTAAAAAAATTTTTTGGCCCAGGCATGCAGCATGTGGGATCTTAGTTCCCCGACCAGGGATCAAGCCTGCGCCCCCTGCATTGGAAGTGAGGAGTCTTAATCACTGAACCACTAGGGAAGTCCCCCAAATACTTTGTTTTTAATATTTCCTGATTTTTTTTAAAAGGGACAATGTCATCATCTTTTTTTGAAAATTAAACTTTACAACTACCAGTTGGTCTTAAGGGAATTTTTAGGTATAGTGAAATTAAGAGCAAGTTCACATAGAAAAGCTTTCAGACAGAATTTAAGAATATGGAAGGCATTTTACTTTTTACTTCTTAGTATAGAGAGGAAACTTAATTCAATTTTTCTCTTGACTTGTTTTAAACTCTTAAACATTGTAAGAGATGGTCAGCTCAGATAACATGATCTCAAGAGACTTTACCCGAACGGCTGTGAGCAACTCTGTAAAGCGCTAGGGAAGGAACTGTTGCATGGAGGGGAGTGGTAGGCAACACAGTATTCTGTGCACCAGAAAAACTGAGATGACTGAAGATTGAGAAAATAAGGCCAATGGCAGAGTTGTGAAACTAGGAAATGAAAAAAGAAGATAGAGTTTTCAGAGAAGAGTAAACACATTAGAAAAAAAAAAACTTTGAAAATTACTATCTGATAAATAAAACTATGCACAGCATTTTTCAAAAAGCAAGATTTGGTATATATTTAATTGATCATTTATTTCAGCCCTATCAGGAAAAAATAAAGATATGTCAAAATAATATTCCAAAAGACCAGTTCTATCTTTTCACCCAATTGTAACTGTTATAACTCTTTTCTATATATGTTGTCTTGAATATGTCAAGAAAAAACCTTTAATATCCTCATTTAAAAATGTCTACACCATTGACCTCCTGCCAGAGGATGCTGCCATTTTCCTATCAGCTCAGTCAGTTCAGTCGCCCAGTCGTGTTCGACTCTTTGCAACCCCATGAATCACAGCACGCCAGGCCTCCCTGTCCCAGGGAGTTCACCCAGATCCATGCCCATTGAGTCGGTGATGCCATCCAGCCATCTCATCCTCGGTCATCCTCTTTACCTACTGTCCACAATCCCTCCCAGCATCAGAATCTTTTCCAATGAGTCAGCTCTTCACATGAGGTGGCCAAAGTACTGGAGTTTCAGCTTTAGCATCAGTCCTTCCAAAGAACACCCAGGAGTGGTTGGATCTCCTTGCACTCCAAGGGACTCTCAAGAGTCTTCAACACCACAGTTCAAAAGCACCAATTCTTCAGCATTCAGCTTCCTTCACAGTCCAACTCTCACATCCATACATGACTACTGGAAAAACCATAGCCTTGACTAGAACGGACCTTTGTTGGCAAAGCAATGTCTCTACTTTTGAATATGCTATCTAGGTTGGTCATAACTTTCCTTCCAAGGAGTAAGCATTTAATTTCATGGCTGCAATCACCATCTGCAGTGATTCTGGAGCCCAAAATATAAAGTCTGCATTAAAGTGAAAAGTGAAAGTGAAGTCGCTCAGTCGTGTCTGACTCTTTGTGACTTCATGGACTGCAGCCCACCAGCCTCTCCTGTCCTTGGAATTCTCCAGGCAAGAGTCCTGGAGTGGGGTGCCATTGCCTTCTCTGGTAGGAGAACTAGCTGACACTAAGATATCTGTGGCAAGCTGGGTGACATAAAGATATGTCAAAATAATATTCCAAAAGACCAGTTCTATCTTTTCACCCAATTGTAACTGTTATAACTCTTTTCTATATATGTTGTCTTGAATATGTCAAGAAAAAACCTTTAATATCCTCACTTAAAAATGTCTACATCATTGACCTGGAAACACTGTTTCCACTGTTTCCCCATCTATTTCCCATGAAGTGATGGGACCAGATGCCATTTTCATATACCCAGCATTAAATGAATACTGCACCCCTAGCTCCTTTTTCACTTTCAAAGGAAGTTGGAGTGGGCTTTATTAGCATTTTAAATCTATTTTTCTAAAGGGAAAAAGATACCAAAAATAAATAAAACTTTCCCCTGTGATATTAAAAATCACTAGGTGGTCTAAATTTCCTGCCTTTATGTGTTTCTTTCAAGATAGGAACTTTAAATGTTTTGAGTCAGCTTTTACCCAAAGATAACTTCAGTTGACTCAAACTTGTATGGTTTCTTAAAAATATCTTTTTGTTAAAATTTTTACCTGACAATTTACCAAAAAAGTGTGTTAGTTCAAATTACTATTCAAAGATACAAAATAAGTGAAGGCAGTATGTTGCTTTCTTAACTTTATGCATACAAAGGGCTGAAACTGAAAATTTTATTCAGAATCACACAAATAGCCAAGATGAATAAACCAAATGGGACGATAATCTCTATTAGATAGATCAGTCATAAAAATGATGACAAGAAATGTGAAGCTAGAAGATGACTATATATGGTAGACCAGTTGGCTTCACCCACTTGCCACAGATATCTTAGTGTCAGGTAGTTCTCCTATCAGAGAAGGCAATGGCACCCCACTCCAGGACTCTTGCCTGGAGAATTCCAAGGACGGGGGAGGCTGGTGGGCTGCAGTCCATGAAGTCACAAAGAGTCAGACACGACTGAGCGACTTCACTTTCACTTTTCACTTTAATGCATTGGAGAAGGAAATGGCAACTGACTCCAGTGTTCTTGCCTGGAGAATCCCAGGGCGGGGGAGCCTGGTAGGCTGCCGTCTATGGGGTCGCACAGAGTTGGACACGAGTAAACTGACTTAGCAGCACCAAGCAGAAGCAGCTCTCATACAAGTTGGTAGTCTGTGATATCAGAAGCATCCAAATGAGAATAGAGACAGCTTAAAAATACTTTGAGTTTTCTCTGGGAAAACTCAAAGCACATACTTTACTAGGTCATTAGCTTTAAGTCTACATGAAGACTTCTTCTACATACCATCTAAACCACATTCAAGAACACTGGTCCAATTATCTTTTTGATCCAACTCTGTATTCTTCCTGGAAAACACATTTAGCAATAAATAAATTTGTTAGACTTGATATAGTAATGTAAATGCTAATTTCCTATATTTGTGTATGTTATTCTAATACCTGATAACACAGTATAATCATAAGAAATCTAATAGTTAATTTGCTCTAAAATTGCTATAGATTAAGTTTAGCATGCTTTTATTGAGATGACTTTTTTATTGTCCTCAATATTTCTATCTGGGAGCAAACTAAGCAATATGTAACTTTTCCAATCCTGTACTTATAAATAAAAGGCTTTGTGACTAAGCATTTAGATGTATTCCTATCCCCCTAAAAATCTACTTTTGAAATCTGTTTAAAAACAGACCTTCTAAAAGTAAAATCATCTATCTAAAATGTATTACATATTCATAGTATATGATTTTTTTTTTGGTTCAGACTGAAAATTTTTCTTAGAGGATATCTAAAATTCCATAAGAGACAGCATGTGCGTGCTAAGTCTCTTCAGTCATGTCGACTCTTTGCAACCCTAAGGACTGTAGCCCATCAGGCTCCTCTGTCCAAGGGATTCTCTAGGCAAGAAGACTGGAGTGGGTTGCCATGCCCTCCTTCAGAGGATCTTCCTGACCCAGGGATTGAACCCAAGACTCCTGAGTCTCCTGCAATGGCAGGTGAGGTTCTTTACCATTAGTGGCACCTGGAAAGCCCATAAGAGATAGTACTGTGTAATGAAAACAGGTATCTGTTTTCACTCAAACCTGGGTTTGAGCCCTATCTGTGACTTTGGAAGAGTTAATTAATATTCAGTTTTATCATATGCAAAAGAAGACAATAATGTCCTGGGAGGTTCTTGCAGATCTTTTGAAAATCATTATAACACCAACTGTAGGGTTTTGTCGTAGTCAGTGTAGCATAGCAATTAAGAGCACCCAGAGTTGAGGACAGATCATGGATTCAAATCCCAGCGCTGACATTTAAAAGTTGTAACCTTGGACAAACTATTCAAATTCCCTTTGCTTCAGGCCCCTATCTGTAAAATGGGAATAAAGATAGTATCTACCTCATAAATGTTTGCTGAATAATGCATATTGATTACTAAATAATACACTGAGACAGTACCTGGCACAGACTACATCATGTGCGAATAGCAACTGTTACTTTTTAAATGTCTAACAAATGATAGCTCTTATTATGATAAGAAGGAAGTGGAAGAAGAGCATGCCCAGAAGAGGTAGAATGTGAGAGGAGAAGCAGAGCAAATGGCTCTATTTCTAGAGAGCTAGAAAGATCCAAAAACAACTTGTGCCACTGTGATGATGTTTAAAACAGCTCTAGGAAAGTGATTTCCAACATCCCGAACCTGATTTCAAATCAATCATAATTCTGACACGTGCTTTGAAATTGCCCCTTTTATATAACCAATGGTCTAATATGAAAATTTGAAGCTTCTTGATTCCTTAGTCAAACCATGTTTTATACTTTTAATCTTTTCTTTGTCAGTTTCTTTATTTTTTCTGCATATATTTTTCCCCTTCAACAGGTTACCAGTTTCTTTGATAACAAGAGTTTGATGTTATTTACGTTTATAGTCTACTCTTTCCCAAGCCTGAAAGATTGTTAATAAATATATACATTATTGAACTTATATATGTTATTAAGCCTAAATAGGGCTTCCCTCATAGCTCAGTTGGTAAAGAATCTGCCTGCAATGTGGGAGACCTGGGTTCGATCCCTGGGTTGGGAAGATTCCCTGGAGAATGGAAAGGCTACCCACTCCAGTATTCTGACCTGGAGAATTCCATGGACAGTCCATGGGGGTCGCAAAGAGTCAGACACGACTAAGTGACTTTAACTTCACTAAGCCTAAACAACTAATCACCTCCATGGCTAATATTTTAGGTTCCTTTATGGGACACCAACTTTTATCACAATGTTTAATAAATCAATGCATTCTCTAGCACTTTAGTTCAAATTTAACTCAAATTCATAAATCAACCTAGATGAGATTTTAGACATCTGTGTTTAAACTTGGCTTGGCTTTTACACAAATAAGATTTAAAAGCATCTTGACTATTCCAAAATTATAAATGCTCTCCTCTTCCTGCATTACTAATAATCCACATGAAGCCCCAGGAACTTTTATTTAATTGTACAAAGGTATGCAAAGATATGATTGCTATAGAAAGAATCAAGAAACAGAAAAACACAGGCTAAACAGTACTTCTTCAGCTCAGAAAAATTTTCTTCCAGCACATCTTTGAGTAGTGTTTCATTCCCATTTGTTTTGTTCTCTACTTCAGGGATTATCCATTTGCAGATTTGCTTTTATGTTTATTGTCTTAAACTCACCACTCTCATTTCTTTGCATAAAAACATGCACCGGGGGCCTCTCATAATTTCCTCTGCATCACTGATTTGACTTGTCTCAGCATTAATTCTGCATTTATTTGACTGTAATGTGGATTTTAACTCACTTTTTACATTTTCTCTAACCTCTTTAATGTATTATTTTAACATATGACCCTTCTAATATATTATTTCTCCACAAATATTGCCATAACTAAAGTAATATTACTCCTGTTACTTAGAATTCAAATGCTAGTATTTTTTAAAGAAGAAAAAAATGTTTTACAGAAGTTTTGAAATGTGAGGATATCTACATATTATATATTTACCAAACAAATGTGCTGCTGCTGCTGCTGCTGCTAAGTCGCTTCAGTCGTGTCCGACTCTGTGCGACCCCATAGATGGCAGCCCACCAGGTTCCCTGGGATTCTCCAGGCAAGAACACTGGAGTGGGTTGCCATGTCCTTCTCCAATGCATGAAAGTGAAAAGTGAAAGTGAAGTCGCTCAGTCGTGTCTGACTCTTTGTGACTTCATGGACTGCAGCCCACCAGCCTCCCCCGTCCTTGGAATTCTCCAGGCAAGAGTACTGGAGTGGGGTGCCATTGCCTTCTCTGAAACAAATGTGAGCCCCTACTATATGACAGCCCATAGTTACTTAAAGACAAATAGAACATGTTCCTTACTTCAAGAAGCTTAAAAATAATAATAATAGTAATAAAAATTAATACATTTAAGATGTATGCCTACGTTTTAGGCACTGTGCCAAACATTTTGGATGTATAATCTAACCTAATCCTCATAGCAATATAAAAGAGGAACTGTATACTGGGTTTAGAGGAATGAACTAAAGTTAAAGGCATTAAACTACTTGCTTGTAGTTCCTTAATCCCACCGCTCCAAAACCCATGTCTTCATCATCTTATTCTTCCCTTTTCCATCACTTTCTCCAGTTTCTCATAGTTTCCCTTCATTAAATTAAAATCAACACACAGCATAAACAGGTTCTTATTTAAATAAAATAATGATTCAGTGAAACTGTAATATACACCAGCTGCCAACCAATTTCATTTCCTGTAATTTGAACCTGGTAAGTGAGAAAAAAAGTCAAAATTATTCTCAATCAAATATATATAAATATGAGCTAGAAAGGAATAGTTCGGGAGAAAAAGAAAATTCATTAAAATAATACAAACACACAGTCTTGGCTTCTCTTCTGAAAAAAATAGCTTTCTCTTAAAACTCCCTTGATCTTCTTGTATTTCCATTTATTCAGTCCCAGTAATAATTGCAATTTCTACAGAAATAAGGTCTACAACTTCTAAGTACTCTTTTGATAAGTGCTACAACTAATGCTTTCCTTTACCAAGGGAACAAAATAAACTTTAAAAGTCATTCCCTCAGAACAGGAGTCTATAAAGTTCTTCTATAAAAGGTCAGATAGTAAATATCTTAGGCTTTGTATTCAGTATGGAAAGTAAAAGTGAAAGTAAAGTCGCTTAGTCCTGTCCGACTCTTTGCGACCCCATGGACTGTGGCCCACCAGGCTCCTCCCTCCATTCTCCAGGCAAGAGTATTCCAGGGGATCTTACCAACCCAGGGATCAAACCCAGGTCTCCTGCATTCCAGGCAGACACTTTAACCTCTGAGCCACCAGGGAAGCCCAGTATGGGCTTAGTCACAACTATTCAACTCTGTCATTGTAGTGAAAAAGTGGCCCTGGACAATACACAAGCAAGTGAGCGTGACTGTGTGCCAGTAAAACTATAATTATGGACACTGAAATAGACACAAAGATATAGAGAACAAATGTACGGATACTAAGGGGGTAAGGGGAGGGTGAGATGAACTGGGATACTGGGGTTGACATGTACACTATTGATAAATGTATAAAATAGAAAACTAATGAGAAGCTACTGCATAGCACAGGGAACTCAACTCAATGCTCTGTGGTGACTTAAATGGGAAGGAAATCCAAAAAAGAGGGGATATATGTTTACGTATAGCTGATTCACTTTGCTGTACAGTAGAAATGAACACAACACTGTAAAGTAACTACACTTAAATAAAATTTTTAAATGAAACTTGGAATTTTATATAATTTTTACATGTCACAGAACATTCTTCTTCTTTTAACTTTTTCAATGATTGAAAAATGTAAAAGCCACTCATTTCCTTTGTGGGCCTGTTCACACTTGAATGTAAGTAACGTAATTACTTGAATAATACTATGTTCCCCCAATAAACTGTAAGTTCCATAGTTCAGGGCTCAGGTCTGTCATTTTTACTGCTTTCACCAGTACTCAGTAGGGTTAAGAATTAATCAGTTAACCGGGGTTCAAGCAGTTTAGGTCTCCTGACTGCTTGAATCTTGGTCAAAGGAGTTTAGGTCCAAGATTCAAACCTTAGTTGTTCTTTGTCTTTTCCAGGCCAAGTCATGAATGTTCTATTTTGATCCCTCTGACATTTTGCCTCAGTTTGTTTTTGTGGAAAATATTTTTGCCTCATTTTTTAAAACCATTTGTTACATTGTATTAACCTAGATACACTAATTCTCACTTGGGCTTTTCATCCCCTTGGAATTTCTGCAAGTTACTGCTTCACATCAGAACAATTTCTGATTTCTGGGTGTGGAAACATGATAACCACAGAACCTAGAGTAGAGGGAGAACAGTTGAAGGGCCAGACTATGAGCAACCTGATTACCAAATATAATCAGGGAAACTTCAAATGTTAACTGAAAGTTGGGGAAATAAAGGCATGAAAAGGAACCTACTGGTTATAAACCTTACTCCCAAGGTCTAAAGAATTTTGGCGGGGAACCACTTTCAAAATTTTACTATATTTCAAAAGGTAATAAGTATAATTACCAAAAAGTCACTGATTGTTTATTTTAAAAACCAAAATGAGAAAAATTTCCTACAACTCCAAAGGAAAAGACATTACAGGGGAAATAAAGCATATTTGATAATGGAATTATGTGCCTTAAAAAAAGAAGGCAATTGAAGCATCAACACAAGAAGTCCATAAAGGGACTGAGAGACATGATTACAAAATGGACAATCCCACCAAATTAAATATTATGTTCTGGAATACCCTTTCTCCATCTATTAGCTGTAATTCTGTAACCCTTCAGAGGAAAATGGAACTGCAAAAGAAAACTCCAATTAGGTCTCTGAGCCTAAGGCATATTCAAGCCTTAGTGATCTGAATGGAATGCATTATAATTCAAAGGTAATCTGGTGATGTCAATCAGGGCTTTCTCATCATCCTGCATTTTTGTCCATCAAAGAAAGGAAAGAAAAATGCCTGAATGTGATACAGCTCTTAACAAAGAAACATCTAACACTGAGGAAATGCGATTTCCCCTTGACGCACTGACATTAACCAACAAAGGGCCAACTGGAGAGGCAGGTGTTTCCTGAGGAATAGGATAGATCAGCAAGGTCATAATCAGAGATTTATACAGGAGAATGGAGAATGACTTTACCTAAAGGTATGTGTTATTGTTTTCTTCCTTTTTATTTTATTCCTTTGAAATAACCTGAAAGAGTAGAATACCTTCTCATCTTTCCCGTCAAGGTTTCCATGAAAGTAACCTATGTATTGGTTCTTTTTTCTTTCCTGCAGTCTTTGGGGACAGAGAAATGTATGTGTAGAGCATCAAACTTTTATGAAGAAGACACTCCATGAAGTATCAGAGAGAGATTTGAGAACATGGAAAGGTAAGCCCCTTAGCTGGGTTTTTAGATGGATATGTTTCATTTCAATCCAGAGTAAGAGCAAACCTGATCTTCTTCAGTTCAGTCGCTCAGTCGTGTCCGACTCTTTGTGACCCCATGAATCGCAGCACACCAGGCCTCCCTGTCCATCACCAACTCCGGGAGTTCACTCAGACTCACGTCCATTGAGTCCGTGATGCCATCCAGCCATCTCATCCTCGGTCGTCCCCTTCTCCTCCTGTCCCCAATCCCTCCCAGCATCAGGGTCTTCTCCAATGAGTCAACTCTTCCCATGAGGTGGCCAAAGTACTGGAGCTTCAGCTTTAGCATCATTCCTTCCAAAGAAATCCCAGGGTTGATCTCCTTCAGAATGGACTGGTTGGATCTCCTTGCAGTCGAAGGGACTCTCAAGAGTCTTCTCCAACACCACAGTTCAAAAGCATCAATTCTTGGGTGCTCAGCCTTCTTCACAGTCCAACTCTCACATCCATACATGACCACAGGAAAAACCATAGCCTTGACTAGACGGACCTTAGTCGGCAAAGTAATGTCTCTGCTTTTGAATATACTATCTAGGTTGGTCATAACTTTTCTTCCAAGGAGTAAGCGCCTTTTAATTTCATGGCTGCAGTCACCATCTGCAGTGATTTTGGAGCCCAAAAAAACAAAGTCTGACACTGTTTCCACTGTTTCCCCATCTATTTGCCATGAAGTGATGGGACCAGATGCCATGATCTTCGTTTTCTGAATGTTGAGCTTTAAGCCAACTTTTTCACTCTCCTCTTTCACTTTCAACAGTGGCTAGAATTTGCTTGAGATCAGTGTTCTCACTGGCACGGAAATTGCTACAATTACAGTGTGTCATCACTGACTCGATGGACATGAGTCTGAGTGAACTCCAGGAGTTGGTGATGGACAGGGAGGCCTGGCGTGCTGCAATTCATTGGGTTGCAAACAGTCGGACACGACTGAGCGGCTGAACTGAACTGAACAGTGTATCAATGAACAAGAATTTGGTTCCATTAACTCATGCTTAATTGGGTATCTGTTTAGCTTTTTAAATTGCAGCTTGATCTACCCATCACGGTTTTAGTCCATGCCTTTCTGCACGAGGATGAGGGGAAAGGACCATTCCCCTCTCGCTGGATACTGAGCCTGTGACACTGCATGTCCCCATCCAGGCCTTCCCAGCACGTGGGTTCCTGCAAGCAAGATGTTGAACTGTAGACACAGTGCTAATAAAAGTCTCATCTTTCTTCAAAGAAACTGCTCCCTCTAAGCTTTACTTCCTCCAGCCATGGTCCAGAGGAACTACACAGCAAGATCTTCCTCTCTTTGAAAAGATGTCATTAATCAATCAAACAGGTTTTAAGCAAGGCAAAAAGTGTGGCTTGCTTTTCAACCAATGTGAGGTCTGTTCTTTCGGATATTAAAACAGGAACTTCAGCATTGATTGCTTAATTCTTTTCCCTGAGTATTAAAGGGTATTAAAAATTGTAAAGCTTTATTAACTTTTTGATGTAAACAGTTTAACATCAAAAGTGCTTCCTTATTTTGAACCATGAAAAAATGAGCAAATGTGTTTTCCATAATGTTTACCACTTTCCAAGACACAGACATAGTGTTACACAACCTTCAAAAACCCAAGACAAACTGATCTCTTCTAGTATAACTACATTAAACTATAATAATTATAGTATATTCACATAATGGCAAGAAGATAAATCTAAATTGATAGGGACTTCATTAATTAGATAATTGCTGAGACATGAGTTGATGTTTACCTTTGAGCTATCTCCTGAAAAAAGGGCTAGCTAAGCAAATTACTATCAGGCAAACCCGTAAGGAGAATGCTTACCTAAGCAAATCCATTTATATACAAATTATGTAATTGCAATGCATGAGCTGGCTGTTTTGATACATTACTTCCAAATCATTTGTCTTTTTAATGTAAATGTTCCCATAGACAACACTTGGTTAGCATACTATTAGTGACTGTGAGAACTGAATAATTTAATTACTAGGGGAAAACAGGATTCAGATGATGCTTTTTTCCTTGAAATTTGGAGCCAGGAGACTTAAATAAATCCTTGGGCAAGGAAGCTCTAGCTTACTGAGGCTTGTTTTCATCATCTGAAAAGAAAATAATATTTTTTTATGGTATCACTGCGGGGATTAAACTGGATGAAAAATAAAGCAACTGCCAGAGTTTCTGGAATATAGTAGGTTCTAAATCAACACTTTTTGAATAGGACTATGAACTTTTACTGGAGAAGGAAAGGCAATCCACTCCAGTACTATTGCCTGGAAAATCCCATGGACAGAGGAGCCTGGTAGGCTACAGTCCATGGGGTCTCAAAGAGTTGGACACGACTGAGCAACTTCACTTACTTACTTACTTATGAACCTTTAACTAAATCAGACTTTTCCTCCAATATTTTAATCAATCATGGGATTTTATTCTAGAAAATACAGAAAATTTATCTTACTATCATCCTTTGAGAGTTCTTTTAGTAATATTCTTTCTTAATAATTATTTATACCTTTTTTTTCTTTTAAAAAAGTTTATAATGGGACTTTGCTTGTGGCCCAGTGGTTAAGACTCCATGCTTCCAATGCAAGGGGCCAGGGTTTGGTCTTTGGTCAGGGAACTAGATCCCACAGGCCACAGCTAAAGATTGCTGCAACTGAACTAAGAACTAACAGTTCAGTCTCTCAGTCATGTCCAACTCTCTGCAATCTCTTGGACTGTAGCCCACCAGGCTCCTCCTCTGTCCATGGGGATTCTCTAGGCAGGAATACTGGAGTGGGTTGCCATGCTCTCCTCCAGGGGATCTTCCCAACCCAGGGATCGAACCCAGGTCTCTCACACTGCAGGCAGATTCTTTACCATTGGAGCTACCAGGGAAGCCCAAGAAGAGGGGTATCTTCACAACTCAGGAATCAAACCAGGGCCTCCTGCATTTCAGGTAGATTCTTACCAGCTGAGCTACCAGGGAAGCCCCTCTAATATCTTAGTTAATATAAAGTTAGCACTTCAGCAATATGTGAACTATGAACTTCCAGATGTTCAACTTGGTTTTAGAAAAGGCAGAGGAACCAGAGATCAAATTGCCAACATCCGCTGGATCATGGAAAAAGCAAGAGAGTTCCAGAAAAACATCTATTTCTGCTTTATTGACTATGCCAAAGCCTTTGACTGCGTGGATCACAATAAACTGTGGAAAATTCTGAAAGAGATGGGAATACCAGACCACCTGACCCGCCTCTTAAGAAACCTATATCCAGGTCAGGAAGCAACATTAGAACTGGACATAGAACAACAGACTGGTTCCAAATAGGAATAGGAGTATGTCAAGGCTGTATATGGTCACCCTGCTTATTTAACTTATATGCAGAGTACATCATGAGAAATGCTGGGCTGAGAGAAGCACAAGCTGGAATCAAAATTGCCGGGAGAAATATCAATAACCTCAGATATGCCGATGACACCACCCTTATGGCAGAAAGTGAAGAGGAACTAAAAAGCCTCTTGAGAGTGAAAGAGGAGAGTGAAAAAGTTGGCTCAAAGCTCAACTCAGAAAAGTAAGATCATGGCATCTGGTCCCATCACTTCATGGGAAATAGATGGGGAAAGAGTGGAAACAGTGTCAGACTGTATTTTGTTGGGCTCCAAAATCACTGCAGATGGTGACTGCAGCCATGAATTTAAAAGCTTACTCCTTAGAAGGAAAGTTATGATCAACCTAGATAGCATATTTTTTAAATTAATTTTTATTTTTTAGTTTGTTTTGCTTTACAATACTGTATTCATTTTGCTATACATTGACATGAATCAGCCACGAGTATACATGAAGTAGAGACACTACTTTGCCAACAAAGGTCCATCTAGTCAAGGCTATGGTTTTTCCAGTGGTCATGTATGGATGTGAGAGTTGGACTGTGAAGAAGGCTGAGCACTGAAGAATTGATGCTTTTGAACTGTGATGTTGGAGAAGACTCTTGAGAGTCTCTTGGACTGCAAGGAGATCTAACCAGTCCATTCGAAAGGAGATCAGTCCAGGGTGTTCATCAGAAGGACTGATGTGATGCTAAAGCTGAAGCTCCAGTACTTTGGCCACCTTATGCAAAGAGTTGACTCATTGGAAAAGACTCTGATGCTGGGAGAGATTGGGGGCAGGAGGAGAAGGGGATGACAGAGGATGAGATGACTGGATGGCATTACCGACTCGATGGACATGAGTCTGAGTGAACTCCGGGAGTTGGTGATGGACAGGGAGGCCTGGCGTGCTGCGATTCATGGGGTCACAAAGAGTCGGACACGCTGAGCGACTGAACTGAGCTCAACTGATGGATGATAAATTCCCAAACCATAGTGTTAGGGTTTTAAGAATGGGTAAGCATCTAGTATAACATTCTTATCTGTCACAATGAGAAAATGGAGGCCTGGGAAAGTTTACCATGTTGTCAGACACCCACTGGAAATAATTCTAGAATTTATACCTACGGACTGGAGCCTAAGTATCATTTAACAGCACCATGCTTCTTCCTTGAATGTAATTTCCTGGAGACTTAGCTCTTAAAAATAGCCTAAGAATAGCTGCCTAAAATACAGGGCTCTGTACTTTTGTCAAAATGACACTGTTAATAATTAACTGGGATTCTGGTTTTATATATGACTGCAGAGGTCGTTATTGTTGGTCAGTCGCTAAGTGGTGTCCGACTCTTTGAGACCCCGCAGACTGCAGCACACCAGGCTTCCCTGTCCCTCACTGTCTCCTGGAGTTTGCTCAAGTTACATCCATTGAGTCGGTGATACCATCCACCCATGTCATCCTCTCACAGAGAGGTAAAGGATTACAAAGGTAAGGGAGGCCAGAAAGCAAAGAATAAAGAAAGAGTAAACACACAGAATGAGGAAGAAAAAGCCCAGTTTGCAATAACATTTTGTTAAGTTTAACGGCAAAAATTTCAATGCATGGGGAGAATGTCACTCTATGACATGTCATTCTTCATAGTTACTCTGAGGCAGGTGAATGAGGGTGGAGAGATGTTTGGTGGAAAACGTAAAACAATCCCCTTTCCAACCAATAAACAAAACAACTCAGACTTCTTTTCATGTTTACCTGTTTGGGAGTATTTCGGCTACCTACTCTGAATCTTGGGGTACCTAGCCAATGTCCACATTACACATTGAGAGTCAGAAATAAAAACTCTGAAGAAAAACAAAATATTTAAGAGAACCCGTACAGGATGCAGCTGGTTGCCCAGCCAGCACACCAAACCCATGATCTCCCTCAATTTGTGAAAGAACTCCATATTCGGAAAAGGCATCTAAGTCCTCTTGCCTGAGCAATGAAATAAGGATGAAGAGATGCACTATTTCTATTTTAATTTTAAAAAACAGGTAGGACACAGCTCAAGAGTCCGTTTTGGGAAGCTGTACCGTGGATAACAACTTAAAGCTCTTAATTCATATTACTTTTGTATTGTTGTTTGGTGCTTGTTAAACGCTACATTATTATTCATTCTACATGAAATGTCTCCTTATACCTCCTTTAATACCCACCCACCAAGTCATCATGCCTAATTTTCAGTCATTTCCATTAGACTCTCTGAGAATGTTTTCCAAGGAAGCTGAACATCTCTTCAAAGCTTCCTTGGAGGTGAAACCCTGACAGTTATTTCCTGTTTCCTGTGGCCTGCCAGGAATAAATTTCATACAGGGTTGCTTCAGAGAGGCTTGATAGAACAGTGTGTGTGTGTGTGTGTGTGTGTGTGTGTGTGTGTGTGAAGGTGGGGTCTCAAAGGCACAACTAGCTGCTTCATAAAACCCTGAGAGTCCTACTAGGCTTCCAGTATTTCCCTTTCTGAAGTTGATTAACACCTTTCACAATAATTATCCTCAATGAGTAAGGAGACTAACATAGTAACATGTTACGGCTATAAATATTGCAATCCAAAGTGGTTTCGCAAAAAGAATGCACTTTTAATAATTCAGCCAAAACTCTCACAATTCAGATTTTTCTCCATTCCATGAATGGGTCCACCCCCTTCATACTCTGGCTCATGTCCAATTCTAAGTTAGTAGGTGTATTACTGTCACAAGCAAACAGAGGAGCCCAGTCACTGTAACCTAAAGTGGCAAAAAAAAAAAAAAAGAATTAAAAAAAAGCAGGCCAATTTTACACAGCACTTACACTTTTTACATCCTTCCAGAAAGTAAAGTAACCTGTATAATATCAGGATGAACTGAAAAGGCAGAAAGGCAGAAGGACCCTTCTGAAACCGAAGAAGCAAACCTCTCTGAGCAGTCTCAACATTGAACAATGTGTTATTTTGGACAAAATAAAAACTCTCCCACCGTGCAAAGGATAGCAACTGGCATGAATGTTGAGAACACTACATCTTATTAAAATTCTCCTAGCTTTTTTTTTTTAATCTCTGAGTTCTGAAATGGAAGCTGAATTGTTGGAATATGTGTACAGTTCTTGATGGCTTCTCTTCCTTTACTGTCAGGACAGCAAAGTTTTCTGCCCATGTTCCAGCCTGGAGATTGACATATTGCTGCAGGTCTGACCAAACCACTCTAAAACAACAGAAAGAGAATGAATACATCTCCGTCAAGATCTGGTACTGACCAGTTTACCTAAAACCCTAAGCTTTCTTTGGATCGCTTCCTGCACAACAACAAAATCAGGTTTAAAATGTGCTTTGTACAAAATAGCAACCTTTGTTCAAAAGCTGGATTTGTAACCAAGAAAAAAAAAAAACCTCTTCAGAGAGTGAACCAGTCAGCTTAGTTCATGCTGTGAATATCTTTCTTATGCAAAGAAAAGCATGAACACACTAGTAATGAATTACAACATTAACTTCCCTGTTTCAATTCCAGGTTCAACAGAGTTGTAATTACCAAGGGAATTATCTTAAAATAAGGGGCAGAGAAATAGGTGGTTAAAAAATCATCTACAAATACATTGTCATGAGGATAAAAGAAGAACATAAGGGGAAAACGAACTAAAAGAAGACACAAGGACACATGAGGTACAGTTTAAAATATATAGAAAAACATTTAGAGAAAGAAATGAGATTCTAGTTCCAGCCTCTAACACTGAAACATCTAGAGACGATCATTATTTCTCACACCTGAATCCTTTCTCTTAACAAAAAGTAAAATAAAATCTCAGCCACAGTCAAATTCTTTGGAAAATCTAAATAAAATGTCTAAAGGAGTCTTATTTCATAGGTTAAGTCTCTCATCCTTGGAAAGATACTGATTATCTGACTCAACTCCCCAGGAGGGCAGAGACCAATTCATCTTTGTATTTCCAGAACCTAGGAGAGCGCTTGGCAAACAGTGGGCTCAATCCATGCTAGGGAGATGAACTCACTAAATAAACCTGACTCTAGAGCAGCCTGAAGACCCAGCGCCCCTTCGGTCTGGGGAGAAAGGCGTGCCTTCTGTCAGCACCAGTGCCAATAGGGCAAGCTATTGCAACATCGGAAGTCTTAGGGCTCACTTGCCTGGTGCCAATGACAATACCAGTGCTTACCAAACATGTTATAATAATAACTTTACGGGACTCACAGATTTCTGTCTGTAACTCTAAACCTGCTCCCAACGTCCAAACACCAGAAATCAAGCTAGTCTGTCATCTGGCCAAAATAACAGCGGGCATCAGGGGTGTGCATCTGTGAGTGGGGCATGAGGGTGGACTAGAGCCTGGACCTTCAAAGAGCCCTCCAAGTTTTTAGTGGGAGCCTGAGTCGGGGGCGCAGTCCCAAAAGAACTGTTCTCCATTAAAGAAGGGTACTGTTTACCTTAAACTACCCTCTTTTTTTTTTTACTTCCAGGAGATGTAACACAGATTGCCTGTAACCATAGTAATCAGTTCAGCTGTGAGAGCCCTCATTTATTCAAGGCACAGAGGCAGTATAGGAGAGAAAACAGTATTACAAATAGGAACAATAGAGTTTAATTTCAGATGCCAAAACACGATTGGCTCGGTGTTGGACTCCCAGGCATAAAGGAAACACATTACACTTTCTGGGTTTCATCTGCTCTCTCTTGGTCCTCCAGAGTAAAACGAATTTCAGTTTTATCCCCAAATCATGATTAACTTGTTTCCAGGACTATTTTGAGAGTGATACAGAAATTTGGAAAAACATTTTCTTGTCAATGCACTGTGAGCAGGAGAGCTGAGATAACAAGTCAAGGACCATACAACAATGCCAATGGACACTTAAAAAAAAAACAACAACAACACACTTTTGATGCAGTTTTTTTTTTTTTTCAAAATAGTATCCAACTTCCCTTAGTTAAGTAATAAAAGATGTGCTCCATGGTTACTGCTGCTTCTATTTTAGTCTCTTTACATTCCTGGAATTAAAAATACAAAATCTTATGGAGGCGCTTTACCTATTCTAGAAGCTGAGTGACAGAAAAAAATATTCTTGATTTTCAAGGCAAGTACTTGTGACTTATTAGTTAGCTAAATTTGATTCCGAAGTCTGTTCACTGTATCCTAGTATTTTCACTGCTGCTGCTATATTTCAAAGGTACATAGATATCAAACATTGAAAAGAAAAGAGAAAACTGCAACAGAATTTTGTCACCTATGAGGCAAGCATTGCTACTTTCTCAGTTACAGAGTTCCTACCATGTGCAAACAAACCTGTGACGATGGGCAGACGCCTTCCCTGAGCTCCTACTCTACGTGTAAAGCGATGGGAACGATACGAAGATGTGACAAAGATCTTTATTTTGAAAAACGTCAGTGGAGAAGGGAAAAAGTCATTGGAAGCCACGAATGAAATATTTTATCAAAACAAAGCCTTCAGAAATAATCAGAAAATTATTAAAGTTGTTACTTTTAGCTTAGTGATAAGTGAGTCAGTTTGATTCAAGTGTCTAAAATTTTCACTGCAAAAATTGAGTCTTCATAAAGCTCTACGTTGAAGACTACTTCACTTACCTAAAGCTCAGTTCATCTATCATACTTTCAATTCAAAGAGGATTTCAAAATAATGAGAAATAATTCTTCAAATGTACTAAATGCCTGTTTTGTTTTTCTTTGTTTTTCCTTTCGGTCCCATGCCTCTCACTAAAGCTTCTTTTCTCAAACTTCTTGGCCTGGGCGGTAAGTGACCACCAGCCAGTCCCGGTGGTTAGTTTGTAAGGTCTTGGAAGAAAACAAATTCAAGACAACTTTCCTCCATGTCCACTTGATAAAGAAGGGTAACAAAGCCATCCACAATTTGCTTGTACTCCTAACCACAAGAAACCATCACTATTTTAAAATAATGGTGGTTGCTGTTTCCGTAGAACTGAAGTCTCCTATGATAAAATGTTGTTGCTAATGCTGGCTATCAGCTACTAAACAAGAAAATGAAGGGACAAGCTTCATACCCATCCCTTTAACTTTCAGTAAGCCAAACCAGCCAGGAATACGACAAGGCCTCACTCCTTACTCCACAAGAGTTTCTTCTCCTTGTGTCAAAGGAGCCTGGCGTTTGTTGCTTTCCTACTTAGCCATGTCCATATTTATTTCCATATTCATCTTTGTATATACTAACCACGGTTTGGTTGCTATCCTTGTAAACTGAATACTTCCAGGCATCCTTCCTATATGAAGTCTCAATCACATTACCATCCAAACCACAGCAGCTCTATGGCCTCATCTTCATAACGTAGGACTTAGCACTCCCTCACCCTACCTCCAGTTATTCCTAGGTATCTCAGGATGTTCTTCTGAGTACTTGGAACATGTCTGCTCATGTTCCTGTGTTCCCACCCCCGCCTCAGGCACCCTGACACAACCGGTTCCTGACGCCCTCTATGGAAACAGCAAAGTCCCAGCCAAAAGCATGCATTGTTTCCAGAGCCACTGGCAAGTAAGTGTTCTGAGGAGACTGAAGTCCCTGCTAAAATCTGTTCTGCCCCTACTAGCTCTCCCTTTCTCAAAGTGGCCCCAGACCCATCTTTCAGACCAAGAATGTAGACTTCACAGCAGCTCTATTGCCTTGATATGTACAAAGCTCATTCCTTGAGCTTTAGCACACATACACACAAAACCAAGACAAAATCAACTTACAATCTTATAATCTCCTGAAGGAATGACAGCCCACTGGTCCAATAAAGTGAGACCTGCAAAAGTGTTAGTAGCTCAGTCATGTCCGACTCTTTGTGACCCTATGGACTGTAGCCTGAAAGGCTCCTCTGTCCATGGAATTTTGCAGGCAAGAATTATGGAATGGGCTGCCATGCCCTCCTCCAGAGGATCTTCTTTCCAGGGATCAAAACCTAGTTTATTTATGTATCATATATATAAACAAATCTATGTATATACACAGAGATATGCATGTGATTCTTTACCATCTGAGCCACCAGGGAGGCCCATATGTGTGTGTGTGTGTGTGTGTGTGTGTGTGTATCTATGCATGTGTGTGTGTGTGTATCTATGCATGTATGTGTGTATGTGTGTGTGTGTGTGTGTGTGTGTATGAAAGTGAAAGTGAAGTCGCTCAGTTGTGTCCGACTCTTTGTGACCCCATGGACTGTAGCCCACCAGGCTCCTCTGTCCATGGGATTTTCCAGGCAATAGTACTGGAGTGGATTGCCATTTCCTTCTCCAGGGGATCTTCCCGACCCAGGGATCAAACCTGGGTCTCCTGCATTGTAGACAGACGCTTTACTGCCTGAGCCACCAGCGAAGTATATAAGCACACACATATGTATATTTTAGACATACATATTATATACAAAGTGAAAGAAAGTTTGTTAGTTACTCAGTCATGTCTGACTCTTTGCGACTTCATGGACTGTGGCCTTCCAAGCTCTTCTGTCCATAGGATTTCCCAGGCAAGAATATTGGAGTGGTTTGCTGTTCCCTTCTCCAGGGCATCTTCCTGACCCAAGGATCAAACCCAGGTCTCTTGCATTGTGAGCAGATTCTTTACCATCTGAGCCACTAGGGAAGCATCTATTATATACAGGCTCATATTATATATACTAGTGAAAGTTGCTCAGTCATGTCCGACTCTTTGTAACCTCATGGACTGTAGCCCATCAGTTCCTCTGTCCATGGAATTCTCCAGGCAAGAATACTGGAGTGGGTTGTTATTCCCTTCTCCAGGGGATCTTCCCAACCCAGGGATTGAACCCGGGTCTCCTGTATTACAGGTAGATTCTTTACAAACTAAGCAACCAGGGACTTATATATATATATATGCTAAGTCCCATATATAACAAAGCATGGACTGAGTATGACAGTTCAAAGTAATGAATAGCTTCAGATGGAAACATACTCATATAGCCAAAGTTGTTAATTAGACTCACTACTGCTCTTAGCTATTTCCATCTGCAGCTATTCATTTCTTTGAACTGTCATACACGGACAGGGAAATCTGGCAGGCTATAGTCCACAGGGTCACAAAGAGTTGGATGTGACTGAGCAACTAACACTTCACTTCAAGCAGACCCAGTTGGCCTAATTGATTTATACTGAACAATCATTTGGGCTTCCCTGGTCGCTCAGACAGTAACGAATCTGCCTGCAATGTGGGAGACCTGGGTTTGATCCCTGTTTGGGAAGGTTTTCTGTAGGAAGGCATGGCAACCCCTCCAGTGTTCTTGCCTGGAGAATGCCCATGGACAGAGGAGCCTGGCGGGCTACAGTCCACGGGGTCACAAAGAGTCAGACACAACTGAGTGACTTAAGCATAGCACACCGCTTTTAATCAAAACCATTTGTTCATCAATCATTATCAGGAAATATTTCAGAATACTGTAGCTACAAACACTTGCTGTGGGGTTGATGAAAAAAGGCTAAAACAAATTCAGAAATAACATTTTGAAAAGAAGGCATTCGCTGAACAAAAGCTTATAGGCTATCTATTACTTGCAAGGCATTAAGGACACAAAAAGGGGATTCTTATGGCTGATTCACATTGTTGTATGGCAGAAATTAATGCAACACTATAAAGCAATAATCCTCCAATTAAAAATGTTTTAAATATTTTTAAAATGTGGAAGAAAAGGGACGAAAGCTACAGGACAGGCCTGAAAGAACATGACATCTGCACTCAAACAGAGCTGGGTTCAAGAGTTCTCAAGCGACACAGGTGTGACCATGGAGCTTGTTGTCATCAGCAGTGTCACACAGATGCCTGTTATCAATTCATCTGTGAGTAAGCCTTTACTGAGTGCCTGCTGTGTGCCAGACATTGTCCCAAGTATTAGGATTACAGCATTGGAAAGAAGATCTCTGATTTAATCAAGCTTATATAATAGTGCAATCAACCAGGCCAAAGGAAAGGTCTCCCTGCCCTGTGCCACTTCAAAAGATCTTATGCAAATATTAATGTATATCTTTTTCATTTAATTGAAAAAAAAAACAATAGATTAAATCAGGCCAGTATCCTAACCTAGGTCACTATTTACTCCAGTTGGAGGCAAGATGCTTTGGCACCTTAATAATGTTTATCTCACGTCACCCTTTGTTCTGCTCTCTGCTCTCTCCCTCAATCTGTTGCTTCCACCCATGCATACCAACAGCATTTGCCCCTTGCACACACTTCTGTGTAGACAAACTATGGTGTGTGTGTGTGTGAGAGAGAGAGAGAGAGAGGGAGAATGGGAGAGGCCTATGAGAATGATGAGAGTAGTCTACATTTCTTTGAAGAAACATAAACTTACAGCTAATTATTCAAAACTTTTACATTCAGAATCTTCTTTTTTCAAGTCTTCTGATCTTGTGTTCCAACAGCTTACTTGAACTCCTCTTTTTTACTATTATTGAGGTAAGAGCACTTAACATGGGATGTACCCTTTTAATGGATGTTTTAAGAGCAATTCAGGAATTACAGGAAAGTTGTAAAAAAAAAAAAAGAGTATCCATAGATCTTTCAGTCAGTTTCCCATACTATCAATACCTTACATTTGCATCACACGATTTTTACAACTAACGAACCAACATTTACATACAAAGTTTATACTTTGTTCAGATTTACCCAGTTTTCCCAAACACCTTTCTCTGTTCCAGGATCCTTTTTGTTGTTGTTGCCATGATATTTTGCTATGTCTCCATTATTTCTTGGCTGTGATAGGTTCTCAGAATTTCCTTGATTTTGATGATAGAGTTTTGAGGAGCAATGGTCAGATCTTCTATACAATGTTCATCAATTGGAATTTGTCTAAGGTTTTTCTCATGATTAGCCTGGGGTTTAGAGGAGGAAGACCAAAGACCACAGAGGTGAAGCATCATTCTCATCGCAATATATGACGAATACTTACTGTCTTGAACTAAGAGCTTACTTACTGACTTGAACTAAGAGCTTTTTATGGAATTTTTTAAACCAATTGTTATATTTGTATTCATAAAATCACTATAAAGATATTTCTGAGGCAGTCTTAAAATACCTTATTTTCTCCCAAAATCCATGCATTCTTTAATTTTCACTAGGAAAATGTATGGAATATATACCTGTCAATGCCAGACACTGAAGCTATAGGCATAAAAAAAAAAGATTCATTCCTACTCTTAAGAGCCCTTGATCCAGCCTAGCAAGAGAGAAACTTGTGAAAACATAAATAAGGTCCGCTCTCACCACCTCTATTCAACATAATACAGGAAGCCCTTTCCAGAGCAATTTTTTTGGGGGATAAAAAGAAATAAAAGGTATCCATATTGGAAAGAAATAAATGAAATTATCTCTGTTCACAGATGGCAAGATTTAAGACACAGAAAATCTTGAAGATTCTATTTTAAAAACCTGTTAGAAATAATAAACAAATTCAGCAAGTTGCAGAATACAAAATCAACACTCACAAATCAATTGTGTTTCTTTATTCTAACAATGAATAATCCCTAAAAGGAAAGTAATAAAATTAGATCTTTATAATAGCATCAAAAAGAATAAAATACAGTAGAATAAACTTAACTAAAGAGACAAAAGATCTGTACTCTAAAATCTACAAAGCATTGCTGAAAGAAATAAAGACACAAACAAATAGAAAGACTGTCTTTGTTTAAAGGTTAGAATACCTAACATTGTTAAGATGCCAATACTACTTGTATCAGTGTGATCGGGCCATAACAAAATAACACAGACCATGTGACTTAAACAACAAGAATTTATTTTCCCCCAGTTTTGGAGGCTGGAAGTCCAAGATGAAGGTGTCAGCAGGTTTGGTTTGTCAAGGCCTCTCCCCTTGGCTTGCAGATGGCCACCTTCTTGCTGTGTCCTCAGATGGCCTTTTTCCTGGAGTGTGCATCCTTTCTTTAAAGGACATTAGTCAAATCTGAGTAGGATTCACCACTGTCATCTCATTTAACCTTAATTACCTCTTTAAAGGCCTTAACTCCAAGTTCAGTTACAATGGGAGTCAGGGCTATAATACATGAATTTGGGGAAGACACAGTTCAGTCATTACAGTACCCAAAGTGATCTATATATTCAATGCAATCCCTAATTCAATGAAATTTTTTTTGTAGAAACAGAAAAACCCATCTTAAAATCCATATGAAATCTCAAAGGGGCCCCAAATAGTCAAAAAGAAAATGTTGAAAAAGAATGAAGTTTGAAGTCTCAAATTTCCTGGGTTTTAAAACATATTACAAAGCTATAGTAATCAGAATAGTATGGTACTGGCATAAAGACAGATATACAGACCAATGGAATAGAATGGGAACCCAGAAATA
This sequence comes from Aepyceros melampus, assembly GCA_006408695.1. Lineage (NCBI taxonomy): Eukaryota > Metazoa > Chordata > Mammalia > Artiodactyla > Bovidae > Aepyceros > Aepyceros melampus. Next base: position 238,881 of record SJXQ01000619.1, read on the forward strand.
AACACTCATGTATATGGTCAAATAATATATGACAAAAATATGACAACACCACTCAGTGGGAAAGAACAGTATCCTTAACAAATGTTGGTAGGAAAACTGGATATCCACATATCAAAGAATGAATGTGGATCCTTACCTTATTCCACATATAAAAATTAACTCAAAATGAATAGAATACCTAAATGTAAGATCAGAAAAAGTAAAACTGCTACAAGAAAACACACAAGAAGGGCTTTGTGATATTGGATTTGGCAGTGTTTTCTTGGATGTGTCTCTAACAACAAAATAAAAAACAGACATAATGGGACTATACCAAGATTAAGCCTTCTGTACATCAAAGGACACAATCAACCAACAGAGTACACAGACTATGGAACGGGAGAAAATATGTGCAAGTTGTATATCTGATGATGAGTTAACATCCAGAACATACAAAGAACTTCTACATCTCAACAACAAAAAGGGAACCATTCAATTCAAAAAAGGGCTAAGGACTTGAATAGACATTGCTCCAAAGATGATATAAAAACTACCAACAAGCTATGAAAAAATGTTCAACATATCTATCAGGGAAATGCAATCATATACATGATGTTCTGGGGAAAGAGGGAATCTCTTTCTTGGACAGAGTGACTGATGAGCTGGTTTGAAAGATAAATAGAATTCTGCCAAGCAGAAAAGGAAGGAGTCCCCAGGAAAAGGGGGGAGCATGTACAAAGCAGGCCTATGTTCATGGAACCAGAGGTAGTTTGGTTCCAGAGAAGTGGCAAGGAGGAGGATGGAACAGTGGGCAAAGAGTTTGGAGGAGCCCAGGTGCTTAGTGAGCAGCTTTGCCATGGCTCTTTCCAAATGCTGGAGGGAAAGGACTAGAAGGCAAGCATCAACAGACTCCACTTCTGATGCAGGGGTGACCAGCCAGTCAAATGATATTTTCTGGAGTGGAGGACAGGGCACTCACTGCGGTGCCACACCTCTCTCTAAGGGAAGGGTCTGTGCCTCTGCTCCGGCGGCTCCTGTCTCCTCTCTCTGCCCCCTATCCTGGCCCTTTCAGATACACACTCATATGCATGCACCACAACTCTCTCCCTAAGAGTGGCCAACCCAAATAGGCCAGACTTTAGATTTGGCCCGTTTGACTCCTTTTCTACAGCTTGGCAGTAGATGGAGAGACATCAGCTATGGCTCAGGAATGCAGCACCCTACTCTACTGTTATCAGAAGGCATTCCTGTGGTTACGCTATTCCTGCTTATCAATGGCCCTTGAAAACAGAGTCAGCAACTGAGAGGAGCCAGAAGGGCCTCCTTGTCAGATGCCTGACACGCACTGTGAAATTTGCCTGGATCTAGCGGGAAGCTGCTGTTTCTCAGAAAAGGCCCTCCTGTTGGCTTATATGGACACTTTAGCGTTAAGATCCCACTTCATGGGTTTCATACCTAGAGACATGACCCTCTAATCTGTTTGTATGAAAATTTCCCATTGGTACCAGTAGGACCTTCTCCTAAAACATCACTAGCCCTAAGACATAGTCAATGAAGTCTGCACATTTTTATTAGAAAATTTAAAACTCATAACATTCTTTGTGTTCTCCTTCATCCTACCTTATCTCTTTTGTCTCCAAGTTCTGGAACTTCTAGAATATAATATATAGTGCATAATATGTAATAATATATAATGTCTGTCATAGTACTCTATCATCAGAATAGAGTGCAAAATTCTCAGTCTAGCATACAAGTCTTCTTAGGATCAGTATGATATCCCCTCTCTCACCATACCATTGACCCTCTGGCACTTGTTGCATCTTTCTTAAACTACCGACCAGAATTCAGCAATCGGGTCATGTTCTCTGCCATTGTTCTGCCTTTGCACACGCTGGCTGCTATTCTCTTGGATTCTTCCTTACAGGGTTTTTTTCCTACCTACCTTGATCTAAATAACTCCTGAGCTACCTGCTCCATCTGTTGGAATTCTGAAACAGGTATCCCTCATTCCTGCTCTCAGTCCCTCAGGCATCCTCTGTATGGTATATATCATAAGCATATTGCCATTGTCTTTACCCCTAGTCTCACTAACAGGGACAGATCTCTTTTTCTGGAGGATTGTAGTTCCATGTTAAATGCACCATCTCAGCCCTGCTGCTCTGCCATCCACAATGGGTAGATTTTCATCCTCAGAATGATCACCCTATGAATGCATGACAAATCTGAGGAAACTCATACTCATTTCAGTGTCTCAAATGAAAAGGAAGAAGGCAGCAGGTGGAGAAGGGTTACTACTTTTTAACTGAAGAGGGGAAAGATAGCCCCTCAGAATTCTTCATGTGCCTCCTGGGCCAACACTTGTCCTAAGGCTTCCCTCACAAGGAAGTTTGAGAAAGCAAGAATGTGATTAAGCAGAAAGTATTTTAATAACTGGTCCAATTATGATTCATTTCCTGGAGATGGTACATGGCCTACCTAAAAAACTTGGGATTTTGTTAGCCAGAGAGAGACTATAGCTTTTGGAGAGTCAAGTCATAGCATATGCCACACTTAGATTTTACAAAATAAAAATATTAAACACACTCTTGAATATTATACCAACAGGAAGTAAAATATAAGAAGCAAGTAAAATCATACATGTGGTAATAAAATGTTATATTTATTTCTTGGGGCTCAGATGGGTGTTGTATTCCATAATATCTCAAATTGTCAAGATATGTTTAAGATGGTTTATACATACTTATGATGAGAATATACAGAAAACACCACAAGGACCTAACTTCATAGAACCACATGCATGTAAAGCCCTGATTATATAATACAGATCAGAAACTATCCTTATGGGCTAATCAGTTAGTTTTGATGTATGTGTTTAGGAGTTTGACATAGCCTTAGTGACAGGTTTGGGAGGAAGAAAGTTGGAATTATTGTTTCCATTAGTCACATATTTAGAAAAGATTTGTTGCAGGTGTTTTGTGAGTGATGTCTCTGAAGATATTCAATCTCCAATTGCACATCAAGCAATTTCCACAGCAGTGCATAAAGGGTATGGTCAGAAGTGATTCTGGTACATTCTTTTATCCTGTTTCTATTGAAATGATTTCATCCAATGCTAAAGTAGATTGAGGCAAGTTAACTCAGATGAGTGCCCTGGATGAGTAAAGACAGCATCATGAATTGGGTTTGTCCATGTGTCAATGCAAACTGCTCCCTGATAGCAAGGGAAAATAACAGCTTCCCCACCCACCTCTGTACTACCCTACTTCCCTTTCCACTCTCCTCAATGTATCCATTGTGGCTGTTTCAAAAGACAAGAACATTCATTGGCCCCTCGGCTAATAATTATCTCAAGGTTGGATATGAATAAAACCTTTAGTGTGCCAGCCTTGGTACAGATTAAGGGATGCAGAGCTCCAGGACTTACTTTTATAGAAAGAACAAAAACAACTGTGTCTTTGGATTTGCTTCTTCCCTACATCAGAGAAGGCAATGGCACCCCACTCCAGTACTCTTGCCTGGAAAATCCCATGGACGGAGGAGCCTAGTAGGCTGCAGTCTATGGGGTCACTAAGAGTCAGACACAACTGAGCGACTTGACTTTCACTTTTCACTTTCATGCACTGGAGAAGGAAATGGCAACCCACTCCAGTGTTCTTGCCTGGAGAATCCCAGGGATGGCAGAGCCTGGTGAAATAGAACCAGGTCTTGTCCTCATTTAAGAAAAAGTACCTTCCTCTCTTAGAACTCCATTTTCCCTTAGAAGACAAGGGGGAACCAGAGAAAGGCAGAGGAAAAAGGCAATCTGGGCAGCAGCTGGCCTATGCAAGAGTTCAGAGTTTCTCCACAAGACCTTGCTTGATCTCCAAGAAAATGAACAACATGACGTTCAAACAAAGTACAGATATTGATAAAGTGCCAGACCCGATCTTCTATGTATATATATCCATCAGAATTTGTTCAGGCAAGTGTGGCAGGGCAAGGGCTAGGTTTGAGAATTCATATATCATCTAACCAATTATTGTTTCTCAACTACTTATTCCAAACGCTGTCCTCCCTAAAGGCCAGACATTTTGTAGAAGGGGAAAGTCACATAGCACTCTGACTTAAAGAACCATGGGCAGATAATGCAATAAAAAGAATGCAGTTTAGCAATCCACAGATCTGAGTTTGAATCTTAGCACAGTTACTTCCTAAATCTATGAATTCTGGTAACATATTTAGTTAGACTCTCTGAGTGTTGCTTTCTTTATTGAATCTGTAACACTCAACTCAGGAATTTATTAATAGGATTAAATGTATACATGAAACAATTAAGTTTATAAAAATGGTATAGATGACCTTATATGCAAAAGAGAAATAGAAACACAGATGTAGAGAACAAACATATGGATGACAAGGGGTAGGGCGGTGGGGGGCATGGAGTGGGAAGAATTAGGAGATTGGGATTAACACATACACACTACTGATCAGTCAGTTCAGTTCAGTCACTCAGTCCTGTCCAACTTTGCGACCCCATTGACTGCAGCATGCTAGGCCTCCCTGTCCATCACCAATTCCCAGAGCTGACTTAAACTCACATGCATTGAGTCGGTGATGCCATCCAACCATCTCATCCTCTGTTGTCTTACTACTGATCAGTCAGTTCAGTTCAGTCACTCAGTCCTGTCCAACTTTGCGACCCCATTGACTGCAGCATGCTAGGCCTCCCTGTCCATCACCAATTCCCAGAGCTGACTTAAACTCACATGCATTGAGTCGGTGATGCCATCCAACCATCTCATCCTCTGTTGTCTCCTTCTCCTCCTGCCCTCAATCTTTCCTAGCATCAGGGTCTTTTCCAATGAGTCAGCTCTTCGCATCAGGTGGCCAAAGTATGGGACTTTCAGCTTCAGCATCAGTCCTTCTAATGAATATTCAGGACTGATTTCCTTTAGGATAGACTGTTTGGATCTCCTTGCAGTCCAAGGGACTCTCAAGTATCGTCGCCAACACCACAGTTCAAAAGATCATTTCTTCAGCTCTCAGCTTACTTTACAGTCCAACTCTCACATGCATACATGACTAATGGAAAAATCATAGCCTTGACCAGAAGGACCTTTGTTGGCAAAGTAATGTCTCTGCTTTTTAGTAAGCTATCTAGGTTTGTCATAACTTTTTTTCCAAGGAGCAAGCATCTTTTAATTTCATGGCTACAGTCACTGCCTGAAGTGATTTTGGAGCCTGAAAAAGTAAAGCCTGTCACTGTTTCCCCGTCTATTTCCCATGAAGTGATGGGACCAGATGCCGTGATCTTAGTTTTCTGAATGTTGAACTTTAAGCCAACTTTTTCACTCTCCTCTTTCACTTTCATCAAGAGGCTCTTTAGATCTTCTTCACTTTCTGCCTTAAGGGTGGTGTCATCTGCATATCTGAGGTTATTGATATTTCTCCCAGCAGTCTTGATTCTAGCTTGTGCTTCATCCAGTCCAGCATTTCTCATGATGTACTCCACATACAAGTTAAATAAGCAGGGTGACAATATACAGCCTTGACATACTCCTTTCCTGTTTTGGAACCAGTGTGTTGTTCCATGTCTAGTTCTAACTGTTGCTTCTTGACCTGCATACAGATTTCTCAGGAGGCAGGACAGGTGGTCTGGTATTCCCATCACTTAAAGAATTTTCCACAGTTTATTGTGATCCACCCAGTCAAAGGCTTTGGCATAGTCAATAAAGCAGAAGTAGATGTTTTTTCTGGAATTCTCTTGCTTTTTTGATGATCCAGCAGATGTTGGCAATTTGATCTCTGGTTCCTCTGCCTTTTCTAAAACAAGCTTGGACATCTGGAAGTTCATAGTTCAGGTACTGTTGAAGCCTGGCTGGGAGAATTTTGAGCATCACTTTGCTAGCATGTGAGATGAATGCAATTGTACGGTAGTTTGAGCATTCTTTGGCATTGCCTTTCTTTGGGATTGGAATGAAAACTGACCTTCCTTTTCCAGGCCTGTGGCCATTGCTAAGTTTTCCAAATTTGCTGGCATATTGAATGTGCACTTTCACACCATCATCTTTCAGGATTTGAAATAGCTCTACTATAATTCCATCACCTCCACTAGCTTTGCTCATAGTGATACTTTCTAAGGCCCACTTGACTTCACATTCCAGGATGTCTGGCTCTAGGTGAGTGATCACACCATCATGATTATCTGGGTCGTGAACATCTTTTTCATATAGTTCGTCTGTGTATTCTTGCTACCTCTTCTTAATATCTTCTGCTTCTGTTAGGTCCATACCATTTCTCTCCTTTATTGTGCCCATCTTTGCATGAAAAGTGCAAAGTACACTACTGATACTGTGTATAAAATAGATAACCAGTGAGAACCTGCTGGAGAGCACAGGGAACTCTACTCAGTGCTCTGTGGTGACCTAAATGGGGAGGAAATCCAAAAAAGAGAGGACATATGTGTACATATAACTGATTCACTTTGTGGTACAGTAGAAACTAACACAACATTGTAAAGCAACTATACTCTAATAAAAAGTAACCTAAAAAAAGCTTTATGAAATGTGCCAGACATTTAACGTATGTTCAACAAGTGTTAACCTCCCAAGTAAAAATTATTACTAGAACACTAACTCAAAACTTTTATCTATAATAAATCAATAGTAAGATATTCTTGGCTGGAGAATCCCTTGGACACAGGAGCCTGGCGGGCTAGAGTCCATAGGGTCACAAAGAGTCAGACATGACTGAAGCGACTTAGCAACAGCAGCAAGGTATTCTTATAAAAAAGTATTTGTTTTTATTACATAAACATTAAGATGCAGCTGATCCTATATTTCTAGGCAAGTTATGTTACCATCATATAAATTAATTGAGAGAGTAGATTAGCAAGGTATTTATTATCTTTACTTCAGTATTTTAAAAGGCAGCAGAATTAAGTGCTGACCATATTTTGAAAGACTCCAGAATAGCACAGGATTGATTAAAGGTCTGTCACCACAGATTGGATGTGTTGATTTCATTTCCCCAAAAGTATCCACATAGCAACTTGGCAGTACACAAATATTTGAAAATTCTAACAGTTTTATTTTTTACAGAAAATAATAATTGTACCCTTCCCTAAAGTGTTAGGCCCCGTTTTCATTTTAAAGACTCATAATGCTTTTCATAAGCATTTGTTCACTCCAATCCTGTCATTGTGAATTTGAAAGAAGGTCACAACAAACAGGTACTTAATCAAAGTAGGGGTTTTGCCTATTGATTGAAGGCATATAATACAAAATCAGGAACTCAAGGAAACTACTCTCTTTTCAATTCTACTATAATAACGGCTTATTTTTTTTATTCTCTTATTACAGTTAATTTAAGATCAAGTCCTATGCCTTAAAGTCTTTTGTATCTTTTGCAGCACTTGTTAGGATACCTTGTATATAGTGGGTACCCAGTGAAGGTTTACTGCACTGCACTGAGTTGATCATCCATCTTATTCACTAGATTTGGCTGTGAATAACTTAAACTTTTTTTTTTTTTTTCAAAAAAATTAAGTCCACCCACGAAGGAAAAAGGCAGAAGGATGCTGTGGCAAAAATGCTCTCCTGGAAAACAGATCTTGGTTCTGGTCCCAGCTTTATGTGACTTGGGACAAATCACTTGAAATTTCCAGATCAACTTTCTCCATAAAACAAGGATGCTAGACAAGATATATGTGCCAGACTGTAAGGCCCACCGTAAGCCATTCAAAATAACATACACGGAACTGAAGATGCTTGCAGAGAGACAGTAGAAGAATAGTTTTGAATAACTTCAGAATTATAGGGTTAAGAGCTAGCATTCCAGAATGACTGCTCCAAAGGAAATAATAAATATTTACTTATTCTAGTATGTTGTGAGGTGTTTTTTGTTTTTTGTTTTTTGTTTTTAGGTTACATTTCTTTAGAGTTACATGTTATATAGTCATTAAGATACAATTCAAGAGAGCAAATGTCAACAAAGTTCTGAAGTTGCTTGGCATGTTATCAATCATTATTTAGAGTTTCCTTTTATTTTTTGCCTTAATGTATTTGGCCAGGAACACAGACATTTGTGTGATTAATGAGAAGGAAATAAAAAAGTTTAATCTACTGCTCCTTCAATCTTAGCCATTAAACCCTTACCTCATGAGAGACCCTGATGCTGTTAATGAATTCCTAAGGTCACTAAACAACTTGGAAGATTTTCGATTTCTACAAGGTGATTCCAGGGGCTCACACTTTGCCAAGTCATATGCAGGTGGCTAGAGTAAGTTTCCCCAGGTGGCACTAGTGTTAAAAAAAAACAAACAAAAAAAAAACCCATCTGCCAATAGAGGAGACGTAAGAGATGCCTGAGACATGGGTTCGATCACTGGGTCAGGAAAATTCACTGGAGGAGGACAAGGCAACCCAATCCAGTATTCTTGCCTGGAGAATCCCTATGGACAGAGGAGCCTGGCTGGCTACAGTCCACAGGGTCGCAGAGAGTCGGACACAACTGAAGTAACTTAGCAGGCAAGCAGGCATAGTAAGTTTGCTTCGTACACTCTTCACATTGTGCGTGCTAAGGCACTTCAGTCACGTCCAGCTCTTTGCAACCCTATGGACTGTAGCCCACCTGAAGTCTGAATAGAGAATACAGACTTCCCTATTCATGGGATTCTCCAGGCAAGAATACTGGAGTGTGTTGCTTATGCCCTCCTTCAAACGATCTTCCCAACCCAGAATCGAGCCTGCCTCTCTTACGTCTCCTGCATTGAAAGATGGGTTCTTTACCAATAGCACCACTTGGAAAGCCCACATATCATGTCACACTTGAACTGTTCTATGAATGTTTTTTAGTTATCATGCAGGTATTCAGGGGGTCACTCTGCACCAAAATAGTCATTACATTTGCAACCATGCCGTAACATACATTCATGTTACCTTAGATCCACCTCAGAGAAAGGTCTAAGCTCATGTCATCAACTCTCCAACAGCTGGTACAGTTTGAAAAGTGTGGGCCTTCACATTGTATGGGATCTTGTTTTGTTTCCTTTTGTTTGGTTTTGAACACTGCACCCTAAGTGCACTTCCTTTCTCCCCTTGCAACTTTTAAGTAAATGGAATTCTCAGCTCACTAGCGCAGGTCTCACTGCAGACCCAATGAATGGCAAGGATCCGACACAAACACCCACACACTTCCCTCCGACAGGGATCCGTGCTCAAGACCAGAAGTTGGCCATGGCTAGGCTGATTACACACTTCTGTTGGATTTCCGCGGAATTCGGTTTCATTCGATTGTAGGTTCAATGTGTTTTTTTTTTTTTTTTAAAGAAAAGTTTCGGTCTCCCTACCTCAAGGTTAGGGTGAGTCAGAGAGGTTTCAGAAGGGAGCGGCGCTGCCACGTGAATGTTCTGACACCAGAGAGGAGGCTCTCAAGCCACCTCAAAGCAGCCGAGTCCCAGCCTGCTCCGGATCGCTGTGGAGCGGAACCAATTTCTAAATGTCTTCATCTGGTCCCTCCCACTTTCATGGTTGCTCTGGGGGTGGTGAGAATCAGGACGCACTGAAAGCTGCCGGGACATCTGACTCTTTATTTTCTTGGCTCTGCGTGTCTTAACTCTTTGCACCAGTCCTCCCGACTGTGCAGCGTTTCACTTCTGAGAGCAGAGGCGAAAGGAGACAGGCAGAGGCGGGCGGGGGCCCTCACCACTGCTCAAGAAGAGGAGAGAAGAGCCACTGCCCCTGCTCCGCTCATCTGCCAGGGGTCCTGCCAGTCAATGCCACCTGTCCCGCAGGCTCTCACCTGAACTTCCCAGTCCTGAGGAGGAGGAGGAGGGGGAAGGAAACTGATGCTAAGCATCCTTACACTTTTAGAAAAGACTTCCTGGTTCTCTCTTTCTGAGGAATGGGACGGGGAGGGACGTGGGAGGGGGGTTCAGGATGGGGAACACATGTACACCTGTGGCTGATTCATGTCAATGCATGGCAAAAACCACTACAACATTGTAAAGTAATTAGCCTTCAATTAAATAAATTTTTTTAAAAAGAATGCATTTGGATTTCAAGGGTAGATGTGGTATTTGAAGGACAGGGGTGTGCAGAGAGATAACAGACTCAAATAACTGAAAATCAGTTGCAGATTAGACCTGCTCCTTGCTGCTCCAAAAACTCAATAAAGGATCTAATGGAAGACACGGGGCGGGTTGGGCTCCTTATGAGAACTTCCCGCATCTCTGGCGCCTATTTTAACAGAGAGTGGAGAAGGAAATGGCAACCCACTCCAGTGTTCTTGCCTGGAGAATCCCAGGGACGGGGGAGCCTGGTGGGCTGCCGTCCATGGGGTCGCACAGAGTCGGACACGACTGAAGCGACTTAGCAGCAGCAGCAGCAGCAGTGTTACTGTATTTTGAGAAAGACCTGGCGTGTCCTGCTTCTCTCTTTCACTTCCTGTATCTACTCAGAGCACACCACTCCCACTTTTCTCTTTAAACTTTGGCTTCAGAAGGCCTTGCTCCCCTTCTCAACCCACAGGAAGTCAGTCAAGCCTGGCAGTGGATAAACAGCCCAGGCTGGCAGGAACGGAGCCCAGAGTGGAGAGGGGGCTGCCCTCGCTGCTCCCCACCCTTCTCCCCGGCTCAGGTAGGCAGGTCGGCCGGCCTCTGTCACACTGCCCGGGTGACAGCCATAGGGACTGAGACTTCCTTCAGAGGAAGCCAGAGGCCTCATCTAGACTTCCAGTATTAAACTGTCTTCTCACACCTTTTCCTTTTTTAAGATTTTTTTTTAATAGTTGGGCCTATTTTTAAAATATTGAATTTATTACAGTATTGCTTATGTTTTATGTGTTGGTTTTCTGGCAGCAAGGCATGTGGGACCTTAGCTCTCTGACCAGGGATTGAATTTGCATCACCTGCATTGGAAGGTGAAGTCTTAACCACTGGACCAAATGTATCTTTGAAGAAAGCCCAACAATATGAGTGTTTCTATTCACCCTGCCAATAATCAAGCTGGTTCTTCCTTTCCTACTTATTTTGTTTTTTAATTGGAGGCTAATTGCTTTACAATATTGTGGTGGGTTGTGCCATACATTCACATGAATCAGGCATGGGTGTACATGTGTTCCCCATCCTGAACCTCCCTCCCACCCACTTATTACATTTTATGTACACTCAAAACCTCAAACAAAACCCAGTCACAAGTGGCACACTTACTCAGAGAGGTTCGAACAGAACACAGGTTTTCCATAACATTACTAAAGCATAAGCAGGATTTTATAAGTGTATAGAAATTATTTTCAGGAAAGATTCCACGTGTCTTCACTGGAAACTGTGAGAATATATGGCCGTGTGAGGATCATCATATAATTCATAATGTCTTTTAACCCTAAGACCTTAAAATTCAGAAAAATACGGTGTTTATTTAGCTTAATACTTTCTCAGTTCAATCATCATCTATTAGGTTCAAAAATACAACTAGAATTTCTACAGAGTCACAGATAGAATTGATTGTATCTGCTGGTAAATTCTACCTGTTGAATCAATCAATGAAAATTCTTTGCAACCTACTGGAGAAAGTGTAAATTCCAAATAATCCCCAAAAATAAATTGTCAGCACACCCACAAAACTGGCTTTAGTAAACAGGAGGCAAGTTGCCATGTGTCCCAAATAAACAATAAACAGATAGTCTTTGTACCTTCTGGCAGAAAGTTCATCCTTCCCTGAAGCAAACTATTCCTATAAAAATCTCTCAAATGCTTTTCTTGCGGTGTTTCTGATATCAGCACAATCAGGAAGCAATGAAAGTGTTGGCTGAAAAGCCAGTTTTCACTGAGCTCCGCAGGCCAGTGAGAATGAAGATTAATTCAAATAAACTCTGGAATGCCAGCCAAACCCCTGAAACTTGGTAGCAATACACCCACGAAGTTGGTTCTGCATTTGCAGTCCTACCTTATCCTGAAATGACCTGAATGAAAAGCCAGTGTCAGATGACATATGACATCAAGTGTTCAATGAGCATTCTGCTGGCATGACTTCCCGTTTGACAGCTCGTGCTCTTTGGTCTTCCTCAGCACTCAGGGAGGACCGAATCCCTTTTCATCCTCCAGCAAAACCTGCAGGACAGAAAGGTAACTCCTTAGGGAAGTAACTGAACGCATTTATAGATTTGGTTATGAACTGGAAACGGTAAAGCCCTAATTGAAGTATCTTTTTTTCCCCATAGAGAATCTTTTTTGACATTCATTTCACTTGTATATGAAAATCATTTTAATACATTTGATTTTGTTACTAAAGATGCAAAAGGGCCTATATTTCATTCAAAACTGAAACTGGAAGTATTTAACTAGTTGAGTGTTCTCTTTCTCCCAGTGAACATTAACTCAGTACTTTATCTTGCTTGATTTTTCAAATATGGTGCTTTACAGTACCTTGATTTATAGCCAGGTATATCTAAAGGTTATGTCAGCATTTACATTATAAGGCCATGTTTTGTGGGTTGATAACTAAAGTCTTAAAAAAAATAATTCTGACTGAACCTTGCAATGTCGAGGGTCCACCCTGAGACATGTTTGTTCCTAGATGTACTACACACACACACACACACACACACACACACACCCCAGAATTCAGCAACTCCTGTTTGTTAAATACATTCATTCAATATGTTGCCTTGATGAAAATGAAAGAAACGCAAGGCTATGAAGTAAAATCAAACAGCTATCATCCAATGATAGCCACTTACCTTCCAAGATTCATGTGGTAGGTTTGAAAGAAATATGATGAAAGAATTGATTGTATACTTTTACATAAAGATTAATATATAGAAAGATGAAGTAATACCTTCACGAAAAATTAGGTTTCTTTTAGCCAGAAAGCTTTCTCTTAGCTTTCTCTTTCTCCCACACTCTATAGAAGATATTCTCTGAATTTCCCTGCAGATGTGATCTCATGTCCTTGAACACACTTATTACAATCCATCATCTACATAGCAACAGACAGGGCCATGCTCATAAACCAGAACTGGTGGTGGATCTGGTAAGTCGTTAAGCAAATATATTCCTAAGTCATACAAGGCTTGCATGCCCACTGCCTACCTATAAAAGGAAAATGGGATCTCCAATACACAGATTGCTTTTAAGACTTGTAAAGTGGTAGTCTTCAATTCACATCTTGCCCATTTTGCATGATTTGACTACTTTCAAAAGCAAAACACACCTGGAAAATTTTTTCTTGGTCGTCTTTAAGACTGCTATATTTGTCATTGTGTGGTCATGAAATCTGTTAGCAAGTAAGAAATAGAAGTATTTTCACTGAGACTTTTTTTAAATTAAGAATTATGGGAAAATCTGAGACAACATCAACACCAAAATCTAAATGTATCAAAAAGATAAAGCAGAGAGAGAACAAGATGGCGGAGGAGGAGGTGGACGTGGAGTGCATCTCTCTCCACGGATACATCAGGAACACACCTTCAGACACAGAAGGGCATGCAGAACACCAGCTGAGAGCCGACAGGAGTACCTGACCAGCGGAAAAGAACATACAGAACCACGCAAAACTCGGCAGGATGGAGAAACTAGGAGGAAAAACAGGAGTGTTAGTAGGACTGGACCTGCCCTCAGTGGGTGGGGGAACTGAAGCAGGGGTCCGATCCCCACAGCAGGGCAACTGTCTGAGTCAGAGGAGAAACATCTAAGGCTGAGAGTGAAACAGCTGACCTGTGGCAGCCTACATGAAATGAGAAGCAAATAGTCCTTGAAGCCATACATACTCTGCACAGGAATGCTAGTCTCTGGGAAGGCACAATGGCTGGGAGCTGGAGTTTAGGGATTGGGGAGCAATCCCAGGGTGAGGGCTGCTGTTGACTGTGGAGAGGCGGACTGAGGGGATGTCAGGGAGGAGACTGTGGTGGGAAATGCTGGTGGAGGAAAGCCAGGCAGCCATGGAAGCAAGACCATACTGCTGAGTCATGCTAGGGGGTGGAGCCATCACCATAGCCTCTCTTCCCTGACAGGCCAGCATGGGCAGCTGAACAATAGAGAGGTCGGTCATGACTGACGCACCAAACTACAGACGAGGAGCCCAGCCAGGGGGGGGCCCCTCTATGTGCCTGATGTTCTGAACAACTGAGAAGGACCCCAGGGAAGGGAGTCCTCTAAGTGTCTTAACCAGTAGAGCTACAGAGAAAGACTGGCCAAAGAGGCCTTCTGGTTGCCAACTACAAGACATGGAAAAAAAGACTCTGCTAGGGCCATAACTCCTGAGGCAGAGGCAGAACATGTCGCTGCACACTTGTCATCACCAGAGTCCCCAAAAGCCAAGCAGCTGCAAGACTTTCATGCTCAATTCTCACTGGGGCAGAGCTGCCACAGGCAAAAAAAGTCTCTCATCTATGCCCATAGGGTTGCTTCAGTCGTGTCTGACTCTGTGACCCTGTAGACTGGGGCCTGCCAGACTTCTCTGTCAGAGAGAGGGTTCTCCAGGCAAGAATACTGGAGCATACTGGCCAGTACAGGTTGCCATCCCCTTCTAGAGCACTATGTTTCCTGTCCCCTAGCCGCCAGCTCCCCTTAGTACCTGGTGCTGCCAGAACCCCAGTGACCCCAAGGAGGTGCGCCACCTCCACGCCTGGCCCTCACAGGGGCAAAACCAAGTCCTCCAGGGCAGTCTCAGGAACTAAATCCCAGGGGACAACCCACATGTAGAGGTGGAAATAAAATCACAATTGAAACCCAGGGGCAGTGTGGCTAAGGAAGAAGACCCCAAACCTTCCCATCAGCTGTACAGCTGCAGATTAAATCAACTAAGCAGACCCTGTGTCTCTGGAATATATAAAAGGCCACTGAGAGCTCCTACAAAAGAAAATGCACTAGTTCTGATAGTTTTGGACATTGGAGGCAAGAACACACAGGAGTGGGACCAGTTTAGAATCTGAGCTGCCCCCACAGCAAGTCCAGAGATCAGCACAGTGTTGGAGGGCATCCTAGGCAGGTGAGGTGGACTGACTCTCAGGGAGGGAAAGGACTCTGACAGCAGTGACTCAAGAAAAACATTAATTATTCTTATTTTTTGACTTGTTCTATAGATTCTTTTGGATTTTTTTTTTCTTTTCCTTTTTTTCCACTTCTGTTGTAGTTGCTGATTTTATTGGCACTAAGAAATACAATTAAGCTTTTGAGCTTTTTTTTTTTCCTCAGTCACATAAACCTCTGCCTCTACATTGGGCTTTTGCAGTTCTGTGGATTTTTCCCTTTTTTTTAACTTTAGTTTTTTAAACCTATTATTATTTTTTCTACATTTATCCTTTGTTTGCTTTTCCTACTGCTCTTTTCCCCTTTCAGTTCATCTTTAATGTATATAAATCTTCTTTATCTACCTCTATGTAACTGTGCATATCTATCCTTTCTTTAATTCTCTCCTTTCCTCTCAACCTATTTGTTAGTTTTATTTTCATTGCTTTATTCCCCAGTTGGCACTTTGCTTTAATTTTGTTTTCCAGTTCCTGCTTTAGTCAGCTTTGTTCTGGTAGATATAAATCTTGGTTTCCTTTGTTTGCCCAGTCAATCTATTGTACTTTACTTTTGTTGGACTGTTTCAATTTTGCTTATGGGTGTATACATATATGTGTATATTCAGTCACACTTTCTATTGTTGTTATAAACCTCTGCCTCTACATTGGGCCTTAGGAGTTTTGTGGAGTGTTCCTTCCCCCCCCTTTTTCTCTCTTGTTTTTTTTTTTCTCTTCTCTCCTTCATAATTTTAATTTTTAATTTTTTTAAACCTATTATATATTTTATACATTTCCTTTGTCTTTCCTGCTGTTCTTTTCCCCTTGCAGTTAAACTTTAATGTATATAAATCTCCTTCATCTACCTCTATTTAACTTTGCATACCTATGCTTTCTTTTCTTTCTTTCCTTTCCTCTCAATATATTTGTTAGGTTTGTTTTCATTGCTTTATTACCCACTTGGCATTTTGCTTTAGTTTTGTTTTCCAGTTTGTGCTTAAGTTAGTTTTCTTCTTAACTGGTAAATATAAGTTTGATTTCCTTTGTTTGCCAGGTCAATCTACTGTATTTTTGTTGGACTATTTTGATTTTGCTCATAGGTAAGTATATGTATATATGTATATTCCATTATTTTAATTATTATTTGCCTGATCTTGTAGCTGCCATTTATCTGGGGTTCACCTTTGATTTCTTGGTTTTGGGTATTTGTTTCAATCTCTTAATGCCATAACAAAGCACTTGTGGAATCTTCATTCCTGACCAGAATGAAGCCCTGAGCCTGTGGAGTGGGAGCACTGACTCCAAGACCCTAGACCACTAGAGAGCTAACCCCAGGGGGTGTCAGGTAGTGAGGACTCACACAAAGGAAACCACTTGAATACAAGACCCAGCATCACCCAGCCACCAGTAGCACTCTGTGCAGGACACTTCCTCTAAACAACAAACAAAACAAAAATACAAACCCAATCATCAGCAGACAGGATTACTACCTCACACAGCTTTGCCCCTCAGAGGAAAAACAAACAAAAACTCAGCACAAATCTCACACAAACCACTGGCCCAACCTTAGGAAGGCAGAAACCAAAATGAAGAAAGAATTCAACCTTCTTCAAGGAAAGAATTCAACTTTCCTTGAAGCCTCGGAAAAGGAGACCTCAAACACAGTAACTTTTAAAAAAATAAAAGGCAGAGAAATACTACACAAATGAAGGAAAAAACTAGAAACACAGAAGTCAAAATAAATGAAGAGGAAATAGGTAAACTACCTGAAAAAGAATTCAGAATAATGATAGTAAAGATGACCCAAAACCTTGAAAACAAAATGTAGAAAATACAACAATCAATTGTCAAAGAACTAGAAGAATTAAAGAATAAACATACAGGGACAAACAACACAATTACTGAAATTAAAAATACTCTAGAAAGAATCAATAGCAGAATATCTGAAAAAGAAGAATGAATCAATGAGCTGGAAGATCAAATGATGGAAATAATTTCTGAAGAGTAGAAAAAAGTAAAAAGAATGAAAGAGCTGAGGACAGTCTCAGGGACCTCCGGGACTATATCAAATGCACCAACATTCGAATTATAGGGGTCCCAAAAGAAGAAGAGAAAAAGAAAAGGTATGAGAAATTTTTTGAAGAGATTATAGTTGAAAATTTCCCCAACATGGAAAAGGAAATAGTCAATTAAGTCCAAGAGGCACAAAGAGTCCCATACAGTATAAACCCAAGGAGAAACATGCCAAGACACATACTAATCAAACTAACAAAGACTAAATACAAAGAAGAATATTAAAAGCAGCAAGGGAGAAGCAACAAGAAACATACAAGGGAAACCCCATATGCTTAACAGCTGATTTGTCAGCAGAAACTCTGCAGGCCAGAAGGGAATGGCAGGATACGTTCTGAGTACTGAAAGGGAAAACTCTACAACCAAGATTACTATACCCAGCAAGCATCTCATTCAAAATTGATGGAGAAATTAACAGCTTTTCAGACAAGCAAAATTAAGAAAATTCAATACCACCAAACCAGCTTTACAACAAATGTTAAAAGGACTTACATAGTCAAAAAATACAACATAAGAAGAAACATCTACAAAATCAACCCCAAACAATTAAGAAAATGGCAATAGGCACATATATATCAATAATTAGTTTAAATGTAAACAAATTAAATGCTTCAACCAAAAGACACAAACTGGCTGAATGGATACAAAAACAAGACCAATGCTGTCTACAAGAAACTCACTTCAGACCTAAAGGCTCATAGACTGAAAGTGAGAGGATGGAAAAATATATTCCATGCAAATGAGACGCAAAAGAAAGCTGGAGTAGCAATCCTCATATCAGGCAAAATAGACCTTAAAGAAGATTATAAGAGATAAGGAAGGATACTATATAATGATCAAGGGATCAATCCAAGAGGAAGAATTAAGAATTGTAAATATCTATGCATCCAACATTGGAGAAGGCAATGGCACCCCCACTCCAGTACTCTTGCCTGGAAAATCTCATGGACGGAGGAGCCTGGAAGGCTGCAGTCCATGGGGTCGCTGAGGGTCGGACACGACTGAGCGACTTCATTTTCACTTTTTATGCATTGGAGACGGAAATGGCAACCCACTCCAGTGTTCTTGCCTGGAGAATCTCAAGGACGGGGGAGCCAGGTGGGCTGCCGTCTATTGGGTCGCATAGAGTAGAACATGACTGAAGTGACTTAGCAGCAGCATGCACCCAACATAGGAGCACCTCAATATAAGACAAACACTAACAGACATAAAAGGAGAAATTGACAGTAACACAATGTAGTAGGAGTCTAACACTGCACTCACACCAATGGACAGATCATCAAAACAAACAATAAGGAAACAGAAGTCTTAAATAATGCATTAGATGAGATGGATCTCATTGATATCTTCAGGACATTCCATCCAAATACAGAAAAATACACCATCTTCTCAGGTGCACCTGGGACATTCTCCAGGATAGACCACATCTTGAGTGACAAATCAAACCTCAATAAATTTAAGAAAATTGAAATCATATCAAGCATCTTCTCTGACCACAATGCTATGAGAGTAGATGTCAATTACAAGACAAAAATGGTAAGAAACACAAACATATGGAGATTAAACAACACATTTTTAAATAACCAGCACATTACTGAAGAAATCAAAATAGCAATAAAAAAATTTTTAGAAACAAATGACAGTGAAAACAGGACAACTCAAAACCTATGAGATGCAGCAAAAGCAGTTCTAAGAGGGAAGTTTATAGCAACACAATCTTACCTCAAGAAACAAGAAAAACACTGAATGGACAACCTAACTTTACACCTAAAACAACTGGAAAAAGAAGAACCAAAAAACCCCCCAAAATTAGTAGAAAGAAATAAATCATGAAGATCTGAGCAGAAGTAAATGAAAAAGAAATGAAGGAAACATTAGTAAAGATTACTAAAGCTAAAAGCTGGTTCTTTGAGAAGATAAACAAAATTGAAAAAACTTTAGCCAGACTCATCAATAAAAAAAAAGCAGATATACAAAGGATTATATGAGACTACTATGAACAACTATATGACAATAAAATAGATAACCTGGAAGAAATGGACAGAATTCTTGGAAAAGTTCAATCTTCCAAGACTGAACCAGGAAGAAATAGAAATTATGAGCAACCCAATTACAGGCACTGAAATTGAAGCAGTGATCAAAACTCTCCCAGAAAACAAAAGCCCAGGACAAGATGGTTTCACAGGAATATTCTAACAAACATTTAGAGAAGAGCTAATGTCTATCTTTCTAAAACACTTTCCAAAAAATTGCAGAGGAGGAACACTTCCAAATTCATTCCACAAGGCCACCATCACCCTGATACCAAAACCAGACAGAGACAACACAAAAAAGAAAACTATAGGCCAATATCACTGATGAACATAGATGCAAAAATCCTCTACAAAATTTTAGCAAACAGAATTCAACAACACATCAAAAATCTCATACACCATGATCAAGTTGGGTTTATTCCAGAGATGCAAGGATTCTTCAGTATATGCAAATCAATCAATGTGATACACCACATTAACAAATAATCTCAGATATGCAGATGACACCACCCTTATGGCAGAAAGTGAAGAGGAACTAAAAAGCCTTTTGATGAAAGTGAAAGTGGAGAGTGAAAAAGTTGGCTTAAAGCTCAACATTCAGAAAACAAAGATCATGGCATCCAGTCCCATCACTTCATGGGAAATAGATGGGGAAACAGTGGAAACAGTGTCAGACTTTATTTTGGGAGGCTCCAAAATCACTGCAGATGGTGACTGAAGCCATGAAATTAAAAGACGCTTACTCCTTGGAAGAAAAGTTATGACCAACCTAGATAGCATATTCAAAAGTAGAGACATTGCTTTGCCAACAAAAGTCCGTTTAGTCAAGGCTATGGTTTTTCCTGTGGTCATGTATGGATGTGAAAGTTGGACTGTGAAGAAGGCTGAGAGCCGAAGAATTGATGCTTTTAAACTGTGCTGTTGGAGAAGACTGTTGAGAGTCCCTTGGACTGCAAGGAGATCCAACCAGTCCATTCTGAAGGAGATCAACCCTGGGATTTCTTTGGAAGGAATGATGCTAAAGCTGAAAGTCCAGTACTTTGGTCATCTCATGCGAAGAGTTGACTCACTGGAAAAGATTCTGATGCTGGGAGGGATTGGGGGGCAGGAGGAAAAGGGGACGACCGAGGATGAGATGACTGGATGGCATCACTGACTCGATGGACGCGAGTCTGAGTGAACTCTGGGAGTTGGTGATGGACAGAGAGGCCTGGCATGCTGCAATTCATTGGGTTGCAAAGAGTCAGTATATGCAGATGACACCACCCTTATGGCAGAAAGTGAAGAGGAACTAAAAAGCCTTTTGATGAAAGTGAAAGTGGAGAGTGAAAAAGTTGGCTTAAAGCTCAACATTCAGAAAACAAAGATCATGGCATCCAGTCCCATCACTTCATGGGAAATAGATGGGGAAACAGTGGAAACAGTGTCAGACTTTATTTTGGGAGGCTCCAAAATCACTGCAGATGGTGACTGAAGCCATGAAATTAAAAGACGCTTACTCCTTGGAAGAAAAGTTATGACCAACCTAGATAGCATATTCAAAAGTAGAGACATTGCTTTGCCAACAAAAGTCCGTTTAGTCAAGGCTATGGTTTTTCCTGTGGTCATGTATGGATGTGAAAGTTGGACTGTGAAGAAGGCTGAGAGCCGAAGAATTGATGCTTTTAAACTGTGCTGTTGGAGAAGACTGTTGAGAGTCCCTTGGACTGCAAGGAGATCCAACCAGTCCATTCTGAAGGAGATCAACCCTGGGATTTCTTTGGAAGGAATGATGCTAAAGCTGAAAGTCCAGTACTTTGGTCATCTCATGCGAAGAGTTGACTCACTGGAAAAGATTCTGATGCTGGGAGGGATTGGGGGGCAGGAGGAAAAGGGGACGACCGAGGATGAGATGACTGGATGGCATCACTGACTCGATGGACGCGAGTCTGAGTGAACTCTGGGGTTGGTGATGGACAGAGAGGCCTGGCATGCTGCAATTCATTGGGTTGCAAAGAGTCAGACACAACTAAGTGACTGAACTGAACTGAACTGAATCTCAATAGATGCAGAAAGAGCCTTTGACAAAATTCAGCACCCATTTATGATTAAAACTCTTCAGAAAATGGGCATACAAGGAACCAACCTCAACATAGTCAAGGCCATATATGATAAGCCTACAGCAAACATTCTTCTCAATGGTGAAAAACTGAAAGTATTCCCCTTAAGATCACGAATAAGAGAAAGGTGTCCACTTTCACCACTACTAGTCAACATAGTTCTGGAAGTCCTAGCTACAGCAATCAGAGAAGAAAAAGAAATGAAAGGAATCTAGATCAAAAAAAGAAGTAAAGCTCTCACTGTTTGCAGATGACATGATACTGAACATAGAAAATCCTAAAGATAGTATCAGAAAATGACTAGAGCTAATCAGTGAATTTAGCAATGTTGCAGGATATAAAATCAATACAAAGAAATCACTTGCATTTCTGTATACTAACAATGAAAAATCAGAAAGAGAAATTAAGGAATGAATCCCATTCTCCATTGAAACAAAAAGAATTAAATATCTAGGAAAAAAACTTACCTAAGGAGACAAAAAATCAGTACACAGAAAATTATAAGACACTAATAAAAATAATCAAAGATGACATAAACAGATGAGAGATATTCCATGTTCCTGAGTAGGAAGAATCAATATTGTGAAAATGACTATCTTACCAAATGCAATCTACAGATTTAATGTGATCCCTATCAAATTACCAATGGCATTTCTCACAGAACTAGAACAAAAAATTTCACAATTCAGATGGAAACACAAAAGACCCAGAATAGCCAAAGCAGTCTTGAGAAAGGAGAATGGAGCTGGAGGAATCAATTTCCTGACTCCAGATTATACTACAAAGCCACAGTCATGAAGACAGTATGATACTGGCACAAAAATAGAAATCCAGACCAATGGAACAAGATAGAAAGCTCAGAAATAACCCATGCACCTATGGGTACCTTATTTTTGATGAAGGAGGCAAGAATATACAATGGGGCAAAGACAGCCTCTTCAATAAATGGTGCTGGGAAAACTGGACAGCTACATGTAAAAGAATGAAATTAGAACACTTCTTAATACCATACACAAAGACAAACTCAAAATGGATTAAACACCTAAATGTAAGACCAGAAACTATAAAACCCTTAAAGGAAAACATAGGCAGAACATTCGATAACATAAATCAAATCAAGATCCCCTATGACCCACCTCCTAGGGCATTGGAAATAAATACAAAAGTAAACAATTGGTACCTGATTAAACTTAAAATCCTTTGCACAGCAAAGGAAACTATAAGCAATCCCACTCCTAGGCATATACCCTGAGGAAACCAAAATTGAAACAGACACATGTATCCCATTGTTCACTGCAGCACTATTTACAATAGCTAGAGTGTGGAAGCAATCTAGATGCCCACTGACATATGAATGGATAAAGAAGTTGTGGTACATACACACAATGGAATATTACACAGCCGTAAAAAGGAATGCATTTGAGTCAGTTCTAATGAGGTGGATGAACCTAGAACCTATTACACAGAGTGAAGTGAGTCAGAAAGAGAATGATACATACCATATTCTAATGCATATATATGGAATCTAGAAAAATGGTACTGAAGAATTTATTTACAGGGCAGCAATGGAGAAACAGACATAGAGAATAGACTTATGGACATGGGGAGAGAGGAGGAGAGGGTGAGATGTATGGAAAGAGTAACATGGAAGCTTACATTACCATATATAAAATAGTTAGCCAACAGGAATTTGCTGTATGGCTCAGGAAACTCAAACAAGGGCTCTGTATCAACCTAGAGGGGTGGGATGGGGAGGGAGATGGGAGAAAGTTTCAAAAGGGAGGGGATATATGTATATCTGTGGCTGATTATGTTGAGGTTTGACAGAAAACAGCAAAATTCTGTAAAGCAATTATTCTTCAATAAAATATAAATTAAAAAAGATAAGGAGTTGGTATATCTGAAAAATCACTCAATTAGACCACTTAATCACAGAACTCTGGAGAAGGCAATGGCACCCCATTCCAGTACTCTTGCATGGAAAATCCCATGGATAGAGGAGCCTGGTAGGCTGCAGTCCATGGGGTCACGAAGAGTTGGACATGACTGAGCGACTTCACTCTCACTTTTCACTTTCATGCATTGGAGAAGGAAATGGCAACCCACTCCAGTGTTCTTGCCTGGAGAATCCCAGGGAGCCTGCTGGGCTGCCATCTGTGGGGTCGCACAGAGTCAGACACGACTGAAGCGACTTAGCAATCACAGAACTTATATAACCAAATAGGACTCATGAAAGAATAAAGTAATTAATAGAAAGGAGCAATAGTTATAATACTTGAGTCTGTTTTAGTTGGTAATAAAATGTTATAACTCAGAGGTTAAGATCATGTACTAAGGTGCTAGGTTACCTAGTTCAGATCCTCGCTCTAGGACTAGTACTAGCTGTGTGACCTTGGACTAGTTACTCAATCTCTCTATGACTCAGCTTTCTCATCTAGAAAGTGGATTTAAAATAGAATCTGCATTATAGAGAGGCTTTAATGTTTAAATGAGTTAATAAGCTTGAAATCCATTCAATGTTGCATTAGTGTCCTGTACTTAGTCACTCAGTCATGTCTGACTCTTTGTGACCACATGGGGCTCCTCCATCCATAAAATTCTCTAGGCAAGAATGCTGGAGTGGGTTGCCATGCCCTCCTCCAGGGGATCTTCCCGACGCAGGGATCAAACCCAGATCTCCCACATTTCAGGCGGATTATTTACTGTCTGAACCACCAGGAAAACCCAATAAATATTATTATTACTATTTGACCAAACTCAGAAGAAAAATTCTATAGGAAGATAGTAACATTGTTTAGGGTATCAAAACCATAAATCCTCCTGCAATCCTGGTTCTTCACAGAAAACAAGTAGAAAACCTATGTACTCAGGAGAAAATGGATGAGAACAAGACACTGTTGGCTTACTTGTTTGACCCTAGAAAAATAAAACTACTTAAAGAAATATACCAAACTGTGCAATGTTTAACACTGACTCAGGATTGGCTCTACTGAGGAAAAACTATAATGTCACATTCATCACTTGGTGAGTGTTGCATGTGAAAATACGGAGGAACTAACTTGTCTCAGCTCTGAGGTGGTTTAAGAGAGTGAATGAAAGTTAGATCTCAGGGATCTTCTGAATGAGGCTTCATGACTGCAGAGGTGGAGAAGTCTGAAATTCCTGTATTCTCACATAAAGCCCCTAAGCTGTTGAATGTCATTCTGGCTACACTAGCAAGCGGGGACCATTTCCCTCTATTCGCTGGGCAGAGAGAAGGGAGGGATTTGAGACAGTAAAGAGAGTAACTCGGTATGACATTTGTGCCATCCAACCCAGAAGCAGATAGGGACATCACATCTTACCTCTCATGACCATAACAGCTTGGTTTGGTAATTGCTTTTGACTGGCTCAAAAGCATGTCCTAGAAATCAGGAGGAAGTCAAAATAGAGAGTAACTTGATTAAAGTTCCCAGCTGAAGTAAGTCAAAAAGAGAAAAACAAAAAAACAAATATCGTATATTAACGCATATATTGGAGAAGGAAATGGCAACCCACTCCAGTACTCTTGCCTGGGAAATTTCATGGATGGAGGAGCCTGGTAGGCTGCAGTCCATGAGTTGCAAACAGTTGGACATGACTGAGTGACTTCCCTTTCACTTTTCACTCTCGTGCACTGGAAAAGGAAATGGCAACCCACTCTAGTGTTCTTGCCTGGAGAATCCCAGGGACAGGGGAGCCTGGTGGGCTGCCGTCTATGGGGTCCCACAGAGTCGGACATGACTGACACAACAGCAGCAGCAGCGGCAGCAACGCATATATACAGAATCTAGAAAAAAAAATGGTACAAACGAACCTTTAGGCAGGGCAGGAATAGAGACACAGACATAGAGAATGGACTTATGAGCACAGAGGAGGAAGGAGAGGGTGGAATAGTTGGGAGAGTAGGGCTGAATACACACACTACCATATACACACAGAGCTCGTGGGAAGCTGCTGTGTAACACAAGGAGCCCAGCTCAGTGCTCTGCGATGACCTAGAGCTGGTGGGATGAGGGCTAGGAGGGAGGCTCAAGAGAGAGGGGATGTATGTACACATATGGCTGATTCACGCTGTACAGCAGAAACTAACATAGTACAGTGAAGCAGTTACACTTCCATTTTTTAAATAAATTAAAACATTTTCCAAAAGAATTTCTAGCTGAATTCAAACAAACAAGAAACTCTTCAAGGATTTTTCAACTTTCTTCTTTTTCAACAAGCTTCAGAGTAGCACGGAGATGTATTTGAAATAGCGACCCCCTTCCGAATGTCAGCAATGGAGTTTCCTGAACATATATTTTCCAGCCCATCCAGAGCCAAGCTGAGAAAAGGTTTCTGGGTACTGTCAATAATCACTACCAAAGAAGCTCTGGTATGATCACTTCAAACAAACAGAACTGCTTCCAGGGAGGGGCCCAGGGCCGGTGTTTATCCAGAAGAATTACTGTAGTAAGATAGGTCACTCCACCCTGAGCTGCACTCCACCTGCAAAACCAAGCCTCGCGTGCATCAAGTCACTTGAATACACCCTCTTCCCCAAGGTGCCCTGAGCCGTGCCGAATGAGAGCAGGGGCAAAAAGAGGCAAGCCTGTTATTTTCTGTGCAATTTCTAAGTTTGCTGCAGTTAAATATTAAATTTGTGGTTGTTCTTGCCCTCCGCAACCCCTTATTCAATTTCACTGCATATTTTAGGGATTAAAGTGTTCAGTTCTCTTCCCATCTCTGCTGTGTTATTAGAAAATAAGAGAATCTGTTTTTAGAGTTTTGAAAACCCAGTTTGAGGCTAGGATATGGGAATGAAATCAGTTCCACTCATAGAGAAGGGTCAGGATGCCTCACTGAATCCCTTTAGGTCAGATACACCTTAAGCCTGGGATCCGGTCCTCTCCCAGCTGATGTGATGTCTGTAACAGCAAGTGTCTATTTCATCCCAGACTGTGCTTAGTCGCTCAGTCATGTCCAACTTTTTGTGATCCCATGCGCTGTAGCTTGCCAGGCACCTCTGTCTGTGGGGATTATCCAGGTAGGAATACTGAAGTGAGTTTGCATGCCCTCCTCCAGGGGAATCTTCCCAGCCCAGGGATCAAACTCAGGGATCGAACCCAGGTCTCCCTCATTGCAGGTAGATTCTTTACCATCTGAGCTACCAGGAAAGCGTTAAGTTCCAGCACTAAGTGACACCAGTTGGTCAATGGTTCAATGAAGCTTCTTCTGGAGAAAATGTCTCTTCTACTTCAAGTTCATCTCACCTCATAATGATATTATAAGGAGGAGGCAGATTCACTAGGAATTTGGCTCCACTTCAGATGGTCTAAGGACCAGCATCAGTATCACCTTTCTGCCCTCTAGGTATGAAAAAGTATCAGGTCCTGCCCCAGACCTTTTTAATTAGAATCTGCATTTTAAAAAGATCTGGGGTGATTAATCTACATATTAAAGTTTGAGACACAGTAATTTTTAAAACAGTCAATAATTCTACTAGGAATCATAACAAGGTAGCTTCTGAGTCGTGGTCCTGGCAACACATCAGCATCATTTCAATGCAATTTAACCTCCAAAATTTTTGATGATTTTTTTCTTTTTGTAATATGAAGTTAATTTATAGTATATGTTAATTCATTTGAAGATGTTTTAATGATTTTGATAGCCACGATATACAACTTCCACTGAATATGTAAACTCAAAATTTTAAGCACTTATTTGCACATAAATTATAATTAGTCTTGAGCATTATTGCTAGAAAAACTGAAATCTGCAGGGAATTCTTAATTTTTAAAGCCTTTCATCCTTCCCTCAAAATTTGGATACACATTACAGATTGGTGGTAAATTAAGGTAGATATTATATAAAATTAAAAGTTAACTAACTCCTTCTTAATGAACATGAATTTTTGACACTGATTCAATGGATATGAGTTTGAGCAAACTCCAGGAGGTAGTGAAGGACAGGGATTCCTGCCTGCTGCAGTCCATGGGGTTGCAAAGTGTCAGACCTAATTTAGCAACTGAATAACAACAATGAATTTTTAAATGATGTCTACAAGTCACATGTATTGTTGTTCAGTTATTCAGTCACTAAGTCATATGGTTGCTGCTGCTACTGCTAAGTCACTTCAGTTGTGTCTGACTCTGTGTGCCCCCCTAGACCACAGCCCACCAGGCTCCCCCGTCCCTGGGATGCTCCAGGCAAGAACACTGGAGTGGGTTGCCATTTTCTTCTCCAATGCATGAAAGTGAAAAGTGAGCTGAAGTTGCTCAGTCATACCTGACTCCTAGTGACCCCATGAACTGCAGCCTACCAGACTCCTCTGTCCATGGGATTTGCCAGGCAAGAGTACTGGAGTGGGGTGCCATTGCCTACTCTGAGTCATATGTATAATTATATATATATATATATGTATGTGTGTATATATATATATATATACTTGAAATAAAATATATATAATGCTGAAAGTGAAAGTGAAGTCACTCAGTTGTGTCCAACTCTTTGCAACCCCATGGACTGTAGCCTACCAGGCTCCTCCTTCCATGGGATTCTCCAGGCAAGAGTACTGGAGTGGGTTGCCATTTCCTTCTCCATATAATGCTCTATGGCCTTATTTCTGATTTTTCCTCATGTAAAAATGTGCTAGGATTGTTCAAGGCATATGGGATCCAACAGCAACCAATAGCGACATCTTTGCCTATTCTACAGGAGGAGAGACAGGCAACTGATACAAATAACGAAATCAAAATGCTATGTAGACAATGAAACAAGGGGGTGGTACCTGGAGTGCTGGAAGAGAAGGGGTCTGTGATTTTAAACAAGTGGTCTAGGAAGCCCTCACGGGACAAGCACCATCACATCGATGACCCCAAGGAGATGGGAGTCCAGTACGGTTTTTTTAAGCAACACTGTCCCAGCTTTAGCTTATTTGTTTGGCTGTGTTGGGTCTAACTGCAGACCTGGGACCTTTTGTTGCAGCGTGCAGGCTCGGTATTGTGCTGTGTAGGCTTAGTTGTTCTGCGGCATGTGGAATCTTAGTTTTCGGACCAGAGATCTAACCCGCATCCCTGCACTGGAAGGTAGATTCTTAACCACTGGACCACCAGGCAAGTCCTGGGGCCAAGTCTTGAGGCTATCAGGCAGAAGCAGCAGCAGGTGAGATGGTCTGCACCAGGAGCACGCATCGTGTGTTTCAGGAACAGCAAGGGAGGCCAGCCCGGTGGAGAGGAGTGAGCAAGGGCCAGAGTAAGTGATGGGGTCAGAGAGACAAAGGGGTGACAGGAAGAGCAGGGGGAGACTCATAGGCTACTACAAGGGTCTCTCACTTGGAGAGACAGACAGATACTGGAGTGACGGATCCAGCTCACGTTTGAAAGGCAACAGCTTGGCTGGGGGCATTTGCACCATTAGCTACAGTGGCAAGGATGAAAGGGAGGGGCGCATACCTTGCCTGCCCTGTCTTCAGCAATATCTGACCCCCGTCTGCCACAGACACACTTATCATTACTATGTACATTTCTTCTAATCAATATGCACAAAACTGTAGATCTGAAGGGAATTTAAATACAACCACTTCATTTTATACAACCACCTCATTGTAAAGATTAGGAAACTGAGGCCTAGAAATGGATATGATTTGTTCAAAGTCACAAGCTGAGTTTGTAGCCCAGGAAGAGCTAGAGATGTTGTCATTTCTATTCTCACACAGAAATTTAGCAGGAGAATAGCCGAAAGACAAGGGCTTTGGCACCAGACAACCTGGGGTCTTGGCTGGGTCACGGGATAGCCCTGTAGCTTTGGGGAAGTTCCACGGACTCTCCAGGCATCAGGACACTGGGAATGATAATAAGAGCACCCACCCATAGGGCTGTGTTGGTGATTCCCAGGTGGCACTAGTGGTAAAGAACTTCCCTGCCAATGGAGGAGATATAAGAGATACAGGTTCAATCCCTGAGATGGGAACAGCCCCTGGGGAAGGGCATGACAACTCACTCCAGTGTTCTTTTCTGCAGAACCCATGGACAGAGGAGCCTGGCTACAGACTATAGAGTCACAAAGAGTCAGACATGACTGAAGCAACTTAGCGCGCGCACACACCCAGAGGACTGTGCTGGTGAGTAACTATATGTAAAGCAAACCAGTGGAGTAACTGGGAAGTAGCTGGTGTTCAAAATATGGGAGCTTCCACTCTCCTTTCCCACAGTCCCAGCATCTAGAGGTCACAGTGGCATCATTTCCAACTGGTGTTTAGCCCACAGGGAGCACAGTACTCCTGGCAGTACTGATGTTATCAGATAACTCTAATAATGATTAAAATAGAAGCATAATAAATTCACAGATACAGCTAATTTGTTCACAACTCACTATACTTTATAGGAAGAGGCTATGGAGAAATGACAGACCCTAAACAGTGAATGATTTATTGTATGAGAGGAATTCTGAATTATAATAATTGTAACAACAGTAACTATCATTGAGCTGACTCCTGCTATATGTCAAACACTGTACTAGGTACTTCATACACATACATATTAAATCACTTATGCTCCCAATAAAAGTGTAAAGTTAGGTATAAAAAAAAGACTCCTTTGATGAACAGAAAAACTGAAGCTCAGAGTTGCAGTCACTCATGATGAATGTTTACAAGAAAAATAACATGATAAATAAGGGAACAGTAAACCAAATACGTCATCCACAGGAAGCTTCCTCTCAAGAGACTTACATTGAATACAACAGTAGCTTTATGAAGTCTACACACATCACTGAATGCCTTTGTGTGCCAAGCATTATGGTTGTCAGTTAACTTACTATGTTATTAATCCTCATGGCATTAGGTATTATTTTCCTATTTTATAAACAAGGAAATGGGGTCAGAGAGGAATTAGGTAACTTTCCCTGAGTCACCTTCCTCCATGAGACAAAACCAGGATTTGAACCCAGACTATCTGACACCAATGCCTCGGTCACACCTACTGCTGTGAGACATAGGGCCAGACCTCCTGTAGCCATCTCCTCAGCTACCTATTCTGCTGATTACGGAGCCGCCTAGGGTATATGGGAGGACAACTAAAGTCTTCTTGGATATTATCTTCAAATGTTGGCTATATCCCAATTTTCTCAGTAACCATCTAAGGCTCAGTCAAGAGGGAGGGGGTGTATGTATAGTTATAGCTGATTCATGTTGTTGTATGGCAGAAACCAACACAATAGTATAAAGCAACTATCCAATTAAAAATGAAATTTTTAAAAAGATGATCAAATATTTAAAAATGAGGGGAGCACCATCAGTTTTACAGTGGTGGTAATTTAACAAACTAAAGTAAAACGCATAGGTCAGATATACTTCAATCATCTCTTCTCGCTTCTATTTCCTTTATGGAGACCTTTCATTCTTATTCGAGTAGGATACATTGCCAGGCTTGGTTTCAGTAGTTCCTCAGCTTGGATCAGGCCCACCAGGGTCCCAGCCCTCAGGCCATGGCTGAGCATTCAAGTGGGCAGCCTGAGCTTCCACCATGGGCCCTTATGCCCTCAGCATCAGCATCTTAACCTCTGCTACTGGGAAGGCAGCCACAGTGACTGGTGGAAGCAGGTACAGTCTGAATGGACTTGCAAAGGCTGTAACTCCTCCTCCGACACTTCCAAGGTCAAACGATGCACCACACTGTGATGTCTGATATCTGTTTCTTCAGTGACCGCCTGGTGGGGCAGGCAACAAAGTCCAGAAGTATTACCACCCCATGAAGTAATACTTTGGCCACCTGATGCGAAGAGCTGACTCTTTTGAAAAGATCCTGAGGCTGGGAAAGATTGAGAGCAGGAGGAGAAGGGGACGATAGAGGATGAGATGGTTGAATGGCATCACCGACTCAATGGACATGGGTTTGGGTGGACTCTGGGAGTTGATGATAGACAGGGAGGCCTGGCATACTGCGGTGCCTTGGGTTGCAAAGAGTCAGACATGACTGAGCGACTGAACTGAAGTAATCTTTGACCAATGAGAGAGAAGAAACAAGAAAGAAAGGTCAGAGACTGCTGGTCCAGTGCTTAAGAACCTGCTTGCTACAGGTTCGATCCCTTGTCAGGGACCTAAGATCCCATGTGCCTCGGAGCAATGAAGCCCGTATGCTGCAACTACCAAAAGCAGAGTGCCAACAGCCAAATAAGCACTTTTTTAAAAAAGAAAGAAAGGTCAAGTAAATTCCTCTCCCTTTGCTAAGACAGAGGCTGTCAAACTATAGTCAAACAGCCAGTCTGGCCTGCTTCCTCTTTTTGTAAATAAAACTTTATTGGAACATGCCCATTCATTTACTTATTGTCTATGACAATCTTCACAACAAAACAGAGTAGAATAATTGTCACAGAGATATATGCCCTGCAAAATCTGAAATATTATTTACTATCCGACCCTTTATAGAGAATGTATGTGGACCCCTGCCACAAAGGTTTGCTCTGAGGCAGGACGTGCTTGGAAAGCTCTGTGAACCAAGTTCGTCAGTTAGGTTTCTTACAAAGCTGTGGCCAGCCTGGTTATGTGTCTTTTCATGTTTACATTCCTTCTTCTCATCTCATTTGCCTTTTTGCCTTGGACCTGCTCTGGGGTTATGCCTATCAATAATACCTGAGCACCCCAGTTTTATCACAGACTTGATCTTCTAGAACCTGAAATAAACAGAGTTATAGATCTAAGACCCATATTCATGAATTTTTTTTTAGATGTATTGGTTTTCTCAGAAGTTGCATTAATCCATCAAAAAGAATATAAACATTTTCTAATTCTTTCATGTTAATTTTAAATACTTTTATAAAGCCATCACTGTAAGATCTCTAATGAGGATGTACTGAAAACTCAGACCAATTTTCCTCACACTGTGTATCTTTGAGGGTGGTTTTGCTGCAGGATTCCTCTCAAATCTAGTATCATTTCACCTGGGAGCACAAAATTAGAAATCACTAATGTTTTCCAAGGTCATGTTCAATGAGTATTATAGATGGAAACTTGCATCTGTTATGGCTCAAGGTCATCTCTCCCTCTCTTTATATTTTTATTCTCCAATAACTAAGTTCTTATCTGCTATATATTCCTATCAGTTTTAAAGATTTAATTTACAAGTTTTATTAAACTGACAAAGCATTCATTTTCAGGCTGAGAAAAGTGTTAAATACTAAGATTGACAAGAAATGGAGCACATATTATAGGAAAGTGTTGGGTGGCCAGGCACCTTCAAAAGTGCCTATTGTGTCTTGTACTATCTTTCAGCATACGCTGCTTACCAGGGAGCTTTCCTTGAGGAAGGAGTAGTACAAATGGTAACACCAACTTGACTTTAATCACGCTGTCACTCTACAGAGATGAAAGAGAAAACTGCTATAACTACACTAGAGAGCTAGCCTAGACCATGTTTCATTCTCTCTCTGCATCTCTGATGGAAGTGATCTAGACCAGATCTGATCAGAGAGTGAGTGACTGACCCTATTATGGGCCATTTTCTGAGACCACTTTGGAAAATGTCAGTGATCTATTTCAGTTCAATCTTGACTGATCTTCTTGGAAGAAAACTATGGAAAAGGAGTTGCCTTGGTTCCATCCTCAAGTTCCCTGCATTCGATTAAGTCAGAATGGGTTATCTGTCGCCTAACTATTGGAAGGAAAACTTAACAGTTGTTTGTTACCAGTTCAACATTTTTACTTGCAGATGACCACAAAAGAAATCCCAATCAAACTTTGAAAATAAATTAAAATGGAATGGGGTGGTTATACAGAAATCAGGGACTGAGCTTCATGATACAGGGACTGCATTCTTCCCAACCTTCTTATCGTCTGCCTTTCATGCTTGGGGAAATTCATTTGCAAGATTGGAAAGTGAAACAAAATGTAAACCTCACTAAAATGTTATAATGCTTTGATTTAGCCAGAGAACTTTCTCTTTCAGTTAAATCATCCTTAAATGTCCACAGCAGCTCTATCTTGAAAACAGAGATGAATTCACAGACCAATACCTTACCTCGCATTTAGATACCAGCCTTGAAGAACTCATAAACATTCTAATTAATAAACTGAAACTTTTCTTCAGTGTTTCTGTCAATGTCATACATCTGCATCGTTACAAAAGTAAAGTACCAAAAATTATTTAGACCATTTGGAAATGTCTAGAAATGTGTAAACCAAATGCAAACAAACCCTTAAAGTTTGGTTAATTTTGTTCTGTGTGGTTAAAATCCAATAAGATTGAATAAGAATTGGCCCCCAAAAATGAGTATTTGCTTTCCTTAAGTTTATACACAGTCTAGAGAAATAAAAACTGATGCAAATCAAGCAAGAAAAAGCAAGTGCCTATTTTAATTTTGCTATTACAAGAATTATCTCTATAATAAATTTTTATAATAAACTTTTCAGAGTCTACTTTGGGATGTAAATATTCAGATTATTACAGACAAAATATAATGCTTTCCAAATAGTATCACTTTAATCCAGATATGTGAATAATAAATATTAATATAATCACAGTTTATCTTCCTTGAACTAACACAAAACAAAAAACAAACATAAAACCCTAGTTTCAATTCCTCCCAAACTTCATTTTAAACTCTCTTATTATATAACTCTGAGCCCTTTCCAGTGTAGCCAAATCTGTTGTAAATTTTAGAAGCAGTAGTCTCATTAAAAGTAACATTAAATGTAACAGAGAAAATGTTATCACTCCAATTAAGAACTTACTATTAATCATAAAATTTCCCAAAGCAATTGGATTATAATAGGAACAGGTATTAGTGCAATTAGTAACAACACTTTATAAATGATCTTAAAAGATATATTATTTTATTTATAATGCTGATTCCTTTTAATTGAAAAAAAAATCTGTAACAGTGGACATGGCAATTTCTAATTTTCACAGTACTTTATTTTTAACTGTAAATGATCTTTAAGGAGGTCAGATTCCCATATCCCCAGAGATCTCATTCAGCTCTCCTGCTTCACCCTGTGCACTACAGATAGAAAGGGTCCTGCCAACATGGCGGCACTGGGGCTCCAGCCTGTCACTCTTTAGACCATAGCAGACTCAGGAGTCCAAGACGCCTGAGGAATTACTATTCAGGCTGTCAGTTCTACTTTCTGATGGGGAAAGCAACAGAGCCATGTTTACTTCTCAATACCACCATGATCCCTGTGAAGAAACCCTACTGCTTTGAAAGCTGGAAGAGCCATGTGTGGGGGATATTTGACCAACCGTCTCTTTGGCTTGTTGGCCCGTGAGCAGTGTGAACTGACTGCATTATTGCTCTCTTTTCTCTTAGCTTTCTCGCCAAACAATTTAAATCCTCTGAATCCTTGGCTCCAGACACCTGAAAGTTGAGAGAACCTTCAGTTCATTGTCTAGTTAAGTGCTTTTCAAGCTTTGTGTGAAGAGAAGCTACACAGTAATACTTGGAGAAATCTGAAGACAACAAAGACCACAATGCTGGCAAGAAATCCACACTTTCCCTCTCCTGTATAAAATGCTTCTTGACTCTGCTAGGCACAATAAATAGTCATGGATCTCATGTATCTCCAAATCCTTAAGAATTTTGTCATGCACAGGTACCCTGGGTTAGGTAACACAGTTAGCATAGCATTCACAGATACAATATCCATCATTTTACTAATAGTGAGTAACCCTGAAGAATTTGGGTTGAACGTGTTGCAAGCTGGAAGATCTGTTATCTTTACTTGTTGCCATTACACAGTAAAAATCAGAAGATGATACAAACCATCCTGTGAAGAAAAACATCCTCACATGAGAAAGAATGGATACTGCTAGTAGCAGAAATGAAAGAGAATGCAAAATGATCTAAGATAGTCATGGGTCTTAGAATAGAAAAAGTATCATGGGGAAAATAATTTGTTCTTGTGATATTTATACATCTGAATATTTATGAAGCCTTGTGATGGCTTTCTCTTGAATTTCAAGAGTTGGTTGTATATCCAGGATTTAAAATATCATAATATTATACCATGAGCAAACTATTTATAAGACTGAAAATTGAAGAAACCAAGCATGAACAATTTAGTCACCAAGTCAGCAGCAGTCACAAAGAGAACAAGTCACAAAAAATAAATGTTTTATGAGGAAACCACACAGAGATGGAATATCAATTCAGTCTCTATTAGCACTGGCTTGATTTTTCACTCACCACAAGGTTTTGGAATCCTGTGTGTTAATACAAGTGAAGAGACTAGATTTTGGGTGTTTTCCATCCAAGAAGTCTCTTTTACATTTGCATATTTTCAGCTACATCTATAGGACTCAAAGCCATTTATAAGTGAGAGAAAAGGCCAGCATAAAATCATCTTGCAAAGACTGGTTTATTTTCTCTGGCTAGAGTGGTTACCGAGGGCCTTATCTTTTTTATGTACCAAAAGCACAACTGTCTTTCGACACAGGATGCATATGATTCTATCAATGATAAGTCTTGGTCCTGAAAGGTTCTGCAGACAATTACAATAGAGGACGAAGAATAGAGAAACTCTCTGGAGAATGGAGAGCATATCCCCACTCTCTGGAAGGCAGCCACAGCTGATCGACATAAACCTTTCTGTGAAGCGGCATCCATCTGGTCTTTATAGACAGGCACTAAACTCACTGCAGGCATGTCCCCATCTGGCTTTTATGAATGTATGATGTACTGGGTTCAGTTCAGATGATAACATCTGTCTCGAGAGATAAACCAGAGCCAATCTATCAAATTACATCCATATTGTCTCGCTGAATTACCTAATGAGCTGACATAGCTGATGAAGGTAATTGGTGGCACTGTTGTTTTATCCCCCCACCCACCACCATCTATAGTTATTCCAAGGTCTACTCTTAGCCTTCTCACATGCTTCAGAAAATACATAATATTTAATGGTGGGTTGTATGTCTATGTGTCTGCATTACATGTTAGGTAAACCTTTATGACTTTTTCGCCTGTTCAATGATGGTTCAACAGCTTCTAGCTTAAAACCAAGACCTTGCAATGAAAGGAGGTTAACTTTCCTAACTCTATGGGAATTTTCAGCAGTCTTTCTGGAATATATATATAGTGTTAAAGAACCTGTTTGGCATGTAATCATGAGGTTCCCTTCATCAACTTACATGCTCTATGCAGTGTCAAGAAATCTAAATCTTTTCAATTTATATGCCTGAACCTCACACAATTTATCAAAGAACAAGCTCATTTCCAGAGCAAGAAGCAATTAGTCATATTAAACATTCAAGACCGCAAATGAAATGGAACACCTTAGAAATTATAAAATACACACATAAGGACGAATTATCACTCCAGTAGTTTAACTGCAGGTCATCAGAACTTTCATTGGATGTAATAGTCATTGGATATAATTTTGTAACTAAACCAAAGGGTTCATGCTTATAGAACTGCAGTATTAAGTAAGATTAACCATTTGTTCAAGCACTGAATTGGATTCTTTTGTAACTCTCTTGAAGTGAAGTGAAGTGAAGTCGCTCAGTCATGTCCGACTCTTTGCAAACCCATGGACTGTAGCCTCCCAGGCTCCTCCATCCATGGGATTTTCCAGGCAAGAATATTAGAGTGAGTTTCCATTTCCTTCTCCAGGAGATCTTCCCAACCCAGGGATTGAACCCCAGTCTCCGGCTTTGTAGGCAGATGCTTTACCGTCTGAGCAACCAGGGAACTCTCTTGAGTCAGTGTCAAAACAGACTCTATTGGGCAGTCTAGGGTTTTCCATATGAAAACATACTGACTCCAAGATTCCAAAATGAAGCATTAGAAACAATAAGCAGAATATGCCCAGAGATGGACAGCAGTTCCATAAACCCTTGAGTCACTGCTCCAGACCCTGAACCAATAAGAATTGCTCTTGTTGTACTGCCATGAATGATATATTGCACTCCCTGGTTTTCTTCTCCAGAGTAGAGAGAAAATTGAGACGTGTGTTACAAATTCTGCTGTTGACTTAAGGAGATGCATTCAAGCATTTTCAATGCTTTCTGGCATCATTTATTTATCTCTCCATGCTATGCTAGGCTATTATACTCTGCTAGTTCTTTCAAAGGGTTTCTTCTAACTAAAATGATAAAGCAGAAGGACTTACTTCCTAAAGTCGTTCCTTTGATAATTATACAATTATTAGCAGGGTCAACTATAGCTAGGGCTTCCCAGGTGCCTCAGTGGTAAAGAACCTGTCTGTAATGCAGGAGACACAAGGGACAAGAGTTTGATCCCTGGGTCAGGAAGATCCCCTGGAGGAGGAAATGGCAACCCATGCCAGTATTCTTGCCTGGAAAATCCCATGAAGAGAGGAGCCTGGTGGTCTACAGTCCATGGAGTCACAAAGGGTCGGACATGACTGAACATGCACACATGCAGTACACAACGGTATCTAACGTACAGAGAATATATCATCCTTTATAGTCACTGTCTGGACATCAGTGTCATTGGTTTCGTATCTATTTAGGGAAACTACCACTTTTTCCCATCACCCTGGCACCCTTTAAAACCACTGGTGAGGTAGACAGAGAATCATCCCCAAAACACACGAAATATTTCCAAACCACTCTAACAGTCATTAATTCACTTCCAGGAGGCAATGATATATGTCACACAAATTAAATACACACACAAGCACAAACTTACACATGTGTACACATATGAACCACAATTGTATTTTATAAACATGTCATTCTTGCAAGTGAAATATTAGCCAAATTGAGACCAGAGAATTAAAAAGAATGATGATATAGTCTGTGGCTTTCAGAGGCAAAAAAGTGAGATAACTTTTCTGAAATTATCTCACAAATTTCTCTGTGATTTTTGGAAAATGAAATAATATTTTAACAATGTCTAATTCTCTGTAAAAGCACAATATTACAGGTAAGCATGATATAATTTTAAGACCTTAAAAACACGTCAAGAAGAGAAATTGGGCTTTAGTCATAAAGTGCCGTCAAATTAGCGGTGGAAAGAGCTTTAAACTTAGATTCAGAACATGTATTCTATCCTTGATTGGATTCTATCCTTGATTACTGGCAGTTCATGAGCTGACTTTGGTCAGGTCACTTTATCTTTCACATTTTTCATATAATGGGAATAATTACATAAAAATAATAATTAAAATACATGATGTGTGTGAAAAGTCAATGCATATGGACAAGTCCACCATAATGGCAGACATACTCTGCTGCTGCTGCTAAGTCGCTTCAGTTGTGTCCACTCTGTGCGACCCCATAGACGGCAGCCCACCAGGCTCCACCGTACTATAGATATTTGGTAAATACTAATGCCTTCCCCCATTTATCTGAGGTTTAGCAACCTTTAGAATATAGGTAACACACTTCAGGTTATAGCTTCTGGGAAGCCTTCTAAAAGTAATGGATAAAACCAAATCTAGATCTTAAAATTCAAAACAGAAGCTAACTTCAAAAATTCAACTGAGAGGTGAAATTGTCCTTGATTTACCATTACAAAAAACAGTAATTTAATCACTGTACAGAAGGGAGGAAAGCAGCATTCATTTCAGGTTTGGAGGGTATCAACAAGCGTTCTCACCATTTTGCATGCAATAATCCAACAGAATAAAGAGATTCCTTTCTGCTCCATGGTGGTGGTCCAGGGCAGACCTGAACTCCCCAGCAATGGGAAGCAGGTGTAGGACATGGTAGTCCATTATTTTAGGATCCTGTCTTTCTTCCTTGTTGCCAGAGAGTCCAGTTGTGTCAAGGCAACTCCTCCTATCCAACTCTGGCCTATGGAGCAGAGCCACCATGGAGCTCCACCACGATGCTGGTGCCTAGCAACAGCATATTCCTTACTGCTTTGATAAATGGAGAGTCCTTTGGGACTTCCTTCACAACACGGACGTCAGGCAGGTTCTGCAGCCTTATCCAGTACAGTTACTTCCCTGAGTCTCTCCATCCCTTTCTCATTGTCTCAAGCTCTCATTTTCCTCAAGCTCATCTGAGTGATTTCCAACTGTATAGAGCGTCAGCTCTCAGGATCCTTTGTCCATGACGTTCCCACATGGATAAATTATCTGTGAGGTAAATGTATTCACCTGACTCTTTGGGCAGCACAACACAATCATCTTTTTTGAAAATTTGGTAGCAACTGAGGAAGAGAGGATTCTGTGCTTTCAGAAAATTCCCCCAATGGAGATGGCTCTTCACAAAATAGACAAGAACTTCCAAGGTGAAACAGTATTGTAAAAAAAAAAAAAAGTACAAAAGCAATCTGATTCAAACAATAAAATCATTTCTAATCTAACACTGTCTCTAAGAGATAGGTGAGATGACATAGAAAATATAACTGGTTCATCCTTTTTTCTGAGATTTCCTGATCTTTCTGATATTTTTCTCTTTCATTCAAAGGGACAAAAGAGGGAATATGATCTGACAACAGCCTACAGATGGAAGAGCTAATGTGTGTGACCACTTGGCCAGTACTAGTCTGTGGATGTCTTTTAGGGCACAGTTTGCAACTGAATCTGCCTCAGTAGAATATCAAAAGGAAGTGTGCAAAATGCGGTTATCTGAGGTGGAACATAAGCAATTCTTCCTGAGTTTTCCAAGCGCAAAAAAAGGAGGGGTCATTTTCATGGACGCAAACCTGCAATGACACTGCCCGAGACAGCCATCAACAACTGCCTTTACTTCTTCAGGGTTGTCCTGAGCATTTCTCTTATGATGCCAGCTGCCCCTAGTGTCCCAAGACCCAAACCACCAGCATGGCCCACCTTTCCCATATGCTAGAATCAGAATGTGAATATGGTTGCTGAAAGAATAACGGGGGGGAAAAAGTAGTTTTTCTAAAGGCCAACAATATCAAAATGAGTTTATCTGAACTCACTGCGTAACTAGACAGTTTCTCTGTGAGCAACTATACTTAGTAGTGATTAAGTTACGAGAACTAATTTGACATCCAGGATACATATTTATTAACCTATATCCAAAGTAAATCAGATTTCATTTGCCTCTTAGTTCATAGAGATGTCCTTCCTTTCCCTTTTAACCTTGAGACAGGTAACCATGACTGGGGCACAGACCTTCTGCATATTAATGAGAAATTCTGAAATGTTTGGTAAGAACAATACATTTGTGCTAATTACATATTTTTCTTTTGCTTAATATTTTGAGAGATTCCATCTACATGCTTTTGAATCACTTACACTTAGATTATTTAAAAAAAAAAAGGTTTGGAAGCTCTATTTGTCATCCAAAAGCTTTAGAAGTATTTCTTTTCTCTTCAAGCTCTTTATTAAACATACACGCAGAGGAAACTATGATTTGCCAAGTATAAACAAGCACAGACACCAAATGTTTCAAGTAGACTTGGAAACCTGACTCTGAATTTAGAGTAAAATTTTGTCCTTGGTTTATGTTACAGATGTACCTACACCCACTCCTGCCCCATCCCTCTAACAGCTTCTATAACAAAATTGCTGCTTTTTATCATGGACCCTTTCCAGCAACTAAGACTACCCCATAGATGGCTCCAATGTAGCTGTTAGGGTTGCTACACTCTTCTTCCACAAAATAGCAACCCCACCACCAATCACGCCTGGAAAAAGGGAGCAACACACGTAGGAACCTCTGGTGGTGAGAAGATGCCAACTAATCATGGAACGGCACTCCCTACATGTACGCCTTTCTTTCCTCATTCTTATTTGTCACAGACTCTATATTTCCCTAACTTGCTTCCTTTTTTTTCTCTTATTATCTTACGTTTTCTTATCCTTTCTCTGCCCACCCCCCCCCCCCTTTTTCTTTAGCATACTGTTCTTACAACGAGCTCTTAGCAGAGCTATTCGGTACATTTGTATTTGGGGTCCGAGATCTACAGAATGGATCAGGGATGGTTGAAGCAAAATATCGCAAAATTGGTTAGAATAGTGTCACCTAGCTCTCAGCCACCAGACAAAGCACTCAGAGCTCTAGATTCAGCCCTCAAGGGTGAGTAAACAGTCTTTGCCTTTTCTTAAAGAAGCGACTGCCCCTGCAGTGGTCCATTCACTGTGTGTTCGAAAACAGTCCACCGAATTCTCAGAACAAATGCAGCCCAAATCTTGTCTGAAATTCCTCTGTCCGAGGCTGGTTATGAAATCTTAGAAAATTTTAACAAGAGCACACTGGAAGCATCTCAAACCACCACTGGAAATCATGGGGACAACCACAGAAGCCTCTTAACTTTGTGACGAGAGTCCATGTCTATGCCCTCCATTATATACAACGTGGAGGGTGTTATTTTCAGAAGGCAGGTTTGATCTCATTGCTCGCCTCTACTTGTAGGTGTCATCAAGCCTTTGAACCATCCTTGGAATGGAGACCAAGGCCAGCCCCACCTTGTCGCCCTGCACCCTCACTCTCCACCCCGGACAGCTGCCCTGTTCATTCCTCAGCTCTCAGTGCCCCCTCCCACTGGAGGGTCTCTGCACTTGAGGTGCCCCTCTGAGTACAATCCCGCTCCCCATCTCTGCCCCACTGAGGATCTTTCTCCTCTGCTCCTTACCCAGTTAACTCTTACTCATCCTTCAACTCTCAATCCAGACATTACTTCTGAAAATGCCTTTCAGTTCCTCTGTTAAACATTCTCATCATACAATATCCCATTACTG
The DNA here is from genome assembly GCA_006408695.1 of Aepyceros melampus. Taxonomy (NCBI): domain Eukaryota; kingdom Metazoa; phylum Chordata; class Mammalia; order Artiodactyla; family Bovidae; genus Aepyceros; species Aepyceros melampus. The sequence continues at coordinate 280,664 of SJXQ01000619.1, forward strand.
TGGACTTCTCACCTCAGCTCTGGTTTTCTATCCTTGCACTTTGTTACTACCACATAACCAGGATAGGGCCTAACACATAAACCTCAATTAATATTTATCCAGTGAATGAATACATTAATTCATAGAGAGTTATTTATCACAACAGGCCCTCAAATATTGTATTTTGCCACTGGCTGTTATTATCTTTATACTGAACCTGATATGGGACTATGGTTTTATAGACTTTGTGGATTCATTTACATCTTAATGATAGTCTTTAAATAATAGACACCAATGTGTTCCCTCTGGCCTTGTTCACAGCACTGGTACAATGATGTCCAGAAATTTAATACTTTTTCTCTGTGAAAGTAAACATGAAGAGGTTGAAAAGACAAGCTATAGACTGGGAGGAATTATTTGAAAACAACGTAATCTGACAAAGAGCTAGTATCTATAAAGAAGTCCCAAAACTCAACAGTAAAAAAACAAAAAATCAATTAAAAAGTGGGCAAAATACATGAACAGACATTTCACTGAAGGTACACAGATGGCAAATAAACACAAGAAAAGATATTTAATATCCATAGCCTCTAGGGAAATGTAAATTAATGCCACAGTGAAGTATCTCTATACACCTATGAGAAAGGCTAAAACAAAATAGTTGACAAAACCAATTGCTGGCAAGGAGATGATGATATTGGAGAAATGGGACACTCATATGGGCCTGGTAAGATGGTCTGGCCCCTTAGAACACAACGTGACAGTTTCTTTAAAAATCAAGATGCATTTACCATATAACACAGTAACTGCATTACTGAACTCTATCCCAGAGGAATGTAAATGTATGTTAACAAAAACTTTTACATAAATGTTCATAGTAGCTTTATTTGTAACAGTCAAAACTAAAGACAGTCCAGATGCTTGTCAATAAATGAAGAGTTAAACAAACTACTGTAAATACATACAATGGAATACTACTCAGAAACAAAAAGGAACACATTCTTGATATAGTGCCATAAAGATGAATCTCCAGGGAATATTCTGAATAGAATAAATATTTCCAGTCCTCAAAGGTTTCATATTGTATCATTCAATGTACATAACAGTTTTGAAAGAACAAAATTTTAGAAATGGAGGATAGTTAAGTGGTTGCCAGGAGTTAGGAAATAAGGTATGAGAAAGAAGGAAGGCGGTGGATATGATTGTAAAAGGACAAGAAGCATCAAAATCTTAACCATGGATGGATACACACACCTATACAGTTGATCAATTTATAGAACTTAATGAACACATATGAGTACAAAAAAAAGAGGAAATCTAAGATTGGTGGCTTATATCAATACCCTGATTGTAATCTTATACTATAGTTTTACAAATGTTACTATGGGGGAAACTGGGCAAAATGAACAAGGGACCTCTCTTTATTATTTATAACTTATAACTGCATGTGAATCTACATTTAGAGTCATATCCGACTCTTTGCAACCCCACGGAGTGTAGTCCACCAGGCTCCTTTGTCTATGGAATTCTCCAGGCAGGAATACTAGAGTGGGTTGCCATTTCCTCCTCTGGGGTATTTTCCTGAGCCAGGGATCAAACGTGCATCTCCTGCGTTGGCAGGCAGATTCTTTACCACCGAGCCCCCTGGAAAGCCCTAACTTTTAACTACATTCATTGCAAAAAATTCAATTAAAAATTATATCCAGAGACTTTATTACTTATTATTTTACTTTTTATTATTTTATTTCACCAACAGATGAAAACCTCTGGAGACCTAGAGGTTCTAAGGCAGAATACATCCCTGGCTGTTATGGAGCATGTTTCTGGTGCAAGAGTAGAGAGAGAACCAGGATTCAGAAGCTGGTTCCATATCTAGTGGTTTGGACTTAAGGGTAGGTGGGCTACTGCTGCCCTACCACTCTCTAGAGCAGGTTTTATAGCCTTGTGACTTCAAACACAGGGGAAAGAATTTCCAGGAATTGTGACGGGGCAGGGCAAGACTTCCAATGTCAAAGGAACAAACCAATCAGAAGTGAGAATACTGATGAAGGGTGAGTTCCCATGGACCTGTGTAGCAGAGGAAAGGGGAGAGGGCCAAGCAGAAGGTGCTGATTTATACATGACTTGATGTTAAGGTAGCTGTAAATTTCAGTAACTTATATCTTCATTTCAAGGCCAAGTCTCATCTCCTGCAGATGTGTATATTACTGTGCATGTGTGCATATGTGAATGTGTGCATAAATTTAAAATTTACATAATAGTAATCTGTGTCTGTTTTGGCTTTGCTAACTGTCTTAACATTTTCGTAAAGTGGTTGCAGCTGTTGACTTTACAGTTCAGAATTTCCTCCCCTCAATTAAAAGCAGGATGGTGGGGCTTAATTATACTGCAGGGATTTTTAATATGGTATCACCAAAACTATCATGAGATCTCATTAGGTTCATCACAAAACTTTAAATTTCTGTGATAACACGTCTTATGGGCTAGATTTGAGAATAATGCTCAAGAAAACTCTGAGATTTTACCAGATAGGAAATTAGCAATGAGATAGCCCCATATAATTACTGGGGGAAATGATGGATATTTTCTTTTCAGAGGTAGTTACACAAAGTAAAATTTGATGGTGTGATCCATCAAATATATAAATAAGAGGCAAATATATAAATAAATAATACACAGAAAAGCTGAAATAAAGATTGAAACCATCCAACAAAATGCAGAGAAAACACGCTAATTATAATCGGCAAGCTATCACAAGATACCTCACTGAAGTGTGCTCTGAAAGCTGCACCCTTTTTTGTCACAGAGCATCTACAGCCCTGTGAGCACAGACTGTCAAAATGAGGTTACAGAAGTAGGCAGAGGGCACACAATGATTGTGATGTCACATCCATAAATATTAAAGAAGAAGAATAAAACACGAAAACATTAGGGTGATATACACAGAGCCAGGACAGGATTTGATTTCTCAAGAGTCAAATAAGAGCCAGATGGGAAAAATGCCCAGCCCTAGAGGAAAAGACTGTCAAGAAAAGAGGGTACTCTTACTGTCCTGAGCGAAGCTTCGCAAGTCACACCATACCTTCATGGCAGGAGAATCAGGTCAGTTCAGGAAGGAGGCCTGTGAAGAACCTGAGCGAGCTGTAGTCTCAGTCGGAAATGGATTTAATAACTGTTGATTGTAACCCTGGTGGATGCTTCAAGCTCTCTTTGTAATGAACCCAGCACACATCCAGTGGTACATCCTGTCCCAAGAAGCCAGGGGCTCATTATTTAACCTACAGCAAATGTTGCATTAAAAAACCTGCTTTTGTTTTCACCACAGAACCTCTGCCAATTTCCTTTAATTGACCTGGATTATAGTGCTGATCCTAGAAGAAGAATCTAAGCAGCCAGAGGCCCACGTTTCTCTCCAAAGATTATCCTCAATTTACAGATAGAAAGACGGTCCAGCTAGATTTTTCAAGCGCCCGGTTATCCAGTTAGACTCCTGGCTTTGTCACATCTTAGACTTTTTTATGGCTCTGATTAAATTTCCCTGGCTTGAAACTGACAATTTTAGAATGATTCTTTCCTTTGTTTTTCATCCTCTTTCACAACCATAACTTCATCTGTTGCTTCATTTTTCTCCTATGAATCGAACTTGATGTAGATTTATCTGCAGAAGGGATAAAGTTTAATAAAATTTCTTTCTGTTTTGCTGGGGTGTGATCACTCAGTGACAAACCAGCATGGTCTTCTGCATTGTGCGTGATGTTTCTGAGAAATCATGCGTGCCACACCACTGCACAAACATAAGCTCAAAGATGTGGGCATATGGACATTAGAACACACACACACAAGCACGTGCACACACACTCAAGAATACACATATTTAGTTTCTTCATGATAAGGAAAAAAAAAATCTGAAAGTGATTTTGCTCTTTGATTATCCCCCTAATTGAGACATAGATACTTTGGGTCTTGGGGCTTGTGATAAATAATAATAAAGTTCTTCTGCAGAACCTTTCTGGGATCATGGTTCTATGATTTTACCCTCAACCAAGGAAACACTGATTTCTTTCCCCAGACCCAACAGCAGTCTTAAGATCTGTGACTATCAGTCTCAGGATCTCAGAGAATTCCGGATTCTAATGCCTTCAGGGGCACCCAGGGCTTTATCCTAAAATAAGCTATTGTTCTTATTTATATATTAACATTAAAACTTCTTGGGTTTTTGTCATCGGTGTTGCTTAAATATTCATAAGATGCAAATGGCCAATATCATATTCTTTCTTTAGAGCAGGTATTCATGGGGCAAGGATTTAGGAAAGGATGCCAAAAAAGGGAGACTGGAAGGACCAGAGATAAATAGAGACAACTTGCCAAGAACCAGAGCCATGCTTCATGAGAGTTGAGATACATTTACATTTGGCTTTTAATTTCTCCATCAATTTGGAATGTGTTTTGTGGAAATGAGATAATATATGTGAACGTACCTAGCCGAATTCTTGGGACATGGCAGACAACCAATAAATAAAAGTTTTTACTGCTATACTAAGCATCTTCTTGTCATAAGCAGAATTTACCCAGTTGGTATGGAAAAGTTACAAGTTGGTTGAGCCAGTTAGAATGAAACACACCCTGAGAACACACAATGTTACCATAAAAATTCTAAACCTCACCTTCATCTAAGAATATCGACATCATTGAATTCAATTTTGAAAAACTCAAGAATTCCTACTTCCCATCTGTAACTCTCCCTACACTGTCATTCCAAAAGAAACCAGGCAGATTTCCAAGTCATTCCATTTTTATTTTTCCACATTATCTGCCAGATGAGACTAATAATTGTTTAATCAATCCCATATACAATAATCTCCTAAGAAATGCATACAAATTTATAGGGAATCTTAACAAAAGAAAGTAGCAATCGTGCTTGTCTAAAAGTAAAACTCTGTTTTGGAAAATATGTCATGTGTGGTGTCTGAAGACCATTCACTGGCTATTGACAAGTGTGGTGACAACCCTGTGTCTTCAGCGTCACCACTGGGAGAGTGGCAATAATCGCCCATCTTTGACGGGTTCTGTGCACTGATTGTTTTCGATGCTGTTATGCCACACATGGGGCTTTCCTGGTGGATCAGATGGTAAAGAATCTGCCTGCAATGCAGGAGACCAGGGTTCAATCCATGGGTCGAGAAGACCCTCTGGAAAAGCGAATGGCTACTTAGTCCAATATTCTTGCCCGGAGGATTCCATAGAGAGAGGAGCCTGGTAGGCTACAGTCCATGAGGTCACGAAGAGTCCTACACAACTGAGCTACTAACACTTTCACTTTTCACAAAATAAGCAAGTAGCAAATAAAATAAAAATACAACCCCAAACTCTACTCCCAACCCATACCAATTCACATGTGCTAACTGTTTAGAAGTTAAAGCATAGATTAATGCTATAATAAGTTATGTAGCAATACCATTGGGAGGTCTCAAATACTTTATTCATTATTACACATTTATATTTCTTACATTCTTATTTCTCATATTCCCTATGCTACATTAAAATTTTTGTTAAATCTTTATTTAATTCTAGTATGGTTTAAGATCATTCTTAGGTCTGTCTCTAGATATAGTAATACATATAAATTCAGTAAATGTTTCAGTTGAGTTCAGTCTCTCAGTCCTGTCTGACTCTTTGCAACCCCACGGACTGCAGCACTCCAGGCTTCCCTGTCCATCACCAACTCCTGGAGCTTACTCAAACTCATGTTCACTGAGTTGGTGATGCTATCCAACCATCTCATCCTTTGTCATCCCCTTCTCCTGTCCTCAATCATTCCCAGATCAGGGTCTTTTCAAATGAGTCAATTCTTCACATCAGGTGGCCAAAGTATTAAAGTTTCAGCTTCAGCATCAGTCTTTCCAATGAATACTCAGAACTGATTTCCTTTAGAATGGACTGGTTGGATCTCCTTGCAGACCAAGGGACTCTCAAGAGTCTTATCCAACATCACAGTTCAAAAGCATCAATTCTTCGGCACTCAGCCTTCTTCACAGTCCAACTCTCACATCCATACATGACTACTGGAAAAACCATAGCTTGGACTAGACGAACCATTGTCAGTAATGTCTCTGCTTTTTAATATGCTGTCTAGGTTGGTCATAGCTTTTCTTCCAAGGAGCAAGCATCTTTTGATGCAGTCACCATCTACAGTGATTTTGGAGCCCCCCAAAATAAAGTTTGACACTGTTTCCATTGTTTCCCCATCTATTTGCCATGAAGTGATGGGACCAGATGGCATGATCTTTGTTTTCTGAATGTTGAGCTTTAAGCCAACTTTTTAATCCTCCTCTTTCACTTTCATCAAGAGGCTCTTTAGTTCTTCTTTGCTTTCTGCCATAAGGGTAGTGTCATCTGCATATCTGAGGTTATTGATATTTCTCCAGCAGTCTTGATTCCAGCTTGTGCTTCATCCAGTCCAGCATTTCTCATCATGTACTCTGCATACAAGTTAAATAAACAGGGTGACAATATAGAGGCTTGACGTACACCTTTCCTGATTTAGAACCAGTCTGTTGTTTCATACCCAATTCTGTGGCTTCCTGACCTGCATATAGATTTCTCAGGAGGCAGGTCAGGTGGTCTGGTATTCCCATCTCTTGAACAATTTTCCAGTTTGTTGTGATCCACACAGTCAAAAGCTTTGGCATAGTCAATAAAGCAGAATTAGATGTTTTCTGGAACTCTCTTGCTTTTTTGATGATCTAACAGTTGTTGGCAATTTGATCTCTGCTTCCTCTGCCTTTTCTAAATCCAGTTTGGACATTTGGAAGTTCACGGTTCACATTGAGCATCACTTTGCTACAAGTGAGATGAGTGCAACTGTGCGGTAGTTTGAGCATTCTTTGGTATTGCCTTTCTTAGGGATTAGCATGAAAACTGACCTTTTCCAGTCCTGTGGCCACTGCTGAGTTTTCCAAATGTGCAGGAATATTGAGTGCAGCACTTTCACAGCATCATCTTTTAGGATTTGAAATAGCTCAACTGGAATTCCATCACCTCCACTAGCTTTGTTCGCAGTGATGCTTTCTAAGGCCCACTTGACTTCCCATTCCAAGATATCTGGCTCTAGGTGAGTGATCACACTATCGTGATTATCTGGGTCATGAAGATCTTTTTGTATAGTTCTTCTGTGTATTCTTGCCACGTCTTCTTAATGTCTTCTGCTTCTGTTAGCATGTGTAACCCCAGTAACTGTTTACAAGATATTAAATATATCTAAAATATATTTGAAAAACTATACCACCAATTCATCCTTTTCTTAATCTTTCAAAATGCCTTGATGGAGTCATCTTTCTTTTTCCATTGATTCATCCCATTTTCAGCCAAGCAAATCTTAAGTGACCCATTATCTAGAGATTATGGGAGAACTAAAGATGGTTATCACGATGGAAAGAAAAATAAAAGTGACATTCCTAAAGCTTAAAAAGATGCAAACAAAATCTCCCAGAATTACTTCATTTTTTATGTGGCTTTTTTGTATGCAACTAATTTTACACACACAATATACAACATCAGATTAAACATTCATTTTTTTAAATTAAGTAAATTGAGACGTCAATATCATACATTGCTTATTTAAGGAAACTACTTCCGTGCCTAACAAAAAAATAAAAACAGGGTGGAATGAAACAGACAGGGATATGGGACCCTTGACTGCAGAGCCATAATGTTTGCACCTGAACACACCTCTCTTCTAGCAACAAAATACAAAGAAACTGTATGGAGCTAAAAATAACTGCGTGCATGTGCAGTTGGAGAAAATTAGAAACAAAAGATACAGAGAGTCCAAAAAACCCAACAGCCACTTCTGAAGAACCTGGAGCAAAACATAGTGTCAGGAGCAAAAGCAAGGTACTAAACATGTTCCTTTCACACAACACCGCCACAGGGGTGGGCAAAACACCTAAGCACCCCTCCAGCCTGAGCCCTGGACACACTCCCACCACCCTATTTAAGGAAACAGCTCACTACACCCCTTGGGGAGTGAGCAAGCAAGGGAACCTGTTGTTTGTTCTAGCTTCTCCCTGCTGCAGCAGGGGGTCCCAATAAAGCCTTGCCTGAATTTCTCAAAAAAAAAAAAAAAAAAAATTCAGCTCTCAATCCAGACACCTGACTTTATGCATTTCAGGAGACCACATTACTCCTGAGTATCCCCTGGAACATTTAGGTCATAGGGTCAATTTCTGCCTTGTTCACAGTGATTTAAAATCATTAGCAGCTAATGATTATTTGTCTTGAACAAGAGTCCAATCATGCTACAAGCTGTCATAGCTGGCACCAATTAACAGCCTTGGTAGCAGCAGCAAGTCTGAAAATTGAATAATCCTACCAAGTGCTGTCTTGTATGTAGGAAGCTGGCTGTTCCATCACTACCTGTTCAGAGAAGAGAATACTGATGTCTGCAAAACTGACCACAAAGGAGTTTCAATATATCACCAGTCATTTTTATAAAACAGGGACACATTTAAAAGAACATGAGAGGAAGAAGAGAAAGTTTGTTGCTCCTAATATTCAAAAGTATGATTCAAGGCAATATTATCTAAGAAGATTTGAAGGTTTGATTTAATCAAAAGCAGATTAAGCATGTCACTGGAAGCACAGCTCCAACATCCAATTATTAATAGGTAGTGCCAGCAATAATAATAATGTACTTTGATGTTTACAATAGGGGCATGCCCTAAAGGTGAATCAATAAGTAAAGATGGAAAGCCCCTGTATAAGTTAGGAGTGTAACATTTCTTCTGAGTAATAAATAATTGATTCCTATGACTCTACAGAGAAAATAATTCACTTGAAGAATTTTATCTCTTATTTCAATTTATAACTCTTCTTGACATTTTGTTCTATATTCAAAATCATGTCAGACCAAATGAACTATTATAGGAAGAACTGCATTAATTTTACCAGATGATATAAGCAAAACATATTGCCTTTGATTTTTATGAATAGGTAATTTTGTTTTTCATAAATACATTATAAACTCTTTTTTCCCCATGAATAGGAAGGGACTTCTGAAAACATAAGATACAGCTATAAGGATGCCAATCTTTTTGTTTATGTCTGTTCAGCCAAAACACGTGAAACGTTCTAAAGGTGATTTTTCTTTTTATTCCTAACAAATTCTGTCACCATCACAATGTTGACAATACTCACAACCGACCCACTCTTTATATTACAAGTCTGCAACCTTAGCCAGGGCATTAATGGAAAGTCTGTAGTTCATGTAAGATTTGAGGCATTTCTGTGGAAGCAGACTGCGTTTAGCTATAGTATATATCTTTTCTTGCCCTTGCAATTGCCCTGGTCTAACTGAACAGGAAAGGGCAGAGTACAAATAGCTACATCATTTTAGATCTTTTCTTGTCCCAGTCTTAGGAAGGTGGAAATGGTACTTAAGCTGTACTCTCAAGGTGGGAAGTGCCTATAAAACTATCACAATGAGCTTTTGCAGGGAGGGAGAGGAATTGTTCCTTTTAAGAGGTCTTTCTCTACCTGGCCGCTGTGCTCTGCCTCTACCCGAGTCCCACCTGAGGGTGCTGACACCTTGGCTCTGGGGCTGTGTGCAGAAGTTCTGCAATCCAAGACAGCAGTAGCGGGTGAGTGTTTAGAGACTCTGTGCCTGCACTGGGAGCTGCAGGAGGAGCAGCGCTGCCCCACCTGACCAGCAAGAACCCCGCCCCGGCCCCCACCCCTCCCTGCTGGAAAGATCCCTATAAAGCAGCCCCAGTGACGGCTTTTCCCCACTCCAGTATCTTGCCTGGAAAATCCCATGGACGGAGGAGCCTGGTGGGCTGTAGTCCATGGGGTCGCTGAGAGTTGGGCACGACTGAGTGACTTCACTTTCACTTTTCACTTTCATGCACTGGAAAGGAAATGGCAACCCACTCCAGTGTTCTTGCCTGGAGAATCCCAGGGACGGGGGAGCCTGGTGGGCTGCCATCTATGGGGTTGCACAGAGTCGGACACGACTGACGCGACTTAGCAGCAGCAGCAGCAGCAGTGTCCTCCAGGACACAAGCTCGAACCCCTCCATTCTCTGGTCCAAGAATAAAGCTTTCCTTTGCTTCTGAATAATAAGGACAGAAAGAAGTACTGAATGCCAATCTTTTTCAGAAATGTTACCATTTTTACCCTGGTATAAAATATCCCCTTCAATTCTCTAGAGCATAAAAAAGTACTGAGAAAATTATACATTTTACCACTTCCATAGAGAAATCCTTGGTAGTCAAGCCAAGCTACTGCTATCTGGAGAAAGTCACTCAGAACTCAGAGTATCAAAGCTAGAGGGCTTGAAACAACAGAGTAATGCGTGTGACTAAAGGATGAGATGGATTCAGGAAAGCATGGTGCACAGGGTCCCACAGAAAATCAGAACACTGCTTTCAAGTTGAGTCCCCACACACATCTTCCTGAGTCTACTTAATAATTAACAAAACACTACAGCCCACTAAGCATGAGATAACCATATATGATCGAGTTATTCTGAATTAACATTGCTTCCTTGACGATGAGTTTTTGACCATCAAGGACACTGGAGCTTTTGTTTGTGATTTGTTCCATAATAATATAATTCACTTTCTCATTTATTTATCATCATTGGTTAGTATCCTCTGGAGACAGTATTTAACTAGGAGCTGCTTTAACATAGTAAGGCCATCTGTCTTCTCTTGTAAACCCTAAGAGATTAGGGATGTGACCCTAAGGCTGAACTACATTACTCCCTAAAGCAGGCTTGGCAAATTACAATAGTCTTTGATCAAAGTGAAAAAATTCTTTGGCATGTCCAACCAATGCAAACATCCCTCTAAGTTTTTTAAAAAGGCATACAATTCTTAAATTACATATGAAAATCATAAATTCACATATTTTATATACTTTATCTAGGATCTTGAATTACTGACATAGTTTTCATAATTCATAGTTCAGTATTCTATACACTGATTCCCAATTTTTAAAATTTCTGTTTCTACTAATTATTTTCCACATTATAAACTTGCAATTTATCTTTCTCCTGACTGGTTATCACAACAATTTTATCAAGCTTTTTTAAAAAACCTTGTTTCCCTTTTACAATTTTTATGGTAGTACTGTTTTTGCTATTTCCCATTTTATTGATTTCTTCCCTTGTCTATTGCTTCTTTGTTTCTTTGAATTTACTTTGGTGTGCATTATCAAGCTACTTGAGCTGAATATTTAGCTCCTTTGCTTTTGTTTCTTTGCTGTCATTGTTGTTTGCTTTTTGATAAATATTTCTAATGTCAGAAATAACTTTTGAGAATGATCTAACTCCATCCCACAAATATTGATATGTGCTCTTTTCACAGTTAAATTAATAATTCTCCAAATGATTTTCTTCTTGCATCAAGAGCTATGCAACATATAAAGTATGTTTATCATTTAAAATACACTAAATATTTTAGCTATCTTTTTGTTATAAGTTTCAAACTTTGTTCCTTAGGATTAACTTTCAGGAATGCATTAAGCTTAGTTTTTGGATCAGCACTCAGTTGATTTTTGTGAATGAGTCATGTGTGCTCAGAAACAAAGTACTCTCTTTGGGGGAGGTGAAAATTACATGTATATATGTAAATTCACACAGAATATGATACTATTATTCCGATCTTCTATGCTATTTTTTCCAATTCCGGATCAGTTAACTATCCAAATATAATTATTATTGTAACCATATCTTTATTTTTCACTTGTTGTTTTTTGTATTTTGAGGCTATATCAACAGATGTATACGTCTTTATTATTATAACTTCTGCATATAACATTTCTTTTATTTCCTTTTACATTTTAATCTTTATATTTGCCATTTCTAAAATTGCTACTCAACTTTCTATTTATTCATATTCACCTTTTTATATACCCTATTGTTCTAAATTTTTTTCTTTTTAGGCAATGTATTCTAGATCTTGGCATATTTTGATAAATTAATCTGAATCTTTGTTTTTGAATGGTGAATTGTGATTTTAATCCATGTGTATTTACTGTAATTACTAATACATTAGGTTTTATTTATAACATTATTTTTTATTTCATAATAATTTTACTTCATTTATTTTTCTATTTATTACTTTCCAATTGCTAAATCAAATTTTCTTCTGCTATGTTAATAGTTATATAGCCTATTTTTATTCTTCTGAAGGGCACTCATTATATAAAACTCATGAAGTTTTTTCTCCTCAGTTCTGCTAATGTTTATAAATAAATGTCTTAGCCACAAACAAGAGAAAAACTTCTACAACCTCAGACCTCCTTCTGACCTATTCCCAATAACATACTCATTTCCCTACTACTATCTAGAATTTTATTTTTAGATTGTTTTGGTTACATTTTTTTGTGTGTTGCTAAATTTTTAACTAAAAATAAGCTTATCTTTATTTCTATATATTATCATTTCCAGATTCACCTATCATCTTATTAAAAAATGCCTTCTAAAACTTTACAGGAGACAGGAATCAAGACCATTCCCCCAAAAAAGAAATGCTAAAAAGCAAAATGGCTGTCTAAAGTGGCCTTACAAATAGCTGTGAAAAGAAGAGAAGCGGAAAACCAAAGGAGAAAAGGAAAGATATATCCATTTGAATGCAGAGTTCCAAAGAATAGCAAGAAGAGATAAGAAAGCCTTCTTCAGTGATCAATGCAAAGAAATAGAGGAAAAGAACAGAAGGGGAAAGACTAGAGACTTCTTCAAGAAAATCAGAGATACCAAGGGAACATTTCATGCAAAGATGGGCTCAATAAAGATCAGAAATGGTATGGACCTAACAGAAGCAGAAGATATTAAGGAAGAGGTGGCAAGAATACACAGAAGAACTGTACAAAAAGGATCTTCATGACCCAGATAATCATGATGGTGTGATCACTCACCTAGAGCCAGAAATCCTGGAATATAAAGTCAAGTGGGCCTTAGAAAGCATCACTACGACAAAGCAAGTGGAACTGATGGACTTCCAGTTGAGCTGATTCAAATCATAAAAGATGATGCTGTGAAAGTGCTGCACTCAATATGCCAGCAAATTTGGAAAATTCAGCAGTGGCCACAGGACTGGAAAAGGTCAGTTTTCACTGCAATCCCAAAGAAAGGCAATGCCAAAGAATGCTCAAGCTACCACACAATTGCACTCATCTCACATGCTAGTAATGATCAAAATTCTCCAAGCAAGGTTTCAGCAATACATGAACCATGAACTTCCAGATGTTCAAGCTGGTTTTAGAAAAGGCAGAGGAATCAGAGATCAAATTGCCAACATCCGCTGGATCATGGAAAAAGCAAGGGAGTTCCAGAAAAACATCTATTTCTGCTTTATTGACTATGCCAAAGCCTTTGACTGTGTGGATCACAATAAACTGTGGAAAATTCTGAAGGAGATGGGAATACCAGACCACCTGACCTGCCTCTTGAGAAATCTGTACGCAGGTCAGGAAGCAACAGTTAGAACTGGACATGGAACAATAGACTGGTTCCAAATAGGAAAAGGAGTACATCAAGGCTGTATAATGTCACCCTGTTTATTTAACTTATATGCAGAGTACATCATGAGAAACGCTGGGCCAGAAGAAGCACAAGCTGGAATCAAGATTGCCAGGAGAAATATCAATAACCTCAGATATGCAGATGACACCACCCTTATGGCAAAAAGTGAAGAACTAAAGAGCCTCTTGATGAAAGTGAAAGAGGAGAGTGAAAAGGTTTGCTTAAAGCTCAACATTCAGAAAAAAGAAGATGATGGCATCTGGTCCCATCACTTCATGGGAAATAGATGGGAAAACAGTGGAGTGGCTGACTTTATTGTTTTGGGCTCCAAAGTAACTGCAGATGGTGATTGCAGCCATGAAATTAAAAGACGCTTACTCCTTGGAAAACAAAGTTATGACCAACCTAGATAGCATATTCAAAAGCAGAGACATTACTTTGCCAACTAAGGTCCTTCTAGTCAAGGCTATGGGTTTTCCTGTGGTCATGCATGGATGTGAGAGTTGGACTGTGAAGAAGGCTGAGTGCAGAAGAATTGATGCTTTTGAACTGTGGTGTTGGAGAAGACTCTTGAGAGTCCCTTGGACTGCAAGGAGATCCAACCAGTCCATTCTGAAGGAGATCAGCCCTGGGATTTCTTTGGAAGGAATGATGCTAAAGCTGAAGCTCCAGTACTTTGGGCACCTCATGCGAAGAGTTGACTCATTGGAAAAGACCCTGATGCTGGGAGGGATTGGGGGCAGGAGGAGAAGGGGACGACCGAGGATGAGATGGCTGGATGGCATCACAGACTCAATGGACGTGAGTCTGAGTGAACTCCGGGAGTTGGTGATGGACAGGGAGGCCNCAGTACTTTGGCCACCTCCTGCGAAGAGTTGACTCATTGGAAAAGACTCTGATGCTGGGAGGGATTGGGTGCAGGAGGAGAAGGGAACGACAGAGGATGAGATGGCTGGATGGCATCACAGACTCAATGGACGTGAGTCTGAGTGAACTCCGGGAGTTGGTGATGGACAGGGAAGCCTGGCGTACTGCGATTCATGGGGTCGCAAAGAGTCGGACATGACTGAGCGACTTCACTTTCTCTTTTCACTTTCACGCATTTGGAGAAGGAAATGGCAACCCACTCCAGTATTCTTGCCTGGAGAATCCCAGGGACGGGGAGCCTGATGGGCTGCGGTCTATGGGGTCGCACAGAGTTGGACACGACTGAAGCGACTTAGCAGCAGCAGCAGCATGGTATATTCTTGTTATTGCATAGCATTTAGTCTGTATTTCATAAATCAAATACAACCAATGCAAGGTAGCACCATTCCCATGGATTGTGTGTGGTCTTTTTGGCTCTACGTACAGTAATCATTTGTAAGGCTGGGTAAAAATATGAGCTGCAAATTTTTATGTTCCTGTCATGGTATTTACTTTGGTCTGAGATCCTTGCTTGATACTAGAAAAGTCCCATTCCCTCTCTGGTCTTCAGTTTAACCAATATTTATGTGAAATAAATTATTGAATAGGCTTTCTCCTCTAATGTGTAACTCATGATTTGTTTAAAGTTTATTGTAAAGAAAGGACAAGTTTCTGAGAAATGTCATTTCCCTATTCAAGTGTTAGCACTATGAGATTAAATTTAACTGGATAATGCATAATGTTTCAACATCTTGCATATAATTCCAAATAAATTGTCACTTATAGTATCTAAAGTTATATATTTTGTTATTTAAAATGACTAAATCTTATGGAAAATATCGTTCACCATTGTTGCCACTATATTTTTGCGCAGTTTGAACTAAAATAAATTAAATCCTTTGTGCATTACTAGCCTCCAAAAAACATTTTATTTCACCAGGTCTGTGCTGTTCTTTTAATGATGGAAGAGGGCAGCATGTTTCTGGAACTCTAAGTGCACCATTTTCAAAGTTTTTCACAGTGGGTTGCAACATCAGATATCTATTTCTAGAACTTCTCTACTTCAGCTGTCTTCCCACACACTTTGGATGGTGGAGATTATTAAAAATTAAGCAATGGAAACAACATTTATATTTAAAATCATCACAATATCTTAAGAATCTTTCTCTCCAAAAAAGCTGCCTTTTAAAAAAATTAAAATACATAATAAAATTTCAGATTGGGGTGGAGTCTTAGGTCACCTAATCCTTAGTAGGCATGGATGTTTTTTCATAGGTTTTTTGACCCATGTTTTCTTGAATATATTCAGCATTTGAAATCTCTAAAAGCTGCTTTCTCTTTGCTGGACAGCTCTACTAAAACACGTTTCCTTGGCTTGGGTAGAAAATTCTCCATTTAGAACCATTCACATTGATTTTAGTTCTCCAAAATTTCTCAAAGCCCACTGTAGATTTACACTTTCTGTAGGAAAAATATGTTTCTGAAAAACTAAACATTTATTTGATTGAGGGATAACCCACATGACTCTCCTATTTACATAAAGAACTGTCCTTGCCCTGTCACATACCTGCTTCCTTCCATTCTGTTTGCTGAGGCCTAAACACTTTTGTTTTACCATTCTCATTTTCTGAACTCATTTCAGATTCATTCTTATCCTTTAAGAATTTGCTGAAATGTTCCACTTCTCTGACATTTTCCTTAAATGACTCATGAAAATTTTCTTCATTATCATACTTTCCCTGGAAAACAGCAAACTATCATGTTTGGGTTTGATTTCCTCAATGAGTTTTGTGACAAAATGGATGCCCATTGTCTGAGTGCATAGAATTTAAAATTTCCAAACATCACTAAAGAAGTTACAGTTAATATCTGACAGCTGTACTTTTGAGTTTAAAACATATCAAGCTCCTACTTTCACTGTTCTCAACTTGCAATTTGTGGTTTAGCCTGAGCAGTTGACAACACCAAAAACAACAAACTGTTTCAGCAATGTTTAAATCTAGATACAAAAACTCTGTGTCTTCACACTGTAGGAAGATTTGTTTCAAAAAATTATGAGATGGAACTAGTGCAGTCAGTATAATAGAGTCATATATTTGAAAATATTACAACTTTGCTTTATGTAATAGCAGTGCTTTGTGCTAATTGGTTTATATTACCTTGTATTTAAAACAGTATTGCAGCACCTGACACTTAATAAAGGCACATATAGGTATACATCAGTTCAGTTCAGTTCAGTCACTCAGTCGTGTCCGACTCTTTGCGACCCCATGAATCACAGCACGCCAGGCCTCCCTGTCCAACATCAACTCCCTGAGCACACTCAAACTCATGTCCATTGAGTCGGTGATGCCATCCAGCCATCTCATCCTCTGTTGTCCCCTTCTCCTCCTGCCCACAATCTCTCCCAGCATCAGAGTCTTTTCCAATGAGTCAACTCTTCGCATGAGGTGGCCAAAGTACTGGAGTTTCAGCTTTAGCATCATTCCTTCCAAAGAAATCCCAGGGCTGATCTCCTTCAGAATGGACTGGTTGGATCTCCTTGCAGTCCAAGGGACTCTCCAGAGTCTTCTCCAACACCACAGTTCAAAAGCATCAATTCTTTGGCGCTCAGCTTTCTTCACAGTCCAACTCTCACATCCATACATGACCACAGGAAAAACCTTAGCCTTGACTGGATAGACCTTAGTTGGCAAAGTAATGTCTCTGCTTCTTAATATGCTATCTAGATTGGTCATAACTTTTCTTCCAAGGAGTAAGTGTCTTTTAATTTCATGGCTACAATCATCATCTGCAGTGATTTCGGAGCCCCAAAAATAAAGTCTGACACTGATTCCACTGTTTCTCCATCTATTTCCCATGAAGTGAATGGACCAGATGCCATGATCTTCGTTTTCTGAATGTTGAGCTTTAAGCCAACTTTGTCACTGTCCTCTTTCACTTTCATCAGAGGCTTTTTAGTTCCTCTTCACTTTCTGCCATAAGGGTGGTGTCATCTGCATATCTGAGGTTATTGATATTTTTCCTGGCAATCTTCATTCCAGCTTCAGCTTCTTCCAGTCCAGCATTTCTCATTATGCACTCTGCATAGAAGTTAAATAAGCAGGGTGACAATATACAGCCTTGACGTACTCCTTTTCCTATTTGGAACCGTCTAATGTTCCATGTCCAGTTCTAACTGTTGCCTCCTGACCTGCATATAGGTTTCTCAAGAGGCAAGTTAGGTGGTCTGGTATTCCCATCTCTTTCAGAATTTTCCACAGTTTCTTGTGATCCACACAGTCAAAGGCTTTGGCACAGTCAGTAAAGCAGAAATAGGTGTTTTTCTGGAACTCTCTTCCTTTTTCCATGATCCAGCGGATGTTGGCAATTTGATCTCTGGTTCCTCTGCCTTTTCTAAAACCAGCTTGAACATCTGGAAGCTCATGTTCACATATTGCTGAAGCCTGGCTTGGAGAATTTTGAACATTACTAGCCTGTGAGATGAGTGCAATTGTGCAGTAGTTTGAGCATTCTTTGGCATTGGCTTTCTCTGGGATTGGAATGAAAACTGACCTTTTCCAGTGCATACATATTCTTTAAAAACATTTTTTAAAATAGGGAAAACTCAGAGGTAAAATCTACCTTCTGTGCATCATTTTTGTCTGCATTTTGGAGGAAATAACAAATGAGCTGTTTATTATTTGGCAACTTTTTATTATGGTAACATGATCTGCATTGCTTTCCAAATCCCACAACATTCAAAGGGAGCAGAGAGCCCCCTTTACAGGTCAGTTCGTCTTCCTCAAGCTTGCCTTCCCAGTCGTCAGCATCATGTCTTACATTCTACTATTTGCGACTTCAGATAAATAGATGAATATGTAAATGAACCCTTATCAGTATATGCATTCAGGTCACCACTGGGTATTTACCCAGAGAAAACTGTAATTCAAATGATACATGTACCACAGTTGTTCGTAGCAGCACTGTTTAAAATATCCAGGACATGGAAGCAACTTGAATGTTCATCAACAGAGGAATGTATAAAGAAAATGTGGTATATGATATACAATAGAATGTTACTCAGTCATAAATAAAAAAGTAATATAGATGATCTTGAGTTCTTTATTCTTGATTGAATATCATTGTTATAAGTGCTTTTCAAAGTGCTTTTGTTTTCCCTTCAAGATACTTGCATTATTTGGGTAATCGTTTGAAGTCTTTTGGGTAATAATTTTGAAGTGTTTATTTTCTAATCCCATAAGAATAAAGTCCGTTTTTCTACCCTGACCACTGTGAACCATTTCCTCACATGGCATGTAGTTAATAAGACAAATAACTTAGAACCAAGCATTAATGAAGAAATGAAAAAGAAACAGACAGACATCTCATAGCTACTTGGGTGGCTGCATATGAGATGTACAAAAAAACCTCTGTGTGGTTTAAAAACTTCTGTGTTTCTAGCTTTCAGTTCCACCTAGATAAACTCTATTCCTATAAGCATGCTTAATGTAAAAAAAAAAAATTAAATATATTAGTAGTGAAAATTGTCATTACTTAGTAATTTAGGAAAGATTTGAGATTGGTGTTTAATTCAAATTTTGAAAGTCAGATTTTATGAATAATTTTAATAATTTTCTCAGGTTTCATTCATTTGCCAGCTTAGCTCATTTTCGCAGGTGACATAAAAACCATAGCTTTTATCATTCTAAGTAGTCATAGATTCTCTGTGAAAAAAATAAGGTATACTTTTCTGCAAAGACAGTGTTCCTATGTCACCTGTATCCAGTATCCCCTAATGTCATAATTATACAAATTTTAGTAAATGCCCCCTTAAAAATCAGTTATTTCAAAACACTAAAGTTGTAACTGGCTTGATAGGGAGCTGCATGGAGAATAATTCTTTGTGAAGTTTATCATCAGGTCTCAAAATTCTAGATTTAATCAACTGTGGAGTTCACAGAGAAAAGTGACATTACTTTAGAAGCAGGGACAAAGAAGCCCTTTAAGTACTTCTGGTTGTTTGCTGTTAAAACACTGCAAAAATGGAGTATCAAGACAATACTATTTACAAAACTTTGTACATACAAAATTACTCATGCTCAGGGAGGAAAAAAAAAAAAAAACCCTATCAACTCTGACTGCCTTACATGCTGTTAAAAACATAAATATTTACCAAATCCTGGGATTTTAAAATTAATACTTGAGATGAGGAAAGACTGAGTCACTGCTACACACACACACACACACACACACACACACACATACACACACAAAACAGGGTTTAGAGCTACATGGTCTAATATAGCCACTAATCACAGGTGGCTATTGATCATTTCAAATGTCGCTAGTCCCATTTGAGATGAGATGTATATATGTGTAAAATACAAATTGTATTTCAAAGACAGTCCAGAAGAAGAGATATACAAAATCTCATTAACATTTTATGTTGATTACATATAGAAATGGTATTAAAGTTAAATATACTATTTATTTTTAATAAAAATTATTTTAAAAAATTATTTATTTTAATTAGAGGCTAATTACATTACAATATTGTATTGGTTTTACCATACATCAACATGAATCTGCCACAGGTGTACCCGTGTTCCCCATCCTGAACCCCCTTCCCTCCTCCCTCCTCGTACCATCCCTCTGGGTCATCCCAGTGCACCAGCCCCGAGCATCCTGTATCCTGCATTGGACTGGTGATTCGTTACACATATGATATTATACATGTTTTAGTGCCATTCTCCCAAATCATCCCACCCTCTCCCTCTCCCACAGAGTCCAAAAGACTGTTCTATACATCTGTGTCTCTCTTGCTCTCTTGTATACAGGGTTATCATTACCATCTTTCTAAATTCAATATACATGCGTTCAGTTCAGTTCAGTTCATTTCAGTTGCTCAGTCGGGTCCGACTCTTTGTGACCCCATGAATCGCAGCACGCCAGGCCTCCCTGTCCATCACCAACTCCCTTAGTTCACTCAGACTCGCATCCATCGAGTCAGTCTCATCCTCTGTTGTCCCCTTCTTCTCCTTCCCCCAATCTCTCCCAGAATCAGTATTTTCCAATACATGCGTTAGTATACTGTATTGGTGTTTTTCTTTCTGGCTTACTTCACTCCGTATATTATGCAGAGTAAATATGCTATTTAAATGGATTTTCGTCTTCTCTGTTTGCCCTAGGAACCTCTAGAAAATATAAAATTGCATATGTAGCTCATGTTGCATTTCTGGATAGTACAGCTTAAAGATCATAGTGTAGCAGAAGAAAAAACAAAAAGAAAAAAATTGGAAGTTGGAAATCTATTTGGGGTACAATGAAGCCTAATGATTAATAACACAAGTTTTGGCATCTGACTGAGTTCAGATTCTATCTCTGTTACTTGTTAATTGGCTTTGAACAAGATACTTAGCGTTTCTAAACTTAGCTTCCTCCTCTACAAAAAAGTGGCTACTAATAAAAGCTAGGTGAGTGATCACATGAGATAATGCATATAGAACCGATACCACAACTTTTGTTGTATGCTAAAATTAGCTCTCTGACTTACCAGTTGTTTATAGAGCACCTACTAACTGAAAGGCTGTACATAAGATTAACATAAATATCTAACCATATTATCCAACTTTAGGGAGATTGAATTCATTTACATCATTAGCTGCGTTGGATTAAATCTCAGCTTGTTCATTTTGTTGTTATTGTTGTTAGGCATTTCTTCATTTTTAAAACAGGGATAGTTATTTCTACATTATAGGATTTTGAAGACTAAATGAGATTAATACTATACAATGTAGGAGTATTAATAAATAGCAAAGTAATATCCTAGCTACCTCATGCTTTTTTTTTTCATGTTTTGAAATATAGTTGATGTAGAATATTAGATGTTACAGTGTTAATATAATGATTCACAATTTTTAAAGGTTATATTCCATTTCTGGTTGTTATAAAGTACTGACTGTACTCCCTGTGTTGTGCAATATATTCTTCTAGCTTATTTTATACATAGTAGTTTGTTTCTCCTAATCTCCTATCCCTATATTCCGCCTCCCCACTGGTAACCACTGGTTTGTTCTCCAAGTCTGTTTCTTTTTGTTATATTTACTAGCTAGTTTAATTTTTTAGGTTTCACATAAAAGTGACATCATGCTGTATTTGTCTTTCTCTGTCTGATCTGCTTCACTAAACATAATATCCTCCAAGTACATCTATGTTGTTGCAAATGGTAAAATTTTATTCATTTTTAAGGCTGAGTAATTCCCATCATATGTGTGTGTGTGTGTGTGTGTGTGTGAGGTTGCTTGTATTATTGGCAATCGTAAATAATGCTACTATGAGCATTGGGTGGTATATATCTCTTTTAATTAGTATTTTTTTTGCTTTCGCAGATATATACCCAGGAATGGATTGTAGGGTCATAGGGTAGTTCTATTTTTAGTTTTGTGAGAAACCTCCATATTGTTTTCCACAGTGGCTGCACCAATTTACATTCCCACAAACATTGTACGAGGGTTCCTTTTCTTCCACAACCTTGGCAACATTTGTTATTTGTGTTCTTTTTCATGATTCTAACAGATATAAGGTAATATTAAAATTTTGCCTCTCTGTATTCTGATCGAGTTTCCCTCAGACCTCTTTTATTTTGGCTGTTGTTTGTCCACTGATTTTTTGGCTATTAATCTTTACCTTTTGCTTCCAAAAGACAATACAGAGAAATTTAGGCCTCTTTTTAAAACTTTGGAGACAACTGGCATGCAAGGAATAGGTATATTTGATCCATATTGACTCCTTGGGTCTGAAATTCAATGAGACCTTCCTGAGTCAAGTTATTATTTAAATGGCACTTTCAGTGATTCTGTCAAAGACCTTTTCTCAGGAGATCACTGGTTACTATTATTATTCTTTTATTCTTTATCTTTTAGGAATATTAGCTGAACTGAGTCAAAACAGTTTTATAATTTTCAAAATATTTTAAAACACATTTCAGTTGTAAACTACACAGACATTGCTTGAAACAGCTAATCACTATGAAAGTAGAAGTCCTACTTTATTGAGCTGTGAAATCCAGACTCCATTTGTCTAAGTAACCCATATAGCAGTCAGCCATATGACAAATTATTATTTTCTTCTTTATTATACTATTTAAGGGGAAGATGCCTAATTATGGAAAGCACCAATTGAGAGTGAGGAATAAGTGTAAGGAAAGGGAATGGTTTCAAAAAGTTTGAAAGTAGATAAGCTTACAAATAGCTGTGAAAAGAAGACAGGCAAAAATCAAAGAGAAAAGGAAAGATATAAGCATCTGAATGCAGAGTTCCAGACAATAGCAAGAAGAGATAAGAAAGCCTTCTTCAGCAATAAATGCAAAGAAATAGAGGAAAAAAATAGAATGGGAAAGACTAGAGATCTCTTCAAGAAAATTAAAGATACCAAGGGAACATTTCATGCAAAGTGAAGTGAAGTGACTTCACTCAGTGATGTCCGACTCTTTGTGGCCCCACGGACTCTAGCCTATCAGATTCCTCCATCCATGTGATTTTCCAGGCAAGAGTGCTGGAGTGGATTGCCATTTCCTTCTCCAGGGGATAGGCTCAATAAAGGACAGAAATGGTATGGACCTAACAGAAGCAGAAGATATTAAGAAGAGGTGGCAAGAATACACAGAAGAACTGTACAAAAAAGATCTGCACGACCCAGATAATCATGATGCTGTGATCACTAATCTAGAGCCAGACATCTTGGAATGTGAAGTCAAGTGGGCCTTAGGAAGCATCACTACGAACAAAGTGATGGAATTCTAGTTGAGCTGTTTCAAATCCTGAAAGATGATGCTGTGAAAGTGCTGCACTCAATATGCCAGCAAATTTGGAAAACGCAGCAGTGGCCACAGGACTGGAAAAGGTCAGTTTTCATTCCAATCTCAAAGAAAGGCAATGCCAAAGAATGCTCAAACTACAGCACCATTGCACTCATCTCACACTCTAGTAAAGTAATGCTCAAAATTCTCCAAGCCAGGCTTCAGCAATACGTGAAACATGAACTTCCAGATGTTCAAGCTGGTTTTAGAAAAGGCAGAGGAACTAGAGGTCAAATTGCCAACATCCGCTGGATCATGGAAAAAGCAAGAGAGTTCCAGAAAAACATCTATTTCTGCTTTATTGACTATGCCAAAGCCTTTGACTGTGTGGATCACAATAAACTGTGGAAAATTCTGAAAGAGATGGGAATACCAGACCACCTGACCTGCCTCTTGAGAAACCTATATGCAGGTCAGGAAGCAACAGTTAGAACTGGACATGGAACAACAGACTGGTTCCAAATAGGAAAAGGAGTATGTCAAGTCTGTATATTGTCACCCTGCTTGTTTAACTTATTTGCAGAGTACATCATGAGAAATGCTGTACTGGAAGAAACACAAGCTGGAATCAAGATTGCTGGGAGAAATATCAATAACCTCAGATATGCAGATGACACCACCCTTATGGCAGAAAGTGAAGAGGAACTAAAAAGCCTCCTGATGAAAGAGGAGAGTGAAAAAGTTGGCTTAAAGCTCAACATTGAGAAAACGAAGATCATGGCATCTGGTCCCGTCACTTCATGAAAAATAGAAGGGGAAACAGTGGAAACAGTGTCAGACTTTCTTTTTTGGGGCTCCAAAATCACTGCAGATGGTGACTGCAGCCATGAAATTAAAAGACGCTTACTCCTTGGGAGAAAAGTTATGACCCACCTAGATAGTATATTCAAAAGCAGAGACATTACTTTGCTGACTAAGGTCTGTTTAGTCAAGGCTATGGTTTTTCCTGTGGTCATGTATGGATGTGAGAGTTGGACTGTGAAGAAGGCTGAGTGCTGAAGAATTGATGCTTTTGAACTGTGGTGTTGGAGAAGACTCTTGAGAGTCCCTCAAGAGAGATCCAACCAGTCCATTCTGAAGGAAATCAGCCCTGGGATTTCTTTGGAAGGAATGATGCTAAAGCTGAAACTCCAGTACTTTGGCCACCTGATTCTAAGAGTTGACTCATTGGAAAAGACTCTGATGCTGCGAGGGATTGGAGGCAGGAGGAGAAGGGGACGACAGAGGATGAGATGGCTGGATGGCATCATGGACTCAGTGGAGGTGAGTCTGAGTGAACTCTGGCAGTTGATGATGGACAGGGAGGCCTGGCGTGCTGTGATTCATGGGGTTGCAAAGAGTCGGACATGACTGAGTAACTGAACTGAACTGAAGGTGAGTGTTCTATTCCTGAAAGTATAGGATTATGCAAGAAATGTTCTATTTTGTAATGTTATTTTAAATAAAAGATGTGAAAAATATAGGAAGATATTACTATTGACAAGTTTTTATCTGCAATGACTTTTACGTGAGAATTGGTTTTTATCAGCAGTCCGTTTGTTTATCTCTCTTCTGTGAGAATTCTAGTGAATCATAGCCCAGGCTAAAGGCACCAGATGAAGGTGAATACACTTTATCACATGATTTTCATTCTTCTCTATACAGTTGCCTGGTTAACACCAAGAGCCAGTTCACAGTGGGCAGTGGATCTCTGCTATGTCTTTCGGCACCAGAATTCATGTTGAACTATCTGAAAAGTGGAGAAGCTGAGGGAAAGTAAGAACGAAACAAGAAAAGTTATTTCTTTTTCTCTTGGAAAAAGAGGCAAACATTAATGATAGAGGAAATAACACATGATACATTTGAGTTAAGCAGGCTGATTTTAGAGCAAGTAGTTCTTATCCCCACCCTCTAGAACTCTTAGCACCCTTCAATGTGTGTGTCTGGGGAAAGGCAATAAGTACTCGCATCCCCTCAGCTGCAAGAAACTATAACCAGGTCCAATTAGTATATGCATAAAAATATGCCCACTTCAAATAACACCTTTAAAATGCAATTGTACAGGGAAAATTCATAGGAGAGACAATTTTCATACAAATAAAATTATTGTTAAAAAAAAATCAGTGTCTTTTATGTTTCCCCCTAAATTGATTCACAACATACTCATTGGTTTTTGTCTTTAGTGATATTAGACTCCAAGTAATTGAGCAATCAAAAAAATGGGCAGAACACCTAGATAGATATTTCTCCAAAGAAGACATACAGATGGCCAAGAGGCACATGGAAAGTGTTCAGCATTGCTAGTTGTTGTAAATCAAAATTACAATGAGGTTATCACATCACACCAGTCAGAATTACCATCATCAAAAATTCCACAAACAATAAATGCTGGAGAGGGTGTGGAGAAAAGAGAACCCTCCTATACTGTAGGTGGTAATGTAAATTGGTGCAGGCACTATGGAGAAAGTGTGGAGGTTTTTAGAAACTAAAAATAGAGTTACTCTGTGATCCAAAGACCTCACTCCTGAGCATACATCCAGTTAAGAACTTGGTTTGATATTGTAAAGCAAAACAAACTAAAAAATAAAAAAAAAAAGAACTTGGTTTGAAAGTATACATGTGCCCAGTGTTCACAGCAGCACTACTTACAATAGTCAAGGCATGGAAGCAACCTAAGTGTCTATTGACAGATGAATGGATAAAGACATGTTACATATGTACATTAGTCACTCAGTTGTGTCCAAACCCATGGACTACAGATCACTAAGCTCCTCTATCCATGGGATTCTCCAGGCAAGTATACTGGAATGGGTTGATGCTCCCTTCTTCATGGGATCTTCCTGACCCAGAGATAGAACCTGGGTCTTCTGCATTACACACAGATTCTTTATCATCTGAGCCACCAGGGAAGCCCCCAGTGGAATACTACTCAGCTTTTAAAAAGAATTAAATAATGCTATTTGCAGCTCCATAAAAAGCCTCTTGATGAAGGTGAAATTAGAGAGTGAAAAAGCTGGCTAAAACTCTGCATTCAAAAAACTAAGATCATGGCATCCGGTCCTGTCACTTCATAGCAAATAGATGGGGAAACAGTGGAAACAGTGACAGATGTTATTTTCTTGGCTTGAAAATCACTGGAGATGGTGACTGTAGCCATGAAATTAAAAGATGCTTGCTCCTTGGAAGGAAGTCTATGGCCAACCTAGACAGCATATTAAAATACAGACAATACTTTGCCAACAAAGGTTCGTATAGTCAAAGCTATGGTTTTTCTGGTGGTTGGACTATAAAGAAAGCTGAGTGCCCAAGGACTGATGCTTTTGAACTGTGATTTTGGAGAAGACTCTTGAGAGTCCCTTGGACTGTAAAGAGATCAAGCCAGTCAATCCTAAAGGAAATCAATCCTGAATATTTATTGAAAGGGCTGATGCTGAAGCTCCAGTACTTTGGCCACTTGATGCAAAGAGCTGACTCATTAGAAAAGACCCTGATGCTGGGAAAGATTGAGGGCAGGAGGAGATGGGCAGAGGATGAGATGGTTGGATGGCATCACTAACTCAATGGACACAAATTTGAGCAAGCTCTGAGAGATGGTGAAGGACAGGGAAGCCTGCCATGCTGCAGTCCATGGGGTTGCAAGGTGTCGGACACAACTGAGCAACTGCAGCAGCATGGACTTGGAGATTACTATCTAAGTGAACTAGGGCAGAGAAAGATAAATATCACATGATGTCATTTATGTGTGGAATATTTTAAAAAGTGCTACAAATGAGCTTATTTACAGCGTAACAGACTCAGACTTATAGAACAAACTTATGGTTATACCAGGAGGGAAGGATACGGAGGGGAAGGGATAGATTAGGAGGCTGGGATTGACATGTACATACTGCTATATTTAAAATATGTAACCAAGAAGGACCTAGTATATAGACAGGGAACTCTTCTTAGCACTCTGAGCAATAACCTAAATGGGAAAATAATTTGAAAAAGAATAGATATGTGTGTATATATATATATATGAATCTCTTTGCTGTACACCTGAAACTAACACAACATTGATAATCAACTACTCCAATATAAAATAAAAATTAAAAAAAAATTGAACAGTGATTTTCTGGGTAAGGCCAGCAGATTCTCTCCTGTCTATACTATATTTTTCTGGTAAATAGTTTAATCAGTAGTCATATAAGTAGTTATGATAATATGACAAATACTCTGATTTGGGGCATTTCTTTGTGTGAGACATTATTAACTACAAATAATACTGCAATTCTCTTTTCATTAAGGATTATAGGATGTATAAGAAGAAAACTACAGGGGAGTGAGGCTGATTTTTTTTTTCTATGAAACTTTTAATCTTCTTTGAAAGTGTCTAGCAAGCCACTATAGAGTATCCTTTTTTCCTCCCATCAATATACTAACAGAGATCTTTACAAGTGTTAGAAGCAATATCTGACAGTTCAAACAGGTCAGTGAACATATTTATTCTCCCCAAATAAATGATAGTAAAGATTTTGTCAACTAAAGAAGAGAAGGTGCACATGCGGTGTGAGTAGGGTCACCTGAAAGGTGAAATGCACAAATGACTCCAAATAGATCAAAAGGCCTTGCTTGCTCCAGAATGGCACTCCCCTCAGTGTGCTTGGTGTGGAATGAAGCGTCATTTGAACATAATTGATGGAGCTGAGTGAGAGAGAATTTCACAAAGAGATCTGGATAAATAACGGGCTCAGCTCCAAAGTGAGGTGAAGAATGGAAGGCAGTTTGTTAGGAAGTTTAGGGCATTTGAGTTTAATTAGTGAGATAAATTGTGACCAAATCACCTAACCTCTTAACCTTTAAAAAGAAAGACCAAGCTTGAAAATTTTATATACTCTGATCTTGAAGAATTAAATACATTAAAAAAAATTCTCTTTAGGTTATAGTTCTCACTGAGTAGTGAATAACATTCTGTGATTGGGACAGCTTTTAATACAGGAGTGCTGTTATCATAGCTATGCTATCATTGTGCCAAACTATATATTTTGAAGTGTTATTCATAGAAAGAATTAGAAGATAACTTAATAATAAATCCAGTATCTTACCAAAGGATCCAAGCTTCTTTCTTTGCCTCATTGGAAGGGGAAAATGAAGGGATATAAGATAAAAAAGGCAATTTTAAAGTTTAAAAATTGTTGGACTAAAATTATTAGGAAAATTAATTGTGTGTTAAAATACTAAATTATCTATGAACTTATTTTGAGGTATTGTGGCTACTGTGTCGCTCAAGTCCATGTGTAAGACTATAATATTCACACCTATTATAGATGAGGGAGGGATAAGAGACAAGGATGGGAGAAGGACGGAAGGTAGAAAGGAAAGAAAGATGTTAGTTCTTCTGGTAAAAATGGTAGAAAATTCATTATCTGAAAACAGATTAAACCATATGGACCCTTTCGCATTTGACTCCATCTACATTAAGGTTAAACTTAGGGACATAGAGGAATAGATACAAAATACTGTAAGTACCGTGTTAAGTGGCTGACTCAGATGAGTCTATATTTCACTGATGTTGCAAATGTATAACCTCTCTCAACTAGTTCTACCATGCTGCTGCTGCTACTAAGTCACTTCCGTCGTGTCTGACTCTGTGTGACCCCATAGACGGCAGACCAAAAAGCATAAATCATTTGGTGGCATGAGGCAAAGAAGGTTTACTAGACTGACAAAACATAAACGCAGTGGTTTAGTATATAGTAAGCTTTTAAGTCATTGTTATAAACTTTTAAACCATTGTTACAACAAAGCATGTATTTTATTTCAGTAATTTTCATGGTATTGTTCCCAGAAAAAGGATGTGTGCTAAGTCTCTTCAGTTGTGTCCAACTCTTTGCCAACCCTATGGAATGTAGCCTGCAAGGCTGTTCTGTCCGTGGGGATTCTCCTAGCAAGAATACTGGATTGGGTTACCACGCCTTCTTCCAGAAGATCTCCCTAGCCCAGGGATTAAACCCGTGTCTCCTGTGGCTCCTGCATTGCAGGCAGATTCTTAACCACTGAGCCACCGGGGAAGCCCAAGGAAAGGATATACAGGGTGGGAAATGTAAATAGAGACAGAACTAATGGTGGAAATTGTTTAGTCGCTCAGTTGTGTCCGACTCTTTATGACCCCATGGACGGTAGCATGCCTGTCCTTCACTGTATCCTGGATTTACTCAAACTCATGTACATTGAATTAATGATGCCATCCAACCATCTCATCCTCTGTCGACCCCCTTCTCCTCCTGCCCTCAGTTTTTCCCAGCATCAGTAGACACGTAAAGTTTGAAGATCTATCTACTTGCAAAGATATGGATCATCTGTAATCGCCAGTTTTGAAAGGGGGCCACCATAGGGTGAAAGCTCCATACCACCTTTTGTTTTTCATATGAAGCCTAAAGCTTTTCCCTCATTGCTCTGAGTAGCTGACACAGTTCTCCTGTCTGCTTCCTTTCCTACTGTAACTTTCCCAAGTCATGGAGTGGTGTCATCTTTTGCCCTTCCTGACTGGTCTAAGGATTAAATTGACATGAGATAGATTTACAGGAGAAAATAAAATCTAATTCTGTACATACAGAAACCCACATACCTGAGGAGTTCAGAGACAGAAAGGGTAAAATGAGGTCTGTATGCCATCCTGAGCTAAGGACTGCTAAGGGGCTTTCAGGAAGAGGAGGGTCATTTACAGCATGATAAAGAAAGGCACATGTTTGGTATTTAGATGTTTGTCCTGCTTTGTATAGGTGGGAACTGTTAGCTAAAATCTATCTCTAGTAATAACTCTTTTTTGAAAAAAAATTGTCAATATAAATTCTTCTATATAGCTAAGGAAGGGGCAATACCTTCTCTGAACATCCACATGCTAAAGTGGCACACCCTCTGGAGGTTTTTTTCTGAATCCCCACAGTGGTTAATAAGGTAAGTTCTGAAATCAGAAACCTTCGATTAAACCTCATTCCTGTAGTTTAATGCATATGTAGCCTTGGATAGCATCTGTCTCTTTCTGTCTATTAAAATAATAATAATAATATTATTATTATGTGTTGGTCCTGGTCTTCTGAGAAGCATAAGCGAAGAGTGAATAAAATGGGTAAGGATTATTTTAAAACTTTATTTTTAATCTTATTTTTTTTACACACATAATGCCTTTGTGAAGCAAGAATAGGGAAGGAGAAAGCAAAGGCCGGGAAACATAAGAAGTGATGCAGACATGAAAGAGTTGAGATTTGATGGGAGTGTTATAGATTGCCATTAAGTCCAGGAAGGGTCAGCAAAGCCCTGAGAAAGTCCACAAGCTAATGTGAACTGTTAGAGGAGTTCTGAGTCTCCTGGAAATAGATCTCGGTCACGGACAGGGAGCAGCCCTAGCACAAAGGTGGAAATGAATTTTCAAACTGCAGCAGCTGGAGCTTCCTTCTGTTGAAAGTTTTTGAGACACAATTTCTTGACCTTGACCACCATAAGTGCACTATTCCCTTCACAGACAGAGCATTAAACAAGTGAATGCACATAAAATCACAGTGTAAGCACTTAGCCAATGTTACTTATCATTGCTCCTATTGCTACTATACTTCTATTACTTTTATTACTACTACCACTATGATTACTGTCTATTACTGACGTGTCCCACCTACTAGTCATAGATAAGTTTGACACTGTCACTGTTAAATGACTAACATTTTTTGAGAGCTTAATTTTTCATCCTTCTCATGAGTATCTAACACAGAGTTCTGATATATTCTTTGTTTTTAGTGGCTTGAGAGTTACAGAACAAAATAACAAGAAATCTGCTTGTATAGTGATGGATATTGATGAGGAATGGACATGAGGATAAGACCTTTCTGACTAGAACAGGAATGCCCTTTGATCAAGCTTGCAGTCAGTGAGGACAATCCTCACCATGCTATATTGGCAGCCCACCCATCAGAGGAAGAGGATTGACATCCAACAAAGACACGAGGACCTTGTATAAAATATTGTACACATTACCTAACATTCATTTTTTAAGTTTGGTCAGGAATGAGAAATGTTTTCTTTTTTCAGCTATTTACCAAAATCAACTCACCTTTTCAATTCTTTGTTTTAGTGCAAAATAAAAAAAATACACTTTGCCAGATGTCTTATCTGAGAAGTGAAAATCTTTAAATACCAGTGAGAATTATTGAGACTTTAGTTCAACAAATACAAAAAGAAATTTTAGCTCTTTCCTGAATGTCCCTTTGTTTCCTTCTTTGCAAGAAAAAATGAGTGAGGCAGAGAAGTAGTGAAAGGCAGCCATGCTTGCTCTGTGATTGCTCACTGTGAAGCCAAACGCAGAACTTTTGCACTGAACTTTGGGAGCTTTTACTTCCCTGGTAATTCAGACAGTAAAGAATCTACCTGCAATGTGGGAGACCTGGGTTTAATCCCTGGGTTGGGAAGATCCCCTGGAGAAGGGAATGGCTACCCACTCCAGTATTCTTACCTGGAGAATTCCATGCACAGTGGAGCCTGACAGGCTACAGCCCACGGGGTCCCAAAGAGTTGGACAGGACCGAGCGAGTTTCACTTTGGGGGCTTTCAGTAACTTTGAATTTGATTCTTATTTTTTTGATACAATCTTCTCAGAATAGAATTGCATGTTATTACCTGGTGATCACCTTAGAATTTCAAGTCTTGTCCACTTCCTGAGTACTTTGATCATTTACAAGGAGATAGACAAATGATTCCACTTGGCTTGTCTGTCTCTGTTTAGGTAATACACCATTAGTGCCTTGGATCAGATATATCTTAGAATAAATGTATAAGAACCTTGGAATTTATAAAAGCTTGACTGGAAATCTCTCTCCCTCAAACTCTGTGGTTAGAGTCAAATTGTTCGACATCTCTGTACCTCAGTTTCTTCATCTGGGGAAAAAAAAAAAAATAACACAACCAACGTATGCTGAAGTATAGTACAGTTGTTTCTTGGTATCCAAGGGAATTTTTCCAAGACCCTACTAGGCTTTAACAAAGTTCACAGATTCTTAAGTCTCTTGTATAAAATGGCTTAGTATTTGCATAACTTCCACAAGTCCTCCCATTTACTTTAAGTCATTTCTATATTACTTATAATCCTTAATAAAATGTAAATTCTGTATAAATCATTGTCACCACAAGACAAATTCAAGTTTTGCTCTTTTCAACTTCCTGGAAGTTTTTTTTTTTTTTTTCCCAAATACTTTTGATCCATGGTTGATGGAAGCCAAGGAAGGTTGGTCTGAGGCTGATTGAATCCCTTGGTGGGGAATTTGTGAATACAGAGAACTGATTGATATAGTATATTCAGAATGTGTAGTGTACAGTGGCTGCTAAAAATAGAAATGATTACTATCCTTATTTATTCAGAAGATACTTGCATTATTTTTCTTGTTCAACATTTACAACTTTTGCCAACCTCATCAGTCACCCAAAGAAGTCAATGAGTATAAGTTATTCTTGTTCACCAAATTTTAATAGTACTGAAGCCACTTATATTTGTTTTCTTGTTTTAATCATTATTATCTTCATTCATTAATGCATAAGTAGTATTATCACAAAGATATAATTTCCTTCAGTTCAGTTCAGTTCAGTCACTCAGTCGTGTCCAACTCTTTGTGACCCCATGAATTGCAGCATGCCAGGCCTCCCTGTCCATCACCAACTCCCGGAGTTCACTCAGACTCACAACCATTGAGTCAGTGACGCCATCCAGCCATCTCATCTTTGGTCATCACCTTTTCCTCCTGCCCCTAATCCCTCCCAGCATCAGAGTCTTTTCCAATGAGTCAACTCTTCTCATGAGGTGGCCAAAGTACTGGAGTTTCAGCTTTAGCTGAAACTTCCAAAGTAATCCCTCCTTCAGAATGGACTGGTTGGATCTCCTTGCAGTCCAAGGGACTCTCAAGAGTCTTCTCCAACACCACAGTTCAAAAGCATCAATTATTTGGCACTCAGCCTTCTTTACAGTCCAACTCTCACATCCACACATGACTACTGGAAAAACCATAGCCTTGACTAGATGGGCCTTAGTCGGCAAAGTAATATCTCTGCTTTTGAATATGCTGTCTAGGTTGGTCATAATTTTTCTTCCAAGAGGTAAGCATCTTTTAATTTCATGGCTGCAATCACCATCTGCAGTGATTTTGGAGCTCAGAAAAATAAAGTCTGACACTGTTTCCACTGTTTCCCCATCTATTTCCCATGAAGTGATGGGACTGGATGCCATAATCTTTGTTTTCTGAATGTTGAGCTTTAAGCCAACTTTTTCACTCTCTTTCGCTTTCATCAAGAGGCTCTTTAGCTCCTCTTCACCTTCTGCCATAAGGGTGGTGTTATCTGCATATCTGAGGTTATTGACATTTCTCCCAGCAATCTTGATTCCAGCTTGTGTTTCTTCCAGTCCAGCGTTTCTCATGATGAATTTTGCATATAAGTTAAATAAGCAGGGTGACAATATACAGCCTTGATGCACTCCTTTTCCTATTTGGAACCAGTCTGTTGTTCCATCTCCAATTCTAACTGTTGCTTCCTGACCTGCATACAGATTTCTCAAGAGGCAGGTCAGGTGGTCTGGTATTCCCATCTCTCTCAGAATTTTCCACAGTTTACTGTGATCCACACAGTCAAAGGCTTTGGCATAGTCAATAAAGCAGAAATAGATGTTTTTCTGGAACTCTCTTGCTTTTTCCATGATCCAGCGGATGTTGGCAATTTGATCGCTGGTTCCTCTGCCTTTTCTAAAACCAGCTTGAACATCTGGAATTTCATGGTTCATGTATTGCTGAAGCCTGGCTTGGAGAATTTTGAGCATTACTTTAGTAGCGTGTGAGATGAGTGCAATGGTGCAGTAGTTTGAGCATTCTTTGGCATTGCCTTTCTTTGGAATTGGAATAAAAACTGACCTTTTCCAGTCCTGTGGCCACTGCTGCGTTTTCCAAATTTGCTGGCATATTGAGTGCAGCACTTTCACAGCATCATCTTTCAGGATTTGGAATAGCGCAACTGGAATTCCATCACGTCCACTAGCTTTGTTCATAGTGATGCTTTCTAAGGCCCACTTGACTTCACATTCCAGGATGTCTGGCTCTAGATGAGTGATCACACCATCATGATTATCCAGGTCATGAAGATCTTTTTTGTACAGTTCTTCCATGTATTCTTGCCATCTCTTCTTAATATCTTCTGCTTCTGTTAGATCCAGACCATTTCTGTCCTTTATCGAGCCCATCTTTGCATGAAATGTTCCCTTGGTATCTCTGATTTTCTTGAAGAGATCTCTAGTCTTTCCCAGTCTGTTCTTTTCCTCTATTTCTTTGCATTGATCACTGAAGAAGGCTTTCTTATCTCTTCTTGCTATTCTTTGGAACTCTGCATTCAGATGCTTATATCTTTCCTTTTCTCCTTTGCTTTTTGCTTCTTTTCTTTTCAGAGCTTAGGTTTATATATCAGCCCTGGTGCATAATGATGTTGTGCATCTTTTCAAGGTCATCTATATGTCTTATTTGGGGAGAAATGTCTATATTATCTGCACATTTCTTCTTCTTTTTTTTTTTTGGATGTTGAGTTGTATGAGTTCTCTGTGTATTGGATATTAAACCCTTATCAGATACATCATCTACAGGTATCTTCTTCCATTCAATAGGTGGCATTTTCAATTTGTTGATAGTTTTCTTCACTGTTTTAGTTTGATGTAGTCCCATTTGTTTATTTTGGCTTTTGTTTCCCTTGTCTGAAGAGAGGTATCCAAAAAATATATTCCTGAGACAGTTAGCATACTGCCTGTATTTTCTTCTAGGAGTTTTGTGGTTTCAGGTTTTACTTTTAAGTCTCTAATCCATTTGTAATTTATTTTTATATAGGTGTGACAAAGTAGTCCAGTTTGATTCTTTTGCATATAGTTGTACAGTTTTCATAACATCACATCATAAAGAATGTCTTTCTGCATTGTATATACTTGCCTCCTTTGTCAAGATTAATTGACTGTATAACTGTGGGTTCATTTCTGGGCTCTCTATTCTGTTTCATTGATCTAAGTGTGTGTTTTTGTGCTAGAACCATATAGTTTTAATTACTGTAGCTTTGTATATAGTTTTGAAATGAAGAAGTATGATGCCTCTAGCAATGTTATCTCTTGAGATTGTTTTTACTATTCTGGGCCTTTTACCAAATTTTCAGATGACTTTTTGAGTTATTTGTTTTAGTTTTGTGGAAAAAATGCCATTGGTGTTTGATAAAGATTACGTTGACTCTATAGATTGCCTTACAAAGTATAGTCATTCCAACAATATTAATTTTCCAATTCGTGAACAAGGTATATATTTCCATTGGTGCCATCTTCAGTTTTTTGAGTGTCTTACACTTTTCTGAGTACAGGTGTTTGAATATTTTGCTTCTTTAGGTAGATTTATTTCTTGGTATTTTAATTATTTTTTATTTGATTATAAATGTGATTGATATATTAATTGCTCTTTTTGATTGTTCATTGTTACTATGGATGTCTATGTATTAACTTATATCCTGCAACTTTACTAAAATCATTTATTAGGTATAGTATTTTTCTGGTGCCATCTTTAGAGTTTTCTATACATAGTATGTCATCTGCAGATGCTTAAACTATCAACATAATTGAGAATATAGAATGGACAATGTTGTATTGATCATGTTTGATTGTTATTTTGTGTGTATGGTTTTTGATGGGTCTTTGTTGCTGCCTTCAAGCTTTCTCTCTGTGGTGAACAGGCTCTTCACTGCAGTGGATTCTCTTGTTGTGGAGCAGAGGCTGTAAGCGTACAGCTCTCAGTGCTTGTGGCTCATGGCCTCTGGAGTGCACAGGCTTCAGTAGTTGTGGCATGTGGCTTAGTTTATCCAAGGCATATGGGATCTTCCCAGACCAGGTGTCGAACCCATGTCTCCTGCGTTGGCAGGAGGATTCTTAACCACTGGACCACCAGGGAAGTCCCTTTATGTAAGTTTAAGGATACTTTCTCAATTAAATTGTTCTTGAGGGCCCCTCTGACT
Source organism: Aepyceros melampus (assembly GCA_006408695.1). Lineage (NCBI taxonomy): Eukaryota > Metazoa > Chordata > Mammalia > Artiodactyla > Bovidae > Aepyceros > Aepyceros melampus. The sequence continues at coordinate 316,927 of SJXQ01000619.1, forward strand.
ATATTTTTAATATTATTTGCATAAACAGTTTTGTCAAAGCCAACATAGTCATAGCAGTTTTCGCTTCTTTGTCCATCTTTTTCTGTCTCTCCATTCTCTCCTACTCCTCTGACATTCTGTCACCTCTTGAAAAATGACCTATATAAGCTACTTTGAAACCTCTACATTTTTAGAATTATGTTTGCACTCACTGTCAATTACAATATTTGGAAGCACTAGGGAAAAGAAGGTCTACACATTTATTACCAAGTAATATAGTCTGAGCTTCCCAGACTCAGTAAGCATGTTATCCTCCAATATTATTCCATTATCCCTGAGCATCCTCTCTTGAGGAGAGGAATGGAATGCATCATAAACTCTTCTCTTGTTAGAGCACTGCAGCCTGCCTATAGTAAACATAATCTTTACTATGAATAATGAATTCCTATATCTTATTGTTCCCATCTCTCTTTTTAAATTTATTTAAATTATTTATTTGTTTGTTTATTCATTTATTTATATATACTGGCTGCTTGTGGTTTATTTTCCAAATGGTGCAAGGCCAACAGTTATGAGGTGTCTGGAAAGTAACTTGGATGATAAAGAGTGTGATTCTCTTAACTTTCTTTTTATGTTTTCCTATCTTAATGTTGAAGAATCCAAACTATATATTATTTTAAGTCTCCTTAGGTATTTGTATTCATTCCTCAGTTTTACGTTTTAAGTGTGGAGAATTGGAAGAAAAAGATCTAATGACACCCCAGAATCTCTTATCATAGCATGTATTTGGAATTCATATGACAGTTATTAGACTGTTGCTCATTCATTTACATTAACCGTACATATTGTGGTCTTGCTTAAAGGTATCCAAGAGTGTAAGATTAGTGTCTTTAACATACATATTTGGTGAAAATATTGATTGAAGCAGTAATCATCTTTGAAATTTTTTTTATTTCCTCAAAGCAATTTGTGTTATATCACCTTGAAACTGGAGTCTTGTATAAACAACTCATGATTTGATCCTAGAGCAGTATTAACCTGGGTTGTAAATATGCTAAAGAAAAAAAATGTTACTTTCATAGTTTAATACTTTAGGATTTGATCTAATTCCCAGCCTAATCTACCTGTCCACTAATATTAAGAAGCCAACAGAAATGATATATAAGATGGGGATTGATCAGGGTTACATCTGTTGCAGCCAGAGGGTAGTATCTTCTTAGAAGTTATTCAGTATTCAGATAATAAATGATTGAAATATTCAACTCAGAATAGTGTCACATTAATTGTGCTCACATTTTAACTTCCTTAATATACATTTTTTAAAAATATAAGCACACTTTCATAATTATATTTAATGTTCAGTGCATACTCCAATTGCTATTTTAAACTTCCTTGATAGAACGTTCAGTGAACTGATTTCATATATATATATATGAAATATATAAATATATATATGAAATACATATATATATGTATTTCTATTTTATTCTTATTTAATAATTATAGTCTAGCATAATATCACCCAAAGGAGTAATTACATTTTTATTTTTCTTCTTGTCATCTTAAGATGACATCAGATTTACTAATCACTTGGTTTTGAAGTAATATGTTTATGTCTAGAAAAAAAATATTTCCGACTAAGATTAATGAGAATGTGCTCACTAGCCTCTTTTTATTCCTTCAAATCCACTCTCTGTCTTCTCCACAGGAACTCTCTTGGCCTCTGCCTTCTGGTTGAGTTTAGCCAGAGGGAGTGCTAGCTGGAGTTAGGAAGGAGGGAGCAGAGTGGGGTCAGGTATTTATTTCTCTAACTCCCTCCTATTAGTGTCTCTTTGTGTCTGCTTTTTCCCATGGCCAACTTTATAGCTACAGTCACACAGTCCTGTCCATTCAGCTGTCTAATTCTGCTGTGGGCCAGCTCGCACTTTTCACTTTTAAGCCTGAGGATGGTAATGGACAACCTCCCACTTACTAATTCCTGTACCTCCCTAGCACTACCCCTTTTGTTGTTCCTATACCCTGCCCAGACCTTTGCAATGGGCTCTTTGTTAAATTCTTTTCAAGTAACCAAATTGGAACATACCATCTGTTTTATCCCTGTGTGCTGACCAAGTTTCAATAAACAATAGCTCCTTATTCTAACTGCAAGTCATATTTGTATTACATGCTTATGTGAAAAAATTTTAATTGCATTTATTATTAGATAAAAAGTCACTAAAATTATTTACTGACCTAACACTGTTCAATTCAAACTCTGTACCTACAACTTGCAAGTTGTTTTCAGACTGACTAAATAAAGTATCAAACCTGCAACTCATTTACTAGCATACATAGAACCAAGTTGTATCTAATTTAATATGTATCTAATTTTGTATCTAATTTTAATAAAGTCCTGTGTATGTGTTTGTGAAATTAGTATAGAGAGGATCCAAGAATTGTCTCCTGTAGAGAAGCCTTTCTTGACATTATTATTTGTTTTTTGCTAATCCCTAAGGAGAGATTGGGGCCAGGAGGAGAAGGGGACGACAGAGGATGAGATGGCTGGATGGCATCACTGACTTGATGGACGTGAGTCTGAGTGAACTCCAGGAGTTGGTGATAGACAGGGAGGCCTGGCGTGCTGCAATTCATGGGGTCGCAAAGAGTCAGACACGACTGAGCGACTGAAGTGAACTAACTGAAGAAGTGAAGGATCAGAGTGGGCTTGCCTGAGGAGTATATGGATTTGGAGAAAAAGGAGAACAAAGGAAACTTCTAGCATTCATAAAGAATCAAGAACTAAGATAACGTTAAAGTAAATTGGTTAAGGAAGAAAGGCCCAAGTACAGCTTGAGCTTAGAGGGAACAACTTAGAAAAGGTTCATTTGAAAGAATAGTGACACTAATAATACTACTATATTTTTATGCCTCTATTGACTGAGCTCTTACCATTTGCCAGCAACTTTGCACGTGACTGTCTCTATTCTCATTTTATACTTGAGGAAAGTGAAAAAAATAAAATAAAACAGAGGTTTTTAAAACTAGTTCTCACTGATCCCATTCCTTAGGATCCAAACTCAGGCTGTTCTTTAAATGAAAATGCAACAGTGCAGGTAGGAGACAACTGTCTGCAAAGTATCAAATATGTGGTCAGCCCATCTTTCATGGGGTGTCAAAAGCTAAACAGGGGGTGACTGTTCTGTTCAGATACTGTAACGTGACTGTGACAAAACCAACTTGACTGGATGACTCTAAGAAGTAGAACTAAGTCCTATAAGAAGGAGCTGGGGAATCTTAGGCTTTAATTCCTAGAGTTCATGGAGAATCTTAAAGCCTCTTCCTGTAGGGGTAGGAGGGGAGGATTTAATCATGAGGCTCATGATTACATTAGCCCATCCTCCAGGTTCTCCTCATGCTTATATACCCATTTGCTTCTGACAGCTGGGTTGTTATTTTTTTCCATAAAAACTCATTTGATTGAGCAGATACAAGTGAATTATGCTTTTCCTTGATAGAAATATGTCTAGAACCTCCTTAGTACCTTACTTTAAATCAGTTACTAGGAAAACAACATAAATACAATTCTGTGATTAGATATTTTTTCACACACTGTACTTGTGACTATAAACTTCTGCTGCAAAGCCTGATGTTAAAATCATTTTACTTACTGGATGGTCATAAAGTAAATCTTAAAAAAAAAAAAACACTAAACTAAATAGTTAGTACATTTGTGTGTATGTTTTATTTAAGAATATATTTTTCATTAAAAATATTTTAAGATAGAGTATGATTGAATACTTAAAACTATTTTGAGAAAAATAAACTTTAAAAAGTTCATTCTTTTGAAAACATGTTTTTCAAAGTTGATGAAAGAATGCAATGATCACTGCAGATATTCACTGAATACCATTCACTTTAATAATTCAAACCTGCTAGTCATTCCAAGACATATATCTCTTGCTATTTGTTTTTCTAACTCTATCTTTTTTATTTTTTGAAGCAGGAACTGAACAGATTCAAGATATACACTCAGTCTCTCCTGGTTGTCTGAAATCAAAGGAACTTCCTCCTTTTTCTTTTCTTTCTTCAAAACTTCTTTGCTATTTTGTCATCAGATACCTTGTAATTTTTCAAAATCTAGTCCTTAAGAGGCCCCTCTATGATTTTATGTCTGCACAACATTTTGGCCACATACGTATCAATCTAAGTCATATTTTAATGATTAAGTGTTGTTCGGAAAGGCTGTATGAAATATTTCACCTGAGAAAATATGAAAATGGTGACTAGGGATCACAATGTTCAACTTATTTCATGTGGCTATCCTAAGGAAAAATTGACTAAACTCTCTCTTTTCCATTGCTGAGTTTAGTGTTATTGTTTAAGCTCTGCTGTTTAATGTTGGTTTGAATTTTGAATTCATACATCCTAAACTGAGACCAAAGGTGATATCCTTATCTCTTAAAATCCCAAGTTTGAAATTTAATGAAATGACTTTTATGGAAACAAAATAATCAAAGGCATTTTTCTTACCCTTTTCTAACTCTTTGCAACTCCATGAACTATACAGTCCATGGAATTCTCTAGGTCAGATATTGGAGTGGATAGTCTTTCCCTTCTCCAGGGGATCTTCTCAACACAGGGATCGAACCCAGGTCTCCCAGGCTGCAGGTGGATTCTTTATCACCTGAGCCACAAGGGAAGCCCAAGAATATTGGAGTGGGTAGCCAGTTCCTTCTCCAGGGACCTTCCCAACCCAGGAATCGAACCAGGTTCTCCTGCATTGCAGGCAGATTCTTCACCAATTGAGCCATCAGGGAAGCCCTCACTGTTTTATATATATAGCTGCTACTGCTGCTAAGTTGCTTCAATTGTGTCTGACTCTGTGCAACTCCATAGATGGCAGCCCACCAGGCTCCCCCATCCCTGGGATTCTCCAGGCAGGAACACTGGACTGGGTTGCCATTTCCTTCTCCAATGCATGAAAGCGAAAAGTCAAAGTGAAGTTGCTCAGTCGTGTCCGACTCTTAGCAACCCCATGGACTGCAGCCTACCAGGCTCCTCCATCCATGGGATTTTCCAGGCAAGAGTACTGGAATGAGGTGCGATTGCCTTCTCCAATAACTGAGCAACTAACACTTTCATTTTTTTATCTGTCTCTGAAAAAAAAAAAAATGAAAGTGTTAGTTGCTCAGTTGTGTCTGACTCTTTGTGACCCCATGAACTGTAGCCTGCCAAGCTCCTCTGTCCATAGAGTTCTCCAGGCAAAAATACTGGAGTGGGTAGCTTTTTGCTTCTTCAGGGCATCTTCCTGACCCAGGAATCAAACCCAGGTCTCCTGCATTGCAAGAGGATTCTTTACCATCTGAGCCACCAAAGAAGCCCATATATATGTACACACACACACACATACATACATATATTTATACTAACCAATGACATTGGATATCTTTTGAAAGAAATAAGAATAAAAACTAATTAAAAGGGATAGATTTAAAAAGAAATTTGTACTGGCAGTAAATACTTTGCTGTATTTTAGGACATTTCTTTTAGGATTTTTAGGACCATTGTTCCCTGTACTTTTAGGAAATGGAACTACTTTTCCAAAAGGAACATGTATGCACTATAGCAAAGGTTACCTATTTGGGTAGACATCAATAAAAATCCTAAGATTCAGGATAGTGAGTGTTTTTTTTTTTTTACCCTGTTGACAGGCTTGGGGGATATTACATATTATTAATATGGCTGACTAATTCCTAATTAGGACTCATTAGCAGCTCTTAACTGTAGAGTATGATGGATTTGCAGCCAATCTTGAAAAAGGTCACAATAATGACCTCTGGCCCAAGACTTTCCCACCTGCTCATCATGCAATACCATTTTTTTAAATGTTAGAAAATGTAATTATTCTGCTTCCCCTTGATAAATTGCATGTAGCCCTTTCTCTTAAAAGATTATTGTATTCAATTATATATGATGTTAATAAATGCATTATTGACATTTGATTTTCTTATAGAATATTTCCATTCTCTACATCTCTTATTTTCCTCTTAGAAAATGTTGGTTAAGGACAGATATGAATATGTCAGCTAGTGAGATATACATGTTAATTCAGAAGATTAAGATAAACAGAAAGAAAATGACATTTTTGTGATCCCCATAGCAACTGTGGAATTATAAAACAAAGCACCTTCACTCTTCTAGGGGAACATTTTTACATTAACAAAAGATATATTATTAAAACAAATGTTTTAATTATTGTCATTCTTAAAAGCGAGAGGAGGAAATCCGTTTATTAGAGCGAAATATGGAATACAGAGTAAATCATTTTATTTTAAAATTTAACAATGGTACACTTAACACTTCAAATCATATTAAACTCAGTAATATTTAAAAATATAAAATGCAGTTTTTTCTTTTTTCACCTTGTTTTCTATTTCTGTTAGGTTTGCATGTATATAATTTAGAGAGAGTATGAAGTTCAACAGGGAAAATTTTTATTTTAAGTTCCCCCTGATGTCCTGAAAATTTTCCAGTGGCTGTAAGGAGATATATTTTCTACTTGGAAAAAAAGAAAATGCTATCCAGGAAGTTTTAAGCTTTTTCAGTCTCTGTGTAGATTAGAGACAATAAGTTCTATGCAAAGCAAAAAAGAAACATGTGGTTGTAAGAACTGGAAAGTTCTGTTCTCCAATCCTTTAACTTTAATACTTATGAAATTTAATATGCAGAACTGGAGAATCACATTATGAAGGTCTTTATTTTCTGTTTGTTTTGTATTTTGCTTCACAATAGAACTTGGTTTTTCTGCCTACTGGATTCTTCCATGTCCTTTAGATGCTAGTTCTTGATGGGACTGGGAACCATAAAATATAAGCAAAGTGGTCCAGAGATTATATCTCTGTGCTCCCGTGCTTGGTGTCTGGGTTCAATCCCTGGGCAGGGAACTGGATCCCACGTGTGCCAACAAAGATCCTGCATGTGGCAATGAAGATCCTCTGTGCTGCAATTTTAAGAACTGGTGCAGCCAAATAAATTTTAGAAAATAAATGAGTCAAATTTACATATATGACAAAAGGGCAAATGTGATCATTGTTCTTTTATAGAGAAAATCCAGCAGAGAGGACAGATGACATGCAATAAAAGTACATTGAAAACTGGAGATTTAGATGGGAAAGAACAGTGTTATGGGTGAGTTATTAAGGATAACATAAGCAAATCTACAGGGCTTAGAGAAGCCTTCACCAATGAAGTGTTATTTAAGCTAAGCCTCATATGCTCTATACTAAGTTTATAGGGTAATTTTTAAAACACAGATGGGAAGAAAAAAAATAACAGTCTTCCAGTCCATAAAAAGCCAGAGGAGACACTGGTATTAGGTAGGTTGCAAACCTTTGCATTTGATGGCTTATTTGAAAGCTTATTTTGTTTAGTTTATTTCTGTATGTATTTTTTGACCCTAGACAGGAACCTGTGATTTTTTAAAAAAAAAAAAAGAGAAAGTCAAGAGAAATAATATATATTTTGCTGTAAAAATCACACATATTTTATAGGCTATTATCCAATATAAATGGAGAGTTAGAAGTTAATTTATATTTTAGTCTAATTGACAGTGGAAATAAGAAAAGAACTTTATGAAAGCCCTCGTTGCATGGTCTCATGATAGCTGAGGCTCAAAAAAGAGTGAAAAAAGAGGTCGGAGCTGCCCACCAATTGAATGCATGACCTCATGAGGCAATGAACAACTATTACTACAGTGGAGGTACAGAAGCTAGAGTTCTCCAGATATTATATGAAACAGACAAAGATAGAAGAACTCTTAGATGACAGGCTTCAACTAGACTTAGTTTTTCCTTTAGGTCACTGGGAGCCAGGGACAGTTAATGAGCAGGAGCAGGATGTGGACCATGAAGCAGGCATTCAGGCTTAGATAGAAGGCCTAGATGAAAGAAAATGCAGTTAATAAAGGACCAGACAGCAACAGTTGGTATGGGAAACAGTCAGCCAAGCTAAAGTAGCATATTTGAATGAACATTGCCTAGTGCCACACTATTTAAAACCTGGTGCTTACAGCTTAAGATATTGCTCCTAAATTGTTTAACCTGTGTTCATCTTATCTCCATAAAGAGTGAAAAACTACCTGGCAGACAGGGTCCAGCTCCAGATTTATCTGAACAGTAACAATCTGAGAGCAGACATTCAGAAACTACTCTTTCACCAATCCAGTAGAATTCAGTTATTAAGATGCTGCACTCATTGCCCTGAATTGACTGACATTTCATATCTCTAACTTGAGATCATGTAGACACTGACTATGATCAGCGTCACTCTGGATGTTCAGCCAGTGCAGACACTGACAGCATTTAAATGAAATGAGTCATTCCAGAGCTGTGGTCAAAATTATCCTGCTCAATCTTGAGAGCTTATTTAAAATGCCATTTCTTTAGAAAGCTTTCTCAGACCCGGTCATGGCACTGTGCTCTTTTATCAGGTAGACTTTCTCTTATGTAGAATTTAATTAAATATAGTTAAATCACTGATTATTAAATTAGTTGTTCAAAGTTCCCTTTCCTTACCAAAAAGCAAGCATGAGAAGTAGAAGAAACATATTGGTCTAATTCACTAGTCTTTTTTCCAGGCCCTATTCATATTTGATCATAACAAGAAATTAATACATATTTGTGAAATAATTAACAACAATAATTACTGTAGCTTGAGGTTTGGGAACCTGGGTTCTCTCAGTTATGTTGTTATAAATTAATTGGACTTTCCAAGCCAAGTTAACCACTTTGATACTCCTGAGTCATGAATGACATCATTTGTTATGGTGTCAAATGAAACAGTGAGTACTAACTCAGGCTCTAATCATGCTTTGCTTCCTAGTTTGGGAAGGTTACAAGTTTGATCTGGGTAAGTTGACCTCTTTAGATTTCAGTTTCTTCATCTGTCAAGGAGGATATTATGAGAATTAAAAAAAAAATCAAAGCACATCAAGTGTTCAGAATATTTCTGATGTTAAGTGCTTAAATATAATCCAAGATTTGATCACACTAAATTTCACTTTAGATTCAGTATGGTGAGAGTATTACAGGAGGACAGGATTTTGGAAGGTGGATGAGTTTGCAGTCTGGTTTAGCTATCCAGATAATAAATGGTGCTGGTGTGCATAAGAATAGTGGCAAAAAAGGTGGAGAGAAATGGGGGTAATTAGGAGTTTCCCAGGGCACATAATCAACAAAGGATGCAGCATTATTAGAAACAGGGAAGGAAGAGAGAGAAGCATGATATACTGGATTTTGCTTTATCAATTGGATGAATGTTGATGCCACTCATTGAGATTAAAAGACAGTGGAAATAGATGAGTTCTGTTTGGATCTATCGAGTTAGAGCTGCCTGTAGGACATCCAAAGAGAGCTTTCCACTAGAGTGTGATATATGGGTCTCAAATCAAAGCAAGAGATCTGGAGTGAAGAATGAACTGTAAATGAAAAATAAGATAATAGTGGGAGGAAGTATGAAATATCAGGAGTGGGGAATAAAGTTAGAGAGTCTTGAGTATGTTCATATGCAGGTAAGACACCCAGAGGATAGGAATATATTGTAAGTTGAAGAAGAATCAGGATTGTTAAGAAGTAAGAGATGAGATCCAAAGCATAGATCTAGGCAAAGGAATGAGAACTCTGCCATTAACATAAAGAAAGGTACAAAGGAAAGGCATATATATTTGGATATTTGGGGTGAAATTAAAATTGTTCTTTCTGGTGGTGTATTAGTTTTCTATTGCTGTATAACAAATTATTACAAACTCTGGCTTCAAACAATACCTGTTTATCATCTCGCATTGTAGTTGTAGTCTCTTGATTCCTTGCAGACTGCAAACGAAGACCCACTCTGTTACCAGAGTTGCCCTCATTCCTTCTTTTATGCACACTTCTCCATTTTCTAGCCAGTGGTGGTATGTCAAATCCCCCCCATGCTTCCTCTTCCCTCATATCAACCTGGCTTTCTCGTCTACTTTTAAAGCTCATGATTATGTTTAGCCTATGCAGATAATCCAGGATTATCTCTTTAATTTAAAGTCAATTAATCTGCAAGACTATGGTTTTTCCAGTAGTCATGTATGGATGTGAGAGTTGGACTGTGAAGAAGGCTGAACGCCGAAGAATTGATGCTTTTGAACTATGCTGTTGGAGAAGACTCTTGAGAGTTCCTTGGACTGCAAGGAGATCCAACCAGTCCATTCTGAAGGAGATCAGTCCTGAGATTTCTTTGGAAGGAATGATGCTAAAGTTGAAACTCCAGTACTTTGACCATCTCATGCGAAGAGCTGACTCATTGGAAAAGACTCTGATGCTGGGAGGGATTGTGGGCAGGAGAAGAAGGTGATGACAAAGGATGAGATGGCGAGATGGCATCACGGACTCGATGGACGTGAGTCTGAGTGAACTCCGGGAGTTGGTCATGGACAGGGAGGCCTGGCATGCTGCGATTCATGGGGTCGCAAAGAGTCGGACACGACTGAGCGACTGAACTGAACTGAACTAAACTGAATTAGCAAACTTAATTACATCTACTAGGCTTCCCTGGTGGCTCAGATGGTAAAGTGTGCCTGCAGTGCAGGAGACCCAGGTTCGATCCCTGAGTTGGGAAGATCCCCTGGAGAAGGAAATGTCAACCCACTCCAGTACTCTTGCTTGGAAAATTCCATGGACAGAGGAGCCTTGTAGGCTACAGCCCATGGGGTCACAAACAGTTGGACACGAATGAGTGACTTCACTTTAATCAGCAAACTTAATTACATGTACAGAGTCTCTGTACTATGTAAGATAACATATTCACAGGTTTTATATATCTCATATCATCATACTCACACTTGAGTAACCAGGACATGAAATATTCTTGGGGGCAGTATTCTACTTCAGAAATGTCATTTTCCCCCTTGCAAAGTAGGAGGAAAAGTCAAGTGTTAACAGGGAAGGGGGAAGAGCTGAAATGATAGGTTATAGCTACAGAGGTAGTTTTGTTCACCCTCCCCCCAACCAGTGGTATTTAAACATGTTAATATTTCCAAGGCAAACCATTCAATACCTCGTTAATCCAAGTCTATGCCCCAACCAGTAATGCTGAAGAAGCTGAAGTTGAATGGTTCTTTGAAGACCTACAAGAACTTTTAGAACTAACACCCAAAAAAGATGTCCTTTCCATTATAGTGGACTGGAATACAAAAGTAGGAAGACAAGAAACACCTGGAGTAACAGGAAAATTTTGCCTTGGAATGTGGAATGAAGCAGGGCAAAGACTAATAGAGTTTTGCCAAGAAAATGCACTTGTCATAGCAAACACCCTCTTCCAACAACACAAGAGAAGACTCTACACATGGACATCACCAGATGGTCAACACTGAAATCAGATTGATTATATTCTTTGTAGCCAAAGATGGAGAAGCTCTATACAGTCAGTAAAAACAAGACTGGGAGCTGACTGTGGCTCAGATTATGAACTCCTTATTGCCAAATTCAGATTGAAATTGAAGAAAGTAGGGAAAACCACTAGACCATTCAGGTATGACCTAAATCAAATCCCTTATGATTATACAGTGGAAGTGAGAAATAGATTTAAGGGCTTAGATCTGACAGATGGAGTGCCTGATGAACTATGGAATGAGGTTGGTGACATTGTACAGGAGAGAGGGATCAAGACCATCCCCATGCCAAAGAAATGCAAAAAAGCAAAATGGCTGTCTGAGGAGGCCTTACAAACAGCTGTGAAAAGAAGAGAGGCCAAAAGCAAAGGAGAAAAGGAAAGATATAAGCATCTGATTGCAGAGTTTCAGAGAATAGCAAGAAGAGATAAGAAAGCCTTCTCCAGTGATCAATGCAAAGAAATAGAGGAAAAGACAGAAAGGGAAAGACTAGAGATCTCTTCAAGAAAATTAGAGATACCAAGGGAACATTTCATGCAAGGATGGGCTCAATAAAGGACAGAAATGGTATGGACCTAGCAGAGGCAGAAGATATTAGGAAGAGATAGCAAGAATACACAGAAGAACTGTACAAAAAGGATCTTCATGACCCGGATAATCACAATGGTGTGATCACTCATCTAAAGCCAGACATCCTGGATGTAAAGTCAAGTGGACCTTAGAAAGCATCACTATGAACAAAGCTAATGGAGGTGATGGAATTCCAGTGGACCTATTTCAAATCCTGAAAGATGATGCAGTGAAAGTGCTGCACTCAATATGCCAGCAAATTTGGAAAACTCAGCAGTGACCACAGGACTGGAAAAGGTCAGTTTTCATTCCAATTCCAAAGAAAGGCAATGCGAAAGAATGCTCAAACTACCGCACAATTGCACTCATCTCACATGCTAGTAAAGTAATGCTCAAAATTCTCCAAGCCAGACTTCAGCAATACGTGAACCGTGAACTCCCTGATGTTCAAGCTGGTTTTAGAAAAGGCAGAGGAACCAGAGATCAAATTGCCAACATCC